>VWZW01002472.1:540322-664788 GCA_013397115.1 Edolisoma coerulescens | reverse complement strand
TGGATCCTGATGGGAATCACAACCCAGAGACATCATCACCTCCTAGGGCAGCAGCTCGTGCCCTGCCAGCACAGCCTCTCGGGCTCTGCCAGTGCCCCTGGCCACCCATCTGCCCCTCCATCAAAGCCCAGCCAAGTTGGGGGAAGACTCTCACAGCCCCCAGTGCCTTGACATCAGCTCCTTGGCCTGTGTGCCACCCTCTTACTCAAGCAGTTGTTCCACTGCCCCTATTTCCCTCGCTACAAGGCTTCCTTCTTCAAGCCAAGCAAAACAAGGGACTTCTCCCAATCCCTGTCCGCTAAACTCCTCCTGCTGCACAGACTGAGGGGAATGACACAGCACAGCACGTGTCCCAGTGGCAGCAAATGCTGAGAAACCCCACTGGCTCAGAGAGACAGCATGTCAGGGGTGCTCAGGTGCTCCCCAGAGCCTGAGTCTCACTTATGTTCTTCTGGCTTGAAAAAAAAGAAAAGCCAATCCCCAGAATTCAGCCATTCACAGTAATTTTCGCTGTCAGAAGCACCTATCACTCTGGACAAACTCATGAGGATAAAGCTCATTGTTTTGGCATCCTTATGACATCAGATCACCAGCCATGCCAGTCACCGAGGTGTGGGACATCATGGGAGATTGCTGACCAGGTGGGAAGAGCCCACAGTGCCATGGGGCCATTTTGCATCACCTGCTGCTGCTCTGGAGTCCAGTGATCGACAAAACCCTGGTGCCGCTCATGCTGACCCAGACATACTCAGCCAGGCCCGCCAGGCTCATGCCTGACCTGCTCCAGGCAGGGTCTGCAGAGGCTGTTCCTTGCTGCTGCCATGGTAAATCAGGCTGGAAGTTTTCCTCTGTGCCTTTACCAGCAGAGTCCAGCCCTAAGGCATCTCACTCAGGTTCTCATGTTCCTATCACTGAAACAAGGCTTTCCACACCTTCATAGCCTTGTTTCCTTCTGGGAAGGACAGAAAAAATGTCCCTAGAGAGCCCAGTGCCAAGCTTGGTGCTCCAGCACACCAGGGGTGCTCAGCTGTGTCCCACACACTCATGTCTGAGAGCAGACCTCATCCCGTGCATGCCAGGATGGAGCAGAGCTGGGGTAGGCAGGCAAAGGGCAGCAGCAGGTCCTAGGGCAATGGTTCAAAGCTTCTGAGCCTCTCAGGCCAGGCCTTCAGAAGATGACAAGTCACCTGGGCTCGCTGCTGCCAGGGAATGCCACCTGAGGCCACCAGTGTGAAACAGTGTTCACACAACTCACTCTTTTCAGGATGTGAGATGTTCATCTAAGTGTACTCTGGCTATAAATCATAGAGTCATGGCACTGGTAAGGCTGGAAAAGCCCTCTGGCATCATTGCGTCCAACCATTTCCCCAGCACTGCCATGGCCACCACTGACCCACGTCCACAAGTGCCACATCGACACGGCTTTCAAATCCCTTCAGGGATGGGGACTCCACCACTGCCCTGTGCCACTGCAGCTGTGCCACTGCCTGACCACCCTTTCCATGAAGAAGTTCTCCCGATATCCAACCTAAACCTCCCCTGGCACAACTTGAGGCTGTTTCCTCTTGTCCTGTCCCTTGTTCCTGGGAGCAGAGCCCAACCTCCACCTGGCTGCCCCCTCCTGTCAGGGAGTTGTGCAGAGCCAGAAGGTTCCCCTGAGCCTCCTTTTCTCCAGGCTGAACCCCATTCCCAGCCCCCTCAGCTGCTCCTCATCAGACTCGTGCTCCAGCCCCTTCCCCAGCTCCATTCCCTTCCCTGGGCAATGCACTTTAAGCCCGGATCACCTCCTTCTCCACACTGCACATGCAGCAGCCTCTCCAGTGCCACGTTCAGGTGCCCTCTCTCTTTTCCTTGCCAGCTCACCTAACAGCAATTGCTCAGTTCCTTCACATCACGGAGAATTGCACTGCCTATCAGAAACTGTAAATCTTCCAGGCAAACTCCCGACCACCTCTTTAGAAGTGCCCAATGGCAGCAGCTCAGTGCTTCCCAGCTGAGGAGATAGCCTGCCAGCTAACGATGGGCTGATAATTAAGTCCAGTCCTTTCCAAGATCAGCTTCCCCTACCAGTTAATCCCAACAGCAAATAACGCTGATTGACTTTGCCTTGGTCTGTAAATGCAGGACTGCTCTGTTCCAAGAGCTCCCTGCTGTCCTGTAAGGAGGGGTCCCACTGCACCCCGGGGTCTGCCTGTGTGGGGAGTAGGTGCAAAATGTCTCAGTGAGGTGCAAGCTCAGCTGGGGTTCGGCCATCCCCTCACAAGCTGGTGGGTGGGGGAGCAGCCCCAGCTCGCCATGTGGGTGCAAAGTGCGAGTATTTGGGGGTGGTCCAGGAAGAACAGAGAGCCCCCAGCCTATGTTCTGCTCCCCATGGTGCAGCCTGGGTTTGTTGAGGCAGCAGGCACCGATGGGAGAGACTGGCCAGGGGAGCAATTCAGCTCCTGCCACCCTTCAGCACTGAGCTGTGGAGGCAGAAGTGGCAAGAGACGGGGATTTTGGGGCTCATTGCCAGGCCAGTGTGTCTCAGGCAGAGTGGCATGCCAGGGTTGGATTGCCAAGGATGGATCCAGACAAAAAACCATAGAATCACAGAATATCCTGATTTGGAGGGGGCCCACCCTGTGCATCCCTGAGAGCGGTGTCCAAATGCTCCTGGAGCTCTGGCAGCCTTGGGGCCGTGCCCATGTGCTGGGGACCCTGGTCAGTGCCCAGCACCCTCTGGGGAAAGAACCTTTCCCTGATATCCAGCCTGACCCTGCCCTGGCACAGCTCCAGCCATTCCTTGGGTCCTATCCCTGTCAGAGGGAGCAGAGACTGGAGCTGCCCCTGTGCTGCCCCTTGGGAGGAAGCTCTGTTTGCCCCATCCCAGAGCTGAGCTGCACACACTGCCACATTTGGGGACCTCACTTCAGCTCTCTAGGCCTCCCGCCCCTGGGTCGTGCAAGAGACTCTTTCCCTCCTTGAACTCCCCTGTGTGCCAGTTCTGGGCATCCTCTGCAAGATGAAGGGTGATGTGAGCCCTTCCTGATATTCTTCCAGGCAGGGATGCCCGGTGCCTCCAAGAGATGGTGAATGGCACACATCGAGGTCTTCCCAGCACTGTGTAAGGTGCAGATGTCCAGCCTCTGCCTGGCAGAGCCCTGACACTGCTCAGGGTGGACATCCCACCACTGTTTCCACCATTACATGTCAGGCAGATCATGGCACCGAGACCGTTTGGGCATGGGGCTGCATGGCCAGGGAGCATAGAGGATGCGGGCACTTGGCCAGACCTTGCCTGTCCTTTTCCTGGACCTTCTCCTTGCATGGCTGTGCAGGCAGACTGCTTCAGCAAGGGGTTAAAAACCCTCTCTGCTATGAGTCACTGCAAAATGGGTACATTTTCTGGAGCCCTCCTTGGGATGCTTACCCACGTTGCAAGCCTTGCTAGATCCCCTGTTGGGATGACATGGAAGTATTTCTGGCTTCCTACTTCTGGTGTGAGACTGAATGGCACGGCCATGCCTGCTTTGAGCGGTTGCCTGTCCTTGGCACGAGTTTCTGAGAGAGACCATGGGGTGGAACTGTGAAGAGGTGTCCTCAGCTCAGCCCTGATGCCAACAGGAGATGGCCTCGGTCATTCTCATGAAGCCCATCATTGTGTTGAGAGCATTATGTGCTCATGGCTCTAGTATCAAGGGGAGCTTTGACCCAAAGACTGCCAAAGCCTTCCCAGTGAAGGTACCGTGGCAAGTCAAGTGGGGGAAATGGAGAAGGTGCCAGCAGTGGTAGCAGGTCTTTAAGGATGGTCCCAGGTAACCATGGCAAGCACAGGAATCCCTTTGCATTTGGGATTTCAAACCACTGTCCTTTTCACCCTTTCATCCATCTCCTCATGTGCACCCATCTTAACAACAGAACTCTGGGCTCTTGCCCACACCAGACCCCAGCCTTGCTGTCCTGTTCCTTGCTTCCTTGGGTGGGTGGGGACAGTGTCCTGAGACACTGTGTGTGCTCTGTCCCCTTTATGCTCCCCTTCACAGCACAGCCCCACAGCCAGCAGGGTCTCAGCAGGTACGAGGGGGGCATTTGGCTCTGCCCGGTTAGCGGGGGCCCTTCACCACCCAGCATCTTCTGGAGGCAGACAGCACCAGTCACGTGTCCCTGGCTCCAACCCTGGTGACAAATGTTCTCCTGGAGACACCTTCCACATTTGTATCAGACAGAGTGGGGACAAGAGTGGCTCCCACTATGGCCAGAGATGTGCTGTGCAAAGCCCCAGGGGCAAACACAGTGGGGATCCCCGGTTCCCTTGAAAGGTTGTCCCTCTTCTTGGGGCTGTGGAGCACAGAACAGGAGTGCTGCGACATTGTAGGAGGGTTCCTGCCACCAGCTGCCCGCTGCTAGCTGCACCTGGGTGGGAGCCCACAGGTGCACCAGGAAGCCCAGTTCCATCATCTCCCCACTCTCTTTGCCCAGAATTAGGACTAGTTGGTATCACTGGGTGCTCTGCTCTCAGGGGGATGGTCCCTGCCCAAACACCTTCCAGGGGGAACCCAGGCACCACATGGGGTGTTGATGTCTCTCTGTTCAGCTGGGGGATGATGGGGCCATCCTGGCCAGCTGCTCCCAGAGAGCTGTCAGTGGTAGGCAGCCAAGGAAAGGACCAGACATTAAAAAGCCACTTTGCCTGTGCCTTGCTGGTGCCTTGCTGGGCCATGGCTGTCACCAAGGTGGAGCAAGGCATTGTCTGCATCCTCTCCTGCTGCCTGTGGGGCAGAAAGTGCTTGCTCCTCCCTTCCTGCCAGCTTCTGGAAGTCCTCTTCTCAGTCCCACCCCTCTGCCTGTCTCTCTGCAGGTGGAAGGTGAGGGGAACCCCTCTCACTGCCTGATTTGGGGGATTTCCTCCATGGCAGGCAGGAAAGGGGTATGAGGGAATCTGCCTCTTGATGTCCCCCCCACTCTTGCTACAGCACAACAAAGCCAGGGGTCTCTGGCACCTGCCTAAGGTGGGCCAAAAATCCACCACCCCAAAAAGCCAAAAAATGATCAGCTACACATTTTTGGCCCTTGCAGAAAGCAACGGGTTCCTCAGCCTTCCCCCATCACCTTCCTGGTGGAGTCTTCCTCCTCTGCCATCCAGCCTCGGGATGCCTTCACTCTCCCAGTCTGGGAAGGAGCCAGTCTGTGGGATCCAAGCAGGATGGCCACTCCTCCCTTCCGCCCTCGGATAACTCGGAGGCTCTCACGTCTCTGTCCTTGTGTGCCTGGGATGGCTCCCGGCCCCAGCTGCCTCCCACCCTCCTTCTCGGCGGGTGCAGCGATGGAGGGTGCCGAGGAGGGGCCGAGCACACCCCCACACCCCTCCACACCCCTCTCCGAAAGGATCAGGCTCTAATGAAAAGCAACAGATGGGTATAGCTGGCAAGTGCGGGCTTCCAGGGCGGGGGCGTTTAATGATGTCTTTAAACATTGTGAGCGTGTCTGTCTCTCTCTCGTGTCCCTTCTGCTGTGCAGTGGGGACGCCTCTCCCCAGGCCGGTGCCTTGGGAAGAACCCTCCCGCCAGGGGGGGCAGGTCAGCGAGATGAAAGCATGCCTGCGAGCCCCAGCTCCCACCTCCTAGGAGACGGACATCGCCTCCCAGTCCGGGGACAATGGAGGGGTCTGGTCCCCCCGCGTCGTCTCTAGGTGATGTCACATCGATCAGAGCAGCCGTGCTGAGGGGAGGGGAACAAACACGCACACACACAAAGGAGCCCGCTTTGAAGTCCCGCGAAGGAGCGTGCCTGCGCCTCCGGGCTGCCCGAACCTCCCAGCGCTGGGCCACGGCCGTGTGTGAACGGGGCCGGGCGGCACGAACAGCGCGGGGGTGCCCGTGGTGGCCGGACTGGACACTGGAGCCCCTGGGCATCCGCTGTGCTCCCGGGATGCCGAAGGAATGGAAGCTTTAGCTCTGTACACTCACCACAGCCCGGTTCACATGTGAGCTCTGGAGCTGCTTTGCCAGGGGCTGTGAGAGCCAAGCCAGCCTTTCCGTGGCCAGAGGGATGTTCAGGGACCCTCACCATAACCACGCCAGCCACACTGGGGTTTGGGAGCTGCTCTGGGCTGGCAGACAGTGGTGCTACCAGCAGTGACACAGATTCACTTGACCACCCAGAAACAGGGCTCCAGTTTTAGGCAGTAATTACACACCGTTGGGTTCTGTGCATTTCTTTCTTGATGGGAGATTGTCCACTGAAAACAGAAATGGCTGTTGCATCACAGAATCGCAGGACCACAGACTGACAGAATGGGTCAGGCTGGAAGGGCCCACAGTGGCTCATCTGGTCCCACCTCCCTGCTCCAGCAGGGTCATCCCAGAGCACAGGGGACAGGGCTGTGTCCAGATGGTTCTGGAATATCTACAGTGAGGGAGACTCCACCCCCTCTCTGGATAACCTGTTCCAGTGCACAGGAAAGTTCGTCCTCATGTTCAGGTGGAACATCCTGGGCATCAGTTTCTGCCTTTGCCTCTGGTGCCATTGCTGGGCTCCCTGGAGCAGAGCCTGGACCCTGCTTGGAGCCCTCCCTGCAAACAGGCACAGACAGGGATGAGGACCCCTCTCAGCTCTGTCTCTTCTCGAGGCGGAAGAGCCCCAGCTCCTCCAGCCTTTCCTTGTAGGAGCATCACATGACTAGTGGAGCTGGGGATTTGGTGGGAAAGCATCACTATGGGTGCTGCCTGTGATGACTACTGCCATGAACCAGCAGCTTGTGAATAATGTGGGAATATTAAAATGCTATGGACTATATGTATCAGTGACTGGCTTTGCCACCAGATTTTCTCCCTGGCTGTGCAGAGCAGCTGTTCCCACCCACAAAAGGAACATGAAGTACCCATCACCCTATACCACATCTGCCTTGCTCTTGCTTCAAGCCAACCTTGCTGCACTGGGGGCATTACTGGAGCCACCAGGATCCTTCCAGCTGGATACTGCAAGAGGAATAGCACACGGGGCAGCTTGGGCCAGGCCTACTGGTGCCACAAAGCAGGGAGACGAGCTGTGGTGCCTCAGAAAGCTGGGCAGAAGAGCAGTAAGGAGCTGCTCACTCCTGCAAGAGGAGCACATGGAGCAGGAGCAGTGACTGCAGGCTGGACAAGCTCCCACACATTGAGAGCCGTGTCCCCAGCATAGTCCATTGCTGGTAGGATGGACAACATTTCCTATTGACTTCAGAGCTCATCTCAGAGGCTGCACTTCCTCCTCAGAGAATAACTCACTGATTGGTATAATTTTCACTCATTTTACAAACCCAATAAATGCCACATCAGTGCCAACCATCCTGGTTTCCAACCTCCACCCAGAGCATAACTTCTGGCCTTGGTCACATCACAGCTGAACGAAGCAAAATAAACTGTTGGCTCCAATTTTTAAAAAGTGAATAATTGTTTTCAGCATCTTCTTAATTAAAAAATTAGGGGTCAACCCAAAAACACACAAGAATAATTCAATTTTTAGAGAGAGCGGCGCACTTGTCATCTGGAAAAATGAGACAGCAGGCAGCTAAAAATAGTGTTCTCCTGAACTTTGAAAATCTGTGCCCGCTTGTGCCAGTTTTCTTCTGCTCCAGCCGCACACGAAGCCATCAAAACCTTTTCCTCGCGCTCCTCTGTTCGGGCACCAGTTTAATCTCAGAGCCCAGGAGCAGTGTGCGCCGGCAGCTGCGGGGGGCCGGCAGCAGAGCCCTGCTGACAGCAGCCTCTGCAAACCCTGGCTGCACCGTTTGTTTGCAGCCTTAAACGCCCATGGAAGTGGCGGCGATATTTAAAAATAAGGATGTTCTTTCATCTTCTGAAGAAAGTCCTGGCCTGGCCTGTGTTGCTGCAGAGAGGCACTTGCAGCCCCTCAGGAGCCGGGTGATGCTGCAGCGGCTCCTGCGGTGGGGAGGATGATGTTCATGCCAGAACCCTCTCCTGGCTATGTCAAGCTAGCACCAGACCCACTGTGACCTGCCAACATCCCTGCTCTTCCAAACAACTCTGGACAAAAGACATAATTCAGCAGCAGCTGGGCTGACTGTGCCTCGGGAACACAGGTTTGGTGGTGCCACAGCCTGCCCACACTGCCCTCCTCGCTGGTGGGGATAGGAGGGTGCGGCCCCCGGGGGTGAAGCTCTTTGCTCTCTGCACTCACAGTGTTGGCAGGTGTGCCCACATGGAACAGCACACTTTTCAGTGGTAGAGCATCTTCCAGAGCATCTCTGCCTTTAAAAGAATCCCCTTGGAAGCCCAACCTGGAATTCTTTGCAGCCAACCAAACAGACAGTCCTGTCTTGTGTGTGTTGGGTCTGCTGCCTCACACCTGGAGGAGACCAGACACCAAACATAAGAACCAAACCAACCAAAGGAGAACACCAACACCACTTTGCACACCTGTGGCCTGAGAGGATAGGAGGGAAGAGAAAAGACATGAAAGAATAATCAAACATTTAAACAAAAGTTTTAGGGCATCTGAAAAGCAAGGAGGTAAAAGCTTCAAGTACCATCACATCTTTTTCCTGTCGGAGCCTCTCTGCTCTTGGTAGAGCTCCTCTCTGATAACAACACAGAACATGTTTGCCCCTACACACCGGCAAACACCCGCTAGCCCACTGATGGAGAACCCCTGGGCTTTCATTTTCCACCCAGCGGGTACATTTCTTTGGCATCTTGGATGTCAAACATTCTTGAGGCAACATGGTGAAAACACACTCAGCTCACAAATGGGGGATGCTTTGGGGCTGCAGTAAACACCAGTGCTACTCCCTTTCAGGGACTTCTCCTCCCCTCTCCGTAACCCAGACTGCACCACAAAGCAGCAGATGCTGGTGCTGCTGCAATTTATTTTAATTCNTTTTTTTTTTTTTTTTATTTTGCGTGTGTCTGGGTAAATTTAGTTCCCATAAAAGTGAAGGACTGTCAACACCAGCTTTGGAGCCAACCATACTGTCGGCAGCTGTTGTGCTGGCTGTGCACACAGAGCCCCTGAGTGCACCTCAGTCTGTCCCCCCAGCCCCCACACAGCCCCTCAGCAGCTCCAGCTCATGACCCCGCGGCTCTGTCCCATGGTCAGGAGCCCCTCCTCGGCTCAGATCACACAGCCTCTGCCTCCACTCCTCCCAGCCACCCAATCCCTACTGCCTGCCTTGATCCCTCCTGATACCCACTCATCCCCACAGCCAGGCTGCTCCTCCCAAGCTCCCTGTCCTCTCCCATTTCCCACAGCCTTCCAAGGGGACAGCCAGCCAGACATACCATCCCTCTGGCCAAGGCAGTGCTCCAAGGGCAGCTGGGGAGGGACAGGACAGGGGTCTGCTATGGGAGCTCTCCTTGGATGGGGAATCCCAGTAAGGTAGCTCTTCTTGCACAGGGATCTCACCAAGGGAGCTGCACATGGCCCAGGTGGGATCACCACAGTGGAGGGTCCTGCAGCACTCTCCATTCCCACCCCTCTGCCCTGATCCTCCTCTGTGCATCCCTTGGCTCCCTCTGGGCACCAGCGGAAATTCAGTGGGGGTTTTCCTCCCTCCTGGATCTCTGATATCGTGGGGTTCCTATGTGCAGCCTCCTGCAGGCAGGGGCTGAGGAGCTCTGCAGGCAGCAGCCCTTTGCCAACTGCTCTTCCACCAGCAAAATTCAAGTGTTTAGCTGGACTTTCCTGTGAAATGGTGTCCAGAGATATTTGGGAGGAGCATGTCCTCTGCACAGGGGGCCAGCCCAGGCTGTTGCCACCTGACATCTCAGACCACAGAGCAGCAGCTCTTGGGCTTGGGGTCACAGAACTTCTGCTCCCCGAGGAGCACCACCTCCAGAGTCCCATGGAAGCAAATTACTTGTTATTCAGATGCTGAGGGACCCCATCCCCACCGTGGGCAATGCAAGGGGGACCCAAGGGCTGAGACCCTCTCTTCACTTCCCCATAGCTCCAGGATGACAAGGGGATCTGCTCTTCTCCCATAAATCATGAGCTGGCTCTTTAAAGCCTGGGGGAGCACTTTGTTTTCACACTGCTCTTCAAACAGAGAAGTTTGGAGTTGACGTCGGATGTGTTTTGTGTGTTGACGGATCTTTGCTGGTACCTCCCTGCTCCTCCCTGTGCAGGAGACCCCTCAGCACGGCACTGCTGGCACTGCGCACACATCCTGCTGCATCCCTCTGCCCCTGAGGTTCCAGTCCCTCTGACTGTCCCTTGGCCTTGCTTACCCATGGCATCACAGCATCTTCTCCATCCTGTGCACCTCCTGGCCCTGCCTGGGTGTCCTTGGTCCTGGCTGGGGTTAAACCACAACACCAGGGCTGCAGGCCCTGCAGAAGAGCCTGTGCAGGTCTGGGCGTCTGGGCTTCCTCCATGCGTGGAATCCTAGCTGTGCAAGGCAAGGGATCCTTGTCAGGGGTTCTTCTACATGTGGCAGACGGAACGTCCAGCAGAGAGTTGAAATTTGTTGGGACATGGCCAGAGGGACTCTGAGATCCCAGTGAGCAGCCCCTGCTTGTGGACTTGTACCAGCAAGCACTGAGCACAGAGCATCCAAGCCAGCTCTGCACCCCACATCCCTTCTCAAGCTCCTAAACACATCCGACAGGAGGCCCAGAGTCTGTGTCAGGGTCTGTTGTGTGGGTGAGGAGGCCACGAGAGGAGCCCCCAGGCTGGAACAGGTAATGCTCAGCCTGTTCCTGGCACCGCAGGAGGTTTGTCCTTCCAGCGCGCCACAGTCCCACGAGGATGTGGTCTGCTGGCCTCCAGTCCCTCTGAGCTGCTCGCAGGCTGTCCCTGCCAAGGACTCATCCTGCTCCTGATCCGCTGGGACGCCAACTGCTCAGACAGCCAGGCTGAGCTCCCTTACCCACTCCTGCTCTGCCGCATGGCTGGAGCCTTCTCCAACCAGCACCTCCAGCCTCCCACCTGGCCTTCTGAAGGCTCCCCATGACTTTGGCTGTGACACCAGCCCCCTCCATCCCTCTTTGCAGGGAACAAGGGGTGATTCAGGAGCCAGGAGGCAGCCTGAGAGTATGGCAAGGTGCCATGTTTTCCAGGGACCAGCACAACTTTACCTTGTTTGGAGGAGGCAGCTGGGAAGCGGTTAACACTTTGGTACTGGATTGATTTCTCCTGGAAGGAAGGAAGTGTCCTCACGCAGAAAAAATGCAGAAATAACAGGGTTGGGGTGGGGGGTTTTTTGTTGTGTTTGTTTTTTTTTTTTGTTTTTTTTTTAATAGCTATTCTTTTTTTCCAGCCATCTGTGCCATTTGCAGCTGATGGGAGGGGGACAATGCTGGATGGGGAGAATCATTTGGGTTTGGGACCGATACTGCATTTACAGTGTACAAAACAAGGGAGGACATCTGTCCTCAGTGGAGTATTATGCACAGATCCAGGATTTTACCATTGTGCTCACGTCCAGTGCTATCATTGCAGATGCACAAAGCAGAGATGGTCATGCACAACCCTGTGTTCCCTCCTCCTTGCTGTCTTCCTTGTCTGCACCCTTCATGTCTCCCATTGCCCATGGTCCTGCTATTCCCAAACCTTTGAGTGCTTTCCAACCTTCTCCAGCCTTCTCCCATCCCTTTTCCTGCCCATGGATGCTTTGGGGAAGCTGCAAGCAGGAGCCAAAGGCTGGTCCTTCACACCTCTCCAGAGCCAGCCATGGAGAGCACCTCCCTGGGCAGAATGAGGGTCTCCAAGCCTAATTCAGGAACAGCCCTCGAAAACTGTGGACTCATTCCTCATCCAGGCAAAATGTGATCACAGACAGCATCCTGCCAAGGGCTAGATGTGTGTGGTGCTGCAGCTCAGCTCTTTGGCGATCCTGGCCCCTGGCTGTGCTCCCTGATAGCAGCAAAAGGGTATTTTTGTCACAGCCCTGGGTAAAACATGCCAGGCTTGTCTGCAGAAGAGGATCTGGGTGCTGTGCTGGTGATTCCACAGGTGACTTCAGCTGGAGCAGAGCAGCAGAGCCACTGACTTGGGAATGGCTGCTTGGAGCATCCCTGGGGAGCATGTGGAGGGCAGGAGGCTCCTCTGCCAAGACCCAGCCCTGCCAGCAAGACTGAAACAGCGTATGGAGCCTTCGGCTGGGGTGTCCTTGGGCACAGTCCTGTCACTTGGACGATGGGCCCTCATTAGCCTTGTCATATGTCTGGGGGTCCCTGGGTGGGTCTGAATGTGGCCAGTGTGGCTTTGCCAAGAGCTTTTCAACTAAACCTTTGGCCTGACTCCAGCTTTCACTCTTGGCATGTCTCATGTGCCTTTCTGGGTTATTTCCTACAGAGCAATCACCCATGCAGTATTTCCAATCCCACCAAAAGAGGCCATTTGAATTGTTAGCGAATATTCTAATGAAGAGAGATGCCGCTCTGTTGGCTTGAGTGAGACAGGACATATTTGTGTGCAACACGTGCAATGTGTGAGGGCTTCGATAAAAAAGCAACCTGGGGAATTTGGCTCTGTGGGAGAGGTCCCAGGTGTCCTGCTCCTGCCCTTGACTTTGGAGGGTGGAGAGGAGAGGAGCAGGTGAAAGATGAAGCAGAGGAGAGAAAAGAGGGAATTAGAGGAGCAGAGCAGCCCATATTAATTTTATTATCTATATATAAACGTGAAGGTTTGCACGTGCCAGCTGGAGGTTTGCATGTGCCAGCTGGAGTTTTGCATGCCAGGTTTGTGGACAGGAGGAAAGGCAGTGATGACAGGGCAGAGAGGGCTACCACTGATCAGGAGAACCTGCTCTGAGAGCAGGGAGGTGAGCACGTGCCCCACGGCTCTGGACGAGCTGCTCAGACAATTAATCTCCCTTGCCTTGGGACCCTGGAGGAGAGAAGCAGCAGACTGGTGGCTGTGTCCCATGATTTACAATACATCTGATAGTTCCAGGCCATTAATAAAACATGCAGTTGGCCATGAAAGGCACATCTGCCTATTTTAAAGACTATAATAATGGATAAAGCTCTGACACATGGATTTCTGTAAGAAAACTAGCACTGCAAATAGCATTCCAAAATTATGTATTCCATCAAATTCAATGGGACAGTTATTGTATGCTAATTAAATACTACTGAACTATTCAATGTTTGGATGGTGAATAGAGACATGGTTTTAGAAAGGCACACAGACCCTCAGAACACCCACAGACTCCCAAGATTTTACTGTCATTCCCAGCCTGCAATCCGTTCTGATAATGGGCTGCAGGCAGGACAGGATTCACAGCTCAAGTGACCTGTCTGTAAGGAGCTCTGCAAACATGGGGACATGGTTTAGTGCCTTGGTAGTGCTGGGTTGAGGGTTGGACTTGATGATCATAGAGGGCTTTTCCCATCTTAACACTTCTCTGATTCTCTGAGCACAGATGGAATTCACTGTCCAGGTGGGTAATGATGGTGAACAAAGATTACCCATCCTGTCTCCTGGAATCAGACCAGCCAGAGCAAAACCTGCTCCATTGCTGCTCTCTGTCTCTGGAGAGAAGATGTCTGCAGGCTCCTCACCAGTGACTCTTCTCCCTTCCTGCTTTCTGAGAGTTCCTTTGCTTTAATTCACCTGGGTCTGTTGGATGTGTGTCTTGGGCCCTCCTAGCAGTGCAGACCCATTTACACATGGGTTACAAACAAGCAAAGCCTTAAGAAAGGGCTGACTTCAAAGGCACGTCCAGTGTTTGCAAGGGGAAGAGAAGCTGGATAAAAGAAACAGGTCTTGTGCCAGCTCTAAACTAACCTGCTCCAGGCGTGAGGTGTTCTCTGGCAGGGGTGGAGAAGCCAGGGGGGTTTCCGGGAGTGATGCATGCTCCGTGATCCCACGGGAGACCCTTGTCCGAAACCTGGGCTGTGGCATGTCACTTCTCACCCACCTCCTGCCGGCGGAGCTTCCCCCCCTTCCTCCTCCCTGTCCCTTTCCAGAAACAGCCAGACCAGAAGTTAAGGAAGCAGAGACAGACAGACAGACAGACGGAGAGACTTACAAATCCTCACGGATGCCTCACATTACAGCCCAATACATGAGATCCGAACAGGATCTTGTTCCACCCAGTCCCTTGGTCTGGGAGCTTTCGCATGATCCAGCCCAGGACTGCCAAGCTCTCTGCACCAGAGCTGGGTATTGATAAAGCCTGTGGACACTTTCAAGTCTGCTAAAAAGATGTTCCGAGGTGACAGATCTTAAGCAACACACAGAGCTGAGCGTTGCTCTGCTCTCCACACCCTTCACCACTGCCAGGGAAAAGCAGCCACTATCAGTGATAGCTGGATCCAATTTATTAGGCGCTTCGAGGAGACATTCATCAGGCAGGGAGATAAATAATCTTCAGATGGAACAATTAAATTTAATTGCCTGAAGATTATTTGTCTCCTTCCCTGATGATTGTCTCTGCTGAGCGCCTTATAAATTGGATCCAGCTATCAGCAACATTAATGGCGCTTCCCCTCAGGACTGGCCCAGCTGCCCAGACCAAAACACTGGGCTCAGAATGAACTTTCACTGTTACAGACTGTCACTGTTATTGAAACTGATGTTGCCTCAAGACTCGCGGGTGTTTTTTTCCTGCAGTTAGACAGGGCTGTGCTCAAGGTGCCTGGGTTCTGGTCCCTGGTGGTGCATCCTGAACTCAGAAGAGCTGCTCCAACTTCTGTGGCCCTGTGACAGTGATGTCCTGCTTGGCAAAGGCTTGAGGAGGGATGTGGTGAGCCCCAAGGTGGATCGTGCAAGGTTTCAGTGGGCTGGATTTTGTTGTGGCTGCAGAAATGAGGAACTGAAGCTGTGGGGTCCATAGCACACTATGGAGGAGCGATGGCAATTTGTGCTGGCCATGAGAGAAATGGTGACAGAGACACACCTCAGCCTGAAGAGACCTTCAGCATGTGTGGGCTCACTAATGCCTGCCCCAGCCAGTCTGCCAGCTCGAGGGCCAGTACATCGCAGGGGCACAGCTTTTCCATGCAGAGGCAGAGCCAGGGTAGCCACCTTATTCCTGTTACTCCAGGCCAGGACCAAAGCTGGAACCTCTTCAACAACCCAGGAGCCATCAACTCCCTCCTCTGTATATGTCTGAAGTCTGGAAAATATCTTAAATATGGGAGAGGAAAGGGAGGGGTTTGATCCTCAGCTGGTGTAAATCAACGGAGCTCCGTTGACGTTGTTGGACGATTACTGAGACTTATGTCCTCTGACCCCAAAAATTTCTAGGGAGGGAGGTAATGACTGCAGAGCATTCCAGTGTTGCAAGAGATCTTCCTCCAGCCTGGCTTCAGGGAGGCTCTAACTCCAGGGGCTGGGAAGCACAGGAATAAGTGTCTGGGTGAAAGAATGGGAGAAGGAAAGCCCCAAGGTACCCAGCTCTGAGCCTCAGCTGGACGGCAAACTGGAATCCGGAGAGGCTGGGCTGTAGGGACCATACACCATGGGGAGAACTCATCCTCCTGCACCTTTCTGAGTGTGGAGGATGGATGGCTCTGGATATGAGCATCATGATGTTCTGTTCTCACCCCCGTCTGGGCAGGGGTGGAGTTTAATGCTTCTGGTCCAGCCCCGCTGGTGCCCACCCTGCACCCAGGGTACCCTGGAGCAGCCAGTGGCTCACCCCACATCATCCACCCTGCCTGCCTCGGGAAAGATTTGGGCTGTTGGCAATTGCCAAGAGCCATGGGCAGCACACCCTCCGCTCCAACCCTGCCAATCCTCCGACAGACGAGCTGTGTCCAGGGGTCCCCGAGTGAGAGGCAGCATTTGGAGGTGCAGGCCAGGTGCCAGTGCTGTGCTCCTTCCTGCGAGCAGCGCCGAAAAGACCCTGGAATCAACATGTTTACTGACAGACTCCTGCGCCGTTGGCCTGCTTTTCTAAGGAAATGAAGCTTGTGCAATCACATTGTCTGGGGGTGTCTGTTCCTAATAACTTCTCAGTCCACCAGCCAATTCCAATCCAATTTGTCGGATGGGAGAGGTCTCAAAATACTGCATCTTGCCCAGTGTCCCTGCAGTGTGCGGGGTGGAGAAATGGGCTGCAGGTAGCTTGGACCAGGTAAGGAATAGGAGCACCTTCTACACAAAGCCATGGAGAAGAGCAGCAGGGTGGCAGTGGGTGGCCGGTAGGCAGCCCCAGCCCTGTTGGGTAGAGGACTTCTCCAGCTGTGGCCAGAGCCGGATGCGCACCGTCAGCTGAGAGAAAATGCGTGTCCGGAAGGACGGAGCTCCAGCTCCTTAGCGTACGTCTGGGCAGAGAGGACCGAGTCTGCATGAGCCATGGCTGCCAGAAGGCTGGAGCTGAGCACTGAACAGCCTCCAGCTCCCTGAAGTGCCGGGGCTGAGGGTCCTCAGCTGGAAGGCAAGGGCTCCCAGTGGGCAGAAGTCCCCCTTCTTCCAGGGATGGACATTTCCAGGAGCGGGCCCCTGGCCAAGCAGAGCAGGACCTGCGGCTGCCGGGTGTCCCGCTGTGTGTTGCTGCAGTCTGGGCAGGATCTGGACAGCAGTACCTTCTTTCTCCTTTGGATGCCGATTTAATTTGCTGAAGGCGCTCAATGGCCCACATGGTCTCTCCAGTTCAGCCCTGCCAGTAACATGAGCTTAACAGAGCTGGAGAGGATGATTTTTTTAAGCGCCTATACAAACATGATTTGTTTTGTAATAACTCTTCTTCTGTTCTGTTTTGAAGGGGATGATGGCTCTGGGATCTGAGGAGCTCTGAGACAGCTCAGAGCAGCTCAGATTCCTCCCCACATGCTATCAATTAACATCTTCATTAAACACCCATTCAAAGCCACTTCCAGCCAGAGCATGACAGTGCAACAGAGCTTGGCTTCGTGAAGTCACCCAGAATTGATGGCAAATCAAAAAGGGCTTGGTTTGTCCTGTACCAGCCACACGTGGAAATGGGAGAGAGCTGCCAATGGAGGGAATGAATGTCCCTGATCGGCTCCTCATCACCACACAGACCAGAAAACAACACCCAAGCCATGGAGGGGACCTGCTGGGAGAGGCATTGGCTGCAGTGGCAAATCTCCTCCCCTGGCCTGGCAGCCTGCTCCCAGGCCAAACCCCCGGTCCCACCAGCTCCCAGGGCAACTCTCCAGTTGACTTCCTTGAGACTTGAGCTTCAGTTAACCCAGCAAAGCAGGAAGGTTGGGAAAGCCATCTGTCCAGACTGGTGTTTCTTAGAGACTCCATTGTATCTTCTCCCTCTAATTTACTTAAACTATGGGCATCCAAGAATCCCAGCCCCTGGCAGCGTACAAACTGCCTGTCTGCATCACCATGCACAACCTTGTGCCCTCAGGGGTGACCAGCAAGGGTCACCAGCCTTCTGCCAGCAGGACTCCATCTCTGCTTGCATGCCAGTGATGGCACCAGCTGGCTCTGAGCCAGCCAATCCCGCATCCCAGATTTGGTGCAAACATTTGTATTTCAGCCTGGGGCAAAAAGGTATGTTTCCATTTTCAGTCAAAACAATGAAACCTGGGACTGAAATCCCTGTGAGAGCTTGGGTGCACCAATAATCCATGCTCAGTGCTCAGCCTAGACTGCTGACCCCACCACAGGCTCTTCCCCTTCATTAGACACCAAGAAACCTGAGCCCTTGGTGAAACCTGGCAGCACAGGGTCCCACCATGCAGGCAGCCCATCCACCTCTCTCTTGCCACCCTCCTTCCTGCTCAGGGTGTACTGGGCACCACCACCTCACCGTGGTTTCTCACTTGGTGCTTGCAACAGCCAGGGTGGCAGGACCAGGCAGCTCCTGCGAGAGGATAAATTGGGAATGGCCAGGGCCAATCTGCCAGCCCGGAAGTGGGATCCACAGTCATGTTTTACAGGGATAGCTGTGGGACCTTGGAATATTCTCCCTCCCTTGCTTCTGTGCCCAAACACATGTGGTATTTGGGGCTGTTCGACTAAATGTCACCCAAGGGACCTATTCTTTAAAGATGCCATAAAATCATGGAACCACAGATTGGTTTGGGTTGGAAGGGATCTTAAAGATCATCTCATTCCATCCTCTGCCATGAGCAGGGACAGCTTCTGCTATCCCAGCGTGCTCCAAGCCTCATCCAACCTGACCTTGGGCACTTCCAGGGATGGGGCAGCCACAGCTTCTCTGGGCAACCTCACCACAGGGCCTCACCACAGATGAGATGCATGGATCTATAATTAGTAGTTCATTTCCCACGTCCTTTAAGATAAATTTAGCAGACTTTGGCACCTGGTTCCAGTTTGATTGTGACATTGCAGGTCAAACCTTTGTGAGAGTGACAATCTAGCATGAACCTCATCTCTGCCGTGCTCTTGTACAGAAACCTCCATCCATGACCTGCTGAGCTTTGCATCAGTGCATGGCACCAAGCTGGGTTTGTTCTTAATACAGATCATTTACTGAGCGCGCTGCTCATGGAGGAGCAGGAGCAGCAGTGCTGGGACTGGGAAGAGGGAATATCAGAACACTTGTGGCCATAACACCTCCCACCTCACATCACTCGCCTGTGAACCACAGCACACACTCTAATCCTTTCCAGGACACCTCACCCTTCTCTGCCTCCTTCTCCATGCAGCATGGCCAGGGGCTCAGTGGGATGGATTTCCATGACCTGACACCTAATGCATTTGATTTCCAATGCTGAGGCATTGCTGGAAACCAGCTGTATTAAGGGAAAACACTGGGAGCCACATTAACTGATACCAGCATGGTGACGGGTCCTGTACAACTGCAAGCAGGAGTGGTGACATTGTTCTCAGAATGCTCTGTTGTGGTTTGGCTGTGGCTGGCTCCACACAGGGCTTTGGTGGAGAGAGGAGTGTGGCTGGGTCCAGAGCAGCAGGCACAGCTATTCCTGCCGCAGCAAACAGTGCCGCAACAGAGGAGCTGCTGCGATCCTAAGCAGGCTGGGCAGCCAGTTCCAGCCTGGGACGTCCTGGGGGCTGAGACAGGTGCAAGGTGGGGAAACTGGTGAATGAGAAGCTGGACATGTGCTCACAGCCCAGAAAGTCAGCTGTGTCCTGGGCTGCATCTTCAGCTCCATTCAGGTGAGACCCCACCTACAGAGCTTCCTCCAGATCTAGGGTCCTTGGCATAAGAAGGACATGGAACTCCTGGAACAGCTCCAGAGGAGACCACAGAGATGCTCCAAGGGCTGGAGCCCCTCTGCTCTGGAGCCAGGCTGGGAGAGCTGGGGGTGTTCATCTGGAGAAGAGAAGGCTCCAAGGAGACCTCAGAGCCCCTTCCAGTGCCTAAAGGGGCTCCAGGAGAGCTGGAAAGGGACTTGGGATGAGAGATGGAAGGACAGGCCAAGGGGGAATGGCTTCCCACTGCCAGAGGCAGGGATAGATGGGATATTGGGAAGGAATTGTTCCCTGGGAGAGTGGGGAGGTCCTGGCACAGGTTGCCCAGAGGAGCTGTGGCTGCCCCTGGATCCCTGGAAGTGTCCAAGGCCAGGCTGGACAGGGCTTGAAGCAACCTGGGATAGTGGGAGATGTCCCTGCCCATGGCAGGGGGTGAAAAGAGGTGATCTTGAAGGTTCCTTCCAACCCAAACCATTCTGTGATTCTGTGAAGTCGAGGACTGCAGTCCATCCATTCGAAAACAATCAAAGAAAGAAGAGCAGAATCATAATTTGTTGCCATCTTCATGTGCAGATCAAATTCAACTACTTCAGGACAGGCACATTTGCATCTTCAAATGTTCTTTGAAGCCTGAGACAGCAAAGTGCACACTCAGCTTTAAGCATGTGTTTTATGATCTATGGCATTAAACTGGGGCTTGAGGGAATACTGATATAAAAACATTGTCTTAGCACATTATCTGTTGGGTTTCTCTTTTTTCTTCCCACCAAAATTGCAATTTTATCCATAATATAAATGTTCATAAAAGATTATTGATTTCAACAGAAGGTATCCTCCAAAATTCTCAAGTTAGAATAAACTTGTAGATAGTCACTGGTTTGTTTCCATGTTTTGATTTTTCAATGAAAGTGAGTTTGGTTAAAAAAAAACCCCAGTTTGCTTTTCCTTTTTAAGTGGAAATAAAATAAAATAATGCACTACTGCTTCCTCATGAATTTATATTTTTGGATTCTCAGTTCCTGTTTTCACAGCATTTTATTTTTCAGGTTGCTTTGGGAACAGAAGACTTCCCTGTGTCCCAAGAATTTTCTTGGGATGGAAAGAGCTGTTTCCTGCCTGGTCTGTACGTGGCTTTGGAGAACCTCAAGCCAAAAAATCCTAGACACACCAAAGTCATCCGGAGCTTTCTGATGGTGCTAATGTTACCCGGACTCTCATCTCCTCCAGTCCAAGTGTCTTTGTGGTTGGGAAATTGCAATCTTACTCTAAAATCCATGCTGTCCAGCCCGGTTCCACACGGGAAGTGGTTTTGCCCACAGCGCACAGAGCAGACCAGTGTGTGGTTTCCAGGGAAGACTGAGATCCTGAGCAAAGGCTCCTGGACACGAGCCTCAGGCCAACGGGGTTTTGCTCTGCATGGGCACCTGGGCAGGGCACCTGGGCAGGGCACGGAAAGTGTGGGCACCCTGCAACCCCTCGACTCAGCACAAACCCGATCACGCCACCTTTCATTACACAGCAATGCTGTTCGTAAGCTCCAAGGGTAAATAGCCCCTGTCACTGCACAGGGTGGTACAGAGTTCCTGCAGATGATAGAGAACTAATTAACTTAGTAATTGCATGTGCTGGGATAGCCCTGGAACTTCCATGCTCTTTTGGATGGCTGGGATGGATCTCGCTCATGTTCTTACCTCCTGTTTGAGGGGAGAAAGGCTTTCACTGCCTTCAATGGGGCAGGCTCAGAGCATCTCACCTCTGTGGCCATTTCAGCGGCTCTTCAGCCATCCCCTATAACCAGAACTAAGGAAAGAAGAAGTGTCCCAGGCAAAAAAAAAAAAGAATAAATAGAGGTAAGGAGAAAAGAAAAAGGAAAAACCCCTCCAAAACCCTAAAAAAACCCCAAACAAAACACCCCCATGTCTCAGACTCAGAGAGCAAACTTTGGGAAGCACAAACCTGGATTCATGTCAGATAAACTGAGCAACTCCCTTTGGATGGGAGAAAAGTAAATCAGATACTTCAGAACTGATGCCAACAAGCTCCTGGTTTTGAGGAGGAAATTCAGTGTCCCAGTTTGGGTTTATTTCTATGAATTCATATGATGTGAGCAGAATACCACAGAGCATGGCTCCTTTGGCAATGGAAATGAACACATTCCCATTAAGCTGCATGGAAGTACTCTGGTTTTCCCCTGCTGTGATTCTGGACCTGGGCCTACCTCCAAGTGAAGGGAGAAGACCTCTTTGTCCAGCCGGACAGGTTCACACTTTGCTTCTCTGTGCCCAGGAGCAAAGACCAATACACTGGTTTTCATTTATATGCCGTTAGTGACAGAAATAATGACGACAGAGAGAGAAAAACCCTCAAAAACTACTAATTGTTCTGCAGCATCATCACTTGGTGCTCCACAGCACCTGGAAGAGCAGAATGTTCCTTGCCTCCAAGGGAAGCTGGGAAATGCATCTCCCTGTGGTGTCCACTGCTGCCCTCAGACCCTGCTTCTTCCCACCTCCCAGAGGAGCACTGCTCATACCTACCCCAGCCCAGGTGGGATTTTTAAGGATGCACATCTCCAGGATGTCGGATTGTCCAGGGAGTGTTGGTACCGAACCCAGGTAGGGATGGTGTGTGCAGGGTGTTGGGGTGGTGTCAGTGTGTCCAGAAGGACCCAGGCGGTGACAGTGCCTCTGTGCTGGGCCACTGGTGAGGACACAACCCAAACCCTGGGGGAAGTTCTGGGCCCCTCATGACAGGAAGGACATTGAGGGGGCTGGATCATGTCCAGGGAAGGGAACAGAGCTGGGGAAGGGGCTGGAGCACCAGGAGTGGTTGAAGGAGCGGGGAAAGGGGCTCAGCCTGGAGAAAAGGAGGCTCAGGGGGGACCTTCTGGCTCTGCACAACTCCCTGACAGGAGGGGGCAGCCAGGTGGAGGTCAGGCTCTGCTCCCTGGGAACAGGGATAGGAGGAGAGAAAATGGCCTCAAGTTGCAGCAAGGGAGTTTCAGATTGGATACTGGAAAAACTTCCTCATGGAAAGGGTGGTCATGCACTGGCACAGCTGCCCAGGGCAGGGGTGGAGTCACTACCCTTGGAGAGATTTAAAAGCCATGTGGATGTGGCACTTGGGAGCATGGGTTAGTGGTGGCTTTGGCAGTGCTGGATTGATGGTTGGATTCCATGATCTTAGAGCGATTTTCTAACCTGAACGATTCCCTGATTCCATGATACCAGTGCAGGGAGTTAGCAAGCACGAGAGGTGCTCACCTGGGTTCAGGTGGGTGCATGGCACAAAGGGGGGTGCATGTACAGGTACAGGTGTCTCTGTGCCTGGGTTCTGGCAGTGCCCAAGTCTGGCAATCTGTCCCCTGCAGGGACAGTTGTGTCTGTGCCGGGTGACACAGGTGTGTGCAGGCACAGTGTCCCGGCCCTCCAGGATTCTCACCTGCTTTGCTCATTAAATACTGGAGAAAAGGGATGCTACAAGTAAAACGATGCCTCTTCCAGCTTCCATGATGGGAGAGAACAGGGCTGAGCTCAGGTGCTTTGGGGATTCTCCTCCCTCGCCTGTGCCATGGTGCACATGCCAGAACGAGTGACAGGTCCCCATGGAGAAAACCCCTTCACCAACCCTCTGCACCAGTGCAAGGAGACCTACCAGGGCTAACTCTGAATCCTGCTGCTGCCAGGGTTGAGTGCCCTGGCTGCCCCTCACCCAACACTTTGTCACACCACCTCAAATGACCATAAACAAGACCACATGAAGTTCCACCTCAGCATTAGGAAGAACTTCTTTCCATGGAGAGTGGCAGAGCCCTGGAACAGCTGCCCAAGGAGGGTCTGGAGTTTCCCCTCTCTCAAGACATTCAAAACCCACCTGGATGTGTTCCAGTGTCGCCTGCTCCAGGTGATCCTGCCTGGGCAGGGGGTTGGACTGCATGATCTCCAGGGGTCCCTCCAAACCCCAAATCTTCTGTAATTCTGTGGGGAGTGTGTTGCATCAGGACATCACACATCCCCGTGTCCCTGGCTGTGGGGCTTCCCACACAACAGCTGTGCAACTCCTGCCCTTCCCACTTTGCATCCAGCTCTGCTCCTGCCCAGGCCCCTGCTCCTTCCCTCTTCCTCTCCCAGGCAGGGGGAGGAGGTCCCATACTGTTCCCTGCAGCCAAGTGATCCAAGCCGCTGTGTGGCCAGAGCAGCTCCTGCAGAAAAGCTTTGCATGGCCAGCAAGACCCTTCCAAGGGCAGAGCTCCACTCAGAGGTTTGGGCAACCAGCCCCCAGCTGCAGAGGCTCCCAGGTCCGGCTGCAGAGACTGTCTCAGGCCCACCCCAAAGACCAGCACCTGGCTTTGGGTCATAGCTCTGTCTCTCTTGATGGAGCAGGGCTTCTAGGAAGGGAGAACAAATTCTTATGGAAAGGGGAGGCCTCTTTCCCTTCTGGGGTCAAATAAAAGGGCATCAGGAGTTGCATGGCTCCATGCGGAGGAGCATCAGGGACACAGATGTAGCTTTCTGTACGTAGCCCTGATCTAACACTGAATTCACTGTGACTTCCAGAAAGCCACTTAGTTTTCCACCAGTTGTGCCTTCCCTCTGCCCTACCTCAGGCTCTGAGCATCAGTAGGTGACACACATAAAGGGAAGGGCCACCCTGCAGCTACTGCCTCTTTGGGATGTCAACGCCTGTGGATGCCCAACAACAACAAACACCATGGGAACGTCTACACTCACCAACCCGCTTCTTCCCTGATCTGAGAGAGTGGGATGGGTTTTAACTTGAGGGAGAAGACAAGCAAAGGAGAGAGGAGATGGGAGAAGTGCCTTTTAAAATGTTCCTTTGTCGCTCGCCTCCACATCCCATGGCAGTGCCTGCAGTGACGTCAATGCAGTGCTGGATGATTTGCACCAGCTGAGGGGCTGGCACAGGATCCTCCCCTCCACAGTGGCTCTGACGTGGGGCAGGAAGGGTTCGTGCTGGGATATATTCCTGCCCGTGCCACACTGGTTGCCGCAAAGCGAGGATTGAGGAACTTCTGCAGAGTGACAGCCGACCCATGTGGCTGCCCACAGCGCCCCTCTTGCACCCTGGCACCCTGCGGTGGGGGGCTGCTGCCCAGCCCTGATCCCTCTGTGCCAAGAGAAGGGCAGCAAGGTAGCTGCTGCAGGGGCATCAACATTGGGAGCCTCATCTTGCCAAGGAGTCCCAGACTGGCACCTTGCCCGCAGTGTTTGTGCCAGCTGTGACACAGCTATGAGCTCTCGGTGCCATCCTTGCTCCTCTCCTGGGCTTCTTCCCTCAGTGAAGGCTGCAGGACCGGACCAAGGCATTCAGCCCTACAGCTCTGGGGTTCCACCACCCCGTGGAGGTGATGCCTTGGCATGCCCAAGCTTATCTTGCTGCCTTACAGAGCAATGAAGCCCAGAAGAGCATTTTTGACTTGTACTTCGCTCCCACACATGTGATCTGTGTGTTAATGTAACGCTGCACAGTATGGAAAGCATCCCACTGAACGCTCCTGGGAAAGAGGAGTCCAGCCCTTGGAATCAGGGCTGGCTTGGGGGATGGATGATGGAACGCTACGCATCGAGGCACAAGAAGGACAAGTGATATGCGGTCAGCAGCAGTCGTCTTTACTATGGACCACAGGAGATCAGAAAAGTAACCTTGTCAACAGGAGACCTAGTGGCTAACAAAGTGTCATGCTGTAGGACATACAAGAGAAGCACAACCACCATAACAAAACAGCACCCAGGGGGACGGGGAAGCCCAGGGGGTTGCAGGAGATGCCCTGTAGCAAACCTCTAGTGTGGTATTGACACGTCTGTGAGTGCAGGGGGCTGGCTGCATGGGTTTCTTTAGCCTTGGACACAAGTCAAAGGGTTTTCACCTTTACCCAACTCCAGTGGCTCTGGCACAATGATTATTGATGTTTTTTCAGAATAAAAATACGAATATAATTTTGTTCCAAGAACTGTGTGCAAGAATCATTTCTCCAGGTGCAGTGAAAGGAGGGCAGATAGGAAAACACCCTTCCCAGGGTTGTCCTTTTGGCTTGTGCCCTCTCCTCATTGACACCACAGCCCTCCCCAGCAATCCTCTGTGGCTCTGCCTTCAGTGAATCCCAAACAAGGTTCTTCAGAAAAAAAAGAAAGGGAAAAAAAAAGTATTGCTGCTTCTTCTTGTAATATTTTTTCCTCTCTCTCCCCCCTCTTTCTCCTTAAAAATGTTTACTTTCAAAAATTCCATTCCTGCAGAGATTCCTCCTGAGTTCTGAGGTCTCTGCACTCCACCCTCCTCTTCTCCAGTCAGAAAAACTGAGTCTCGATGTCTCTTTGGTTAAAAAAAAAAATTAAAAAATAGCACAAACAAATAACACACAACCCAGTATGATCCCATTCCACCCCGGGGACGCCTGATGAGAGGGTGTCTGTGGAAGGAGGAAGCATCAGAGACGAGCTGTCTGCTCTCTGGAAGCCGAGGTCTCCACGCTGTCCTGTCGGCTCTCCTCCTCTCATACAGTGGTCGCTGGCCCATACTGGAGCACCAGCGGGGACGTCTCCTTGATGCGGACATAGAACCGCCCCTCGGGCTGGCTGGTGTGGAGGGACAGAGGCAAGAAGTCATCGGGGAGCCACTGCTCGCTCTCGTCGGCAGCAAACACCAGTCCGAAGTGCTCCAGCTGCTCCTCGCCGTAGCAGACAGCGGCCGAGCCGCCCAGCACGTCCCGCGAGATGTTGTTCATCTCCAGCACCACCAACTTCACCACCTCCCTGGCAGGCGTCTGGCCGGTGATGTGCAGCTGCAGAGAGAGAAGCGGGAGAGTCGGATGGTAAGGGGGAGGAATGAGGAGGACCACGGGCCAGACACAGCACATGGTGTGGAGGAATGGTGAGGGTGGAGGAACAGCTGCCCCAGTGGTGCCCGTGAGCAGGTGGCTGAGCCTGGCACAGAGCCATGGGCACACCATGCCCAGGGAATGCCCAAGGAGTGTCCCAGCATGCCAGGGCCCAAACTCAGGGACTGCTCTCCTGCCTCCACTGCTCTCTTCAACCCTTGCCACTCAACCCCTGCATATGTCACCTACAGCTCCACTCAGGCTGTCCCACCACCTCATCACCTGTAGCTGGAGAGGTACCTGCTCCTGGTACCATGGAGGGATCTGTGTGAAGTCCCTCTTGTGAGCAGGGTCCAGACCCTCAGACCAGCTGGACCACAACAGCTCTGCCAAACTAGAACTGAAACCTCTTTGGAACATGGCACTAAATTTCATCCCGTGCACAAGCTTGGGGTTCTCCCACCAACAGCTACCTTTGCCCTCCACTCCCCTGGGGACAGCCTTCTGAATCCCAAACCCTCTCAAGAAAATGAGCTCATCAGGGCCCTGGCTGCTAATGCCAGGAGCCACTGCTTGGCTTCAAAATCCCAAAGGCAGGACATCCATCCTCGCCCAGGCAAGGCAGTGTTTCCTTTGGCACATCTGTGAGGGCTTGTGGAGCACCAGGAGTGCTGCCCTGGCAGAGTGGTCCCAGCCCTGGGCCCACGTGAGTGCTGCCAGCCCTGAACAGCCATGGCACGAGGAGCCGTGCCTTTGAACTCGCCTTTCTTTGAGGAGAACGTCATAAAACGCTTTCAAGCAGGCGTGTCCAGAGCTTTGCAACTTCAAAAGCTGCATGGGCAGCCCGCCAAGAACCCCAGGGCTGCACTTCACCTCCATAGAAATCTATGGGCATTCCTCAAATGGAAAATAATCCTGCGAGGCAGAGTCGTCTCTGCTAGGATGTCCCGGCCGGGTGCAGAGACACTGGCTATCAAACCTCCCCAGCAATAAACCAATCAGCCTGTTGGCTCTGTTCTTCCTCTGCCATTCCTTTAGGGTTGCTTTCAACCCAAACCAGTCCATGTTTTAATGATTTTCTGCTCCATCATCCTCAGTCCTGGGCACCAGGAATGTTTTGGAAAGGAAATTTCAACAGGGGAAGGATCTCCATGGCTGGGACCACAGGAGGCCACAAAGCCAGAGGGGGACCTGCCCAAGATGTGTGTCCTGGGGGATGTTCTCCATGGGGGATCCCACCTGGAGCAGGTGTGAGTGATCAGAGCTGGGGGGTCAGCTCTCGGCAGCAAAGCCCTCATGGAGAGGAGTCAGGTCACACAGCTGCTCCAGCAGAGCCCAAAGGAGCATGGAAGGAGTTCTGCCTCCTCCCCCAGCTGGAACTGGAGTGGGTTCTGCCACTGGAGTTGCCACAGGCTGGAGACAAAAGGCTCCTGCTCTCCCTTCCCTAATGGGGAAGGCTGGAGCAGGGAGCACACACCTGGGAAGGGGAGGCTGTAGGAGGAACAGGGCAGGGATGACAGCTGAATTTTGGCTGGGAAGGATTATGTGTTTGAACACCAGGCCGTGGCAGGGGAAACCCACCAATGTGTCCTTTGCTCTGCCTGCCCACACTGGGTGGCACCAACCTACTGTCACCTGCTGAACCACAGACCAAGAGCTGAACTTTGGCCCCACCGCCTTGTCCCCACAACTCGCTACGTGTGGCCCTGGCTCGCTCCTTCTGCAGCAGTGGCCATCGCTCCTGCAGAGACATCCTGTCCTGCCAGGAGCCTCATCACTACAGCAGGGACACAGGGAGTCAGGACAGGAGTGCTGTGGGTCTCCAGAGGACCTCAGCCCTGGGTCAGTGGAGGATGGGGAGGGCTGTGCCAGGTGTGGGGCACATGAGCCCTGCTGCCTATGTCCCCATCCTGCCAGCCCTGTCCCTCTGGGCACGGCAGAGCCGCTCTGCCACCCATTACAGGCTCCAGTACCTTGACACTGGTCTCTTTGGAGAGTCCTGTTTCATACTGAGGGCAGACCCTCAAGGTGACAGAGCCCAGCTTCTTCCCTTGGTCGGACAAGCCCCCAGGCTGCTCTGGCTGCTGCTCTGGCAAGTTTTGAGTCCACTCATCCGAGCGCGTCTGGCAGATGGGCTCTGAGCCCTGTCCACCCCGGCGGCGCTCGGGGCTGGGCGTCGAGCCAGTCCCCAGCCTGAGCTGGCTGCAGTGGCCCGCGGTCCTGCTCTCCGTCGGGGAGCTGTCCACGGAGCCGGGGCAGGACTTTCTCGGGGCGGGGCAGTGGGGCTTGGGGAAGTCCAGGCTACTGGTCCGGACGCAGTACGCCTGCCGCTTCTCCGTGATGCGCAGCAGCTCAATCTGCCGGCTGGGCAGGACGAAGTCGCTGTCATAGAGCTCGGGCGGTGGCCGGGGCTCCTCTGGCGGTGGCGGCACTGGGGGTGGGGTCTTGAGCTCGTGGCTCTGCAGGACATCCGGGGCACTGTCCCGCAGGGTGCGGGCGACCCTTCGGCTGCAGCGCTCGGGCCCCGAGGAGGAGGAGTACACCAGGTCGAGCTCCTTCGGGCTCTGCGCTCGGCTGGAGTCGTAGTCGCTGTCGGTAGCCAGGAACACCTCCGAGGAGCCTTCCTCATCGGACAGCCCGTGAGAGTCTGCGAGGGGTGAGAGAAGCAAAGAGGGGCTCAGCCTGAGCGTGGACAAGCTCGGCTGAGGTGGAATCTAAGGAAGCCTCTGAGGTTTGCCCCCTTGTCGCACAGGCACAGGCAGAGCGGGTCGGGCCCCGCCGAGACCGACCGCCCTGCGCGTACTCCCGGCTCCAACCCTGCGGCGCCTCGGCTGCAGCCACCCCTGACCCACCGAGCACAGGCAGCCCCTGAGCCCGCCGGGCAGGAGCTCGGCACAAGCCGGGTCCTTACCAGAGTTGAGCTTGCGGCTGGTCTCTGGTGAGGGCACCGGGGAGGCAAGGTAGTCAAGGTGGGACGAGGAGGATCGGGTTTTCTCCTTCATTGGCCCCCCGGCCTCGCTGAGGAAGCCACTGAGAGAGACCCCACAGGAGGGCTGCTTGTAGCGGGCGTGCTGCAGGGCATCCATGATCCAGCGCATCTCTCGCCAGATCTCCTCCATTTGCTGCCAACAGAGGAAACGGAAGAGCCCTTTCACACAGCAAACGACAGCAACAAGAGAGTCCCATGGCAAAACACGGACTCTGTACACACACCTCTCCTCAGAGCTTTGGGGGAATCCCTGAGTCAGGAAATGCGAAGAAGGTGCTCTCAGGTAGGGGGAGGATGCAGCTGCTGGTTCACCAGAACCTGCCTGCTGCAGGCAGCGGTGCTGGGGACAGGGGCAGTGTGGGATGCTCTTTTGCAAGTCCATCCCAAAATGCACCTGCAGGCCCTTTTCTAGCAAGGAGGGCATGTGCAGAGCAGGAGCCTTTGGCTCTCTCCTCGGGATTTTTAATGTCATCATTGCAGTAAGAAGTTGCTAGATAAAGCAACTGCAGCCTGGAGAAGAGAAAGCTCCAGGGAGACCTGAGAGCCCCTTCCAGTGCCTAAAGGGGCTCCAGGAGAGCTGGAGAGGGACGAGGGACAGGGGCCTGGAGGGACAGGCCAAGGGGGAATGGCTTCTCACTGCCAGAGAACAGGGATAGATGGGATATTGGAAAGGAATTCCTGCCTGTGAGGGTGGGGAGGCCCTGGCATAGGGTGTCCAGAGAAGCTGTGGCTGCCCCTGGATCCCTGGAAGTGTCCAAGGCCAGGTTGGACGGGTCTTGGAGCACCCTGGAATAGTGGAATGTGGAACTGTTTAATGTCTGTTCCAACCCAAACCATTCCATGGATCTATGAAAGCCCAGCCTGCTGCTGCCCATCAGCCACACCAGAGGAACCCCCCAGGGCCACCAAGACCAGGGAACAGCCTTGGTGCAGATGCTGCTGCCTCACTGTCCTGGCAGGTCAGGGGCACTGTTGAGCCTGGCTCCCACCCCATACCTGGATGTAGTCCTGAACCTGCTGGTGCCTCTGCTTGGCAGTGGAGAGCTCAGCATCGGAGAAAGCCTCCCTGAGGCTCTGCTGGGAGAGGAGTGACTCCAGCTCCAGCAGGGCGGACACCTGGCAGTACTGTGTGATGAATTCCCGGTCATACGTGAAGAAGTGGACTGGGGAGAGGAAGCAAGAGAGGGGGGGATGGAAACCATGAGGTCTCATGCTGTGGATGCCCTATGGGTTCCTCCCTATCACCCAAGATGAGGAGGCAACACTGTCCATTAGTCCACCTGGACAGCCCTCAGTACACCCCTCCATCCCTCCTCTACAGGGAGTGAGGGAACTCCAGCCCAGGCCAGCTCTCAGGAGGCTTCAGGGGACAAGGGGACCAGCAAGGTTGGGTTTTGGCATTCCCTCTCCTCACCCAGCTCGAAGATCTGCAGCGGCAGTGTGAGGAAGCCAGAGCAAGGGGTGTAGGGGTTGTTCTGGCCTGGAGCAGTGCAGACATCATCTGATGGAGGCAGCAGCAGCAGGAAGGAGACCTGATCCCCAAAATCCAGCACCTCTTGGCTGTACAGACGGAAGTCTTTTGCCTGCAAGAAGACAGTGCAGGTAACAGCTGCAGAGATCACCTGGTGGGCCCTCTGCCCAGTCCTCATGCATAGAGTAGTCCTCAGGGACCACCTGCAGCCAGGGGACATTGCAGCTTCAGCACACAACCAGGGGCTCCTTGCTTTTGGCATTATCTGCATAATCTCATCACTTCTTCTCTGATTTTTCCTAAAAGTCTCGAAACTTCTGGTCAAAGTCACCATGGCAGGATCTCAGAGAAGTGCCACCAGCAATGGCTCAGCGATGCGCAGGGAGGTGCCCTCCCAGCCGCCCAGCCAGAAGCACGTCTGTCATTGGGGCTGGTGGTTCCTTCCACCCTTGGCATGGTGGAAGAAGGCTTCTCCCCATGCAGTCTGGCCCCAGGGGCTGCAGTTCCAGCCCAGCACTGGCCAGGGACCAGCCTGCTTTGGAGGGGCAGAGTTGGGCTGGTCTCGTGCTGCCCAGGACCAGACCACATGACAGCAGTAACAAACCCAGATTCACTGTTGTTGCTTTGGAGGTAGTGTGGGAAGGACAAACAGCTCCTGTGGACACTGTCCCTGGGCTGGCAGACCCACCACTCACCTTCTGTTTGCACAGGACGAAAATCTAGGTGCTCCAGCCCCACAAGGAGGACTGGGTATGCAGTTCCCTGCCTGCTGCAACCACCAGCACCGTGCTCACAGCCCTGACCCCTCCCTCCACCCCAGACCTTGGCTCTTGCCTCTACCTCTTGCAACGGGATGTTCACCAGGGTCATCAGCTCCTTGATGGCTACTTGGAGCTCCTGAAACAGGGGGTTCTGGGATGTGTCAGCCTCTGTCTCTGTGGGAACAGGCTCCTCCATGCTGGCCATCTTCTGCAGCCACTCCCACTCCTCCCTGGAGAAGGTCAGAGACAGACAGGTGAAGGAGGGAGCAGCTCAGGTGGATGCAGACACAATTTCTCTGAGAGCTGTTTGCTTGGCTGTTTCTCTCCCAGACAGTGAAGCATCACCAGGGATGTGGGAGAGGTGGAGGTAGAGAGGGAACTTGGTTTTCTCCAGGCTGAATCAGAATCACAGAATATCCTGAGCTGGATGGGACCCACAAGGATTGTTGAGTTCAGCTCCTGATCCCACACAGGACACCCTAACAATCCCACCCTGTGCCTGAGGGTGTTGCATGACGGGGGTAAGAGGGAATATTGCACTGCTGCTGAAGCAGGTGGCGTTGGGTGCTGTTAGCCGGGATGGGGCAGAGCAGCCTGGCTGCCCCGGCTGGGCAGCTCTGCAAATCCCACCTGGAGATGTTGGGGTTGGAGCGAATCTTGACGTGGCACAGGATGTTGGGGAGCCGCTCTGGCACCAGCACTCGGATCTGATCCACGGCACTGCACAGCTTCAAGTAGCCCAGGTAGAGGCCTGGGGAGAGGGCATGGCTGCTCCGCTGGTGGTAAGCCAGCTTATCCTGGGGACAAAGGCACTGCTGGACTGAGCCAGTCCTCACAGCAGGGCTCATGCTGATGCTGTGGCACAGCCAGTCCAGCTGGAGAACGGGGGTGGCACAGTAAGACAAGCTAGCGCTGCCAGGGTGAATCTAGCACCAGCCTGATGCCTCCCCTTGAAACAACAGGATTTTTGGAGGCTGGCTGGGCTCTGCTCCCCCTCTGCTGTGACCTTTCCAGGCCTGATGGTTCCCAGGGGAGCCCGCTGCAATCCCTGCCCCACAGCACCAACACGCACCTGGACGGAGACGAGCAGTGTGTCCAGAGCAGTGGGCTCCTCCGGGGAGGACACGGACTTGCGGCTGGTCTGCAGCTTGCAGATGGGAACCCAGCGCACGCTCTCGAAGGTCTGGTTGGTCTTCACCTCCTTCAGGGTGACGATGAGGATGTTGCCCTGTTTGTCTTTGATGGGCTCGAAGAAGACCTGCCCCAGGTCCTGGATGCCCAGCAGGCCCTGTGTGACAGGTTGGGAAGGCAGAAGAAAGCAGAGGGTTGGGGACATCCCGGAGGCACAGTGGGTCTGGGCAGCTGGGATGTGCCTGCATCTGCCGGCTGGAAACCAGTCTGCCCAGCAAAGCACCCCGATGGTCCCCTCTGCATGACACTGCCATGACACCTGGCACCTCATTGTCCCATGGCCGGAGTCCTGCCAGGGAGGATGAGGCAGGGACCCACGGCCAGGGGCAGCAGGTCCTGGGTTTACCCCGGCTGTGGAACATCCACATGCTGCTCCCAACGGAGCTCGGCCTCCAGCGCCCACTTAAAGTGTTTGTTCCCCACCTAGGCTGACCCTCACCTGCATCTGCGAGATGGCCAGCAGCATCTTGAAGCGCGTCTGCAGGATGCAGGAGCAGGAGGACTGGGACACGGTGACACACTGCCGCAGCCACAGGATCTCGTCCCACATACAGGACACCTGCACGCACCAAAGAGAGTCAGCGCTGCTGCAGCTGGGCCATGCCAGGGGGTTTTGGGGAAATGGTTTGCCTCTCAGTTTGAGTTGGGTTAGGAATGTGTGTGGGCATGCAGCACTTCTCAGCAGGGCTGCAAATAAATCCCTGTGCCACAGGCACTGAGATGCCTCCAGAGCCTGCACCCAAGGGCAGCCCTGAGCCATGCCCACTCACACATCCATCTTCATCTAGGACTGAAACCTGAGGTTTGAATACAAGCTGGCCAAGGTGAGGAGGCAGAAGAAAGCACTCTCCATCAGTAGATAAGGACCACCCAGCAAACTGTTTTGGCTCTGAGCTCCCCACATGCCCTTTCCCTAAGTCTGCTGACAGTGGGGGAGCTGGCAGCAGCTCCCTGTGCATCCTACAGCAGAGGCAGAGGTGCCATGGCAGGATGCTGAGGGGAAGCAGTTCAACAGGCACTGACATCCCTGTGGAGAGGCAGTGCCCACCCATCCTGGCACACAGCCTGCCCAGTGCTGCACTGCTCTGTCACCCATCTTTGGGCTTCCAGGGGTTGGGATGAAATGCCATTCCCTGGAAGTTTCCTGGTCCGTGCTGAACCCCAGCAAGCGGCAAGTCCATGGGCTGCCTGCACTGCCAAGCCCCAGTGTCCGGGCTGGAGGGGCAGCGGTGGTGCCTGATGCCTGCCTGGGTCACCCTGGCACTCCTGGCCCTCTGCCCAAGCACAGGGTCCCTCAGCCACCCACCTTGGTGAACCAGAGGAAATCCTGCATGAGCAGGCAGGAGTAGGTGTCATCAATCTCCACCACGGGGATCTGGTCTTCATGGGTCACCAGGATATTGTCGTCCTTGTAGAAGATGGCTGTCAGGTAGAGGCCCCTGCATGGGAGAGAGGACAGACTTCATTGTCACCCCCAGCTGCCAGCTCCATCTTCTAAAGGGAGGGAAGAGAAGACCTGCCCCAGGTCTCCACTCCTCTCCAACAGCCCGTGGCAGAAGAGGCTTATGGCTGGTACGGGAGCAGGAGCAGGAACCCAACGTGTCACAGCAGACACCATGGCCAATGACCCCGCAGCACATGGGACAGAGATGGGACCAGACTGTGCAGGGGACACTGGGTCTGGACAAGCTGGGGTGCCAGGTGACCCTCAGAGGTGATACAGGGATCTGGGCACCAGCACAGCTTGGCCAGTCCGAATGGAGAGAGCACCCAAGAGCACCTTTGATCTCTGGGCTATGGGACTCATCTCCACTGACACCACCAGCTCAGTCCCAGTGCAGACCCCGCTCTGAGCACCCCCAGCCCCCAACGTGTGGGCACAGCTCTCGGGATGGGAGCTCTGTGGCCCTGCTGGGACAAGGGCTCTCACCAACCCCGTGCACCAGCCTCTCACCGCTTCAGTGTCTTGAGAAACTTGCTGCCAGGGTGGAAGAGGTGCTTGAGGCTCTTGGAGACCGAATGCTTTCTGCTCTGGGGCTGGTTCTTGTAGGGCTCTGTGGAGCAGAGAGCAGAGGATGCTGCAGCAGGAGATGAAGAGCTGATGCCAACCCGTTGGGAAGGCTCTGCCAAGGTCCCCACTGCCTGAACTGTGTCCCTGCTCTGCTCATCCATGGCACAGACCTGTTCCTGCACCACCCCAGCTCCATGGATCACACCACAGCCCNCCCCCCCCCCCCCCCAGCCTCCCTGGAGCACTGTGCCGTGGGCTCACCGTGGCAAATGCAGTGCTGATGGACGGTCTTCACCTGGCCCAGCAGATGGTCCAGAGCTTCAGCCTGTCCCCTCCGGCGCGGTGCCCGGCCATCGTACTCCCGCCAGTCTGCAGGGGACAGACCAGCGTCACCCCCAGCACCCTCCCACATCATCTGGGCATGGCAGCAGCTGTGGGTGCTGGGCACCTCTGGGTGTGCTGGCAGATCCCCAGATCTTCCCAGGAACACCGAGCTCTGCACAGCACCCCGTGGCCACCGGCCTCCCCAAGTGTGGCAGGGGCACACCAGGGGGAAGGAACAAGGTTCTGTCTGTTGCTGCTGCACTTCACTGGCCTTAAAACATAAAATTCTTTCCAGTCTCTTCCTCCAGGTCTTCCCCAGTTGCTCCAGATGAGTGCTGGGAGCTGGGCTTACCTTGACAAACACATAAATAAATTCCCACCAGCTCCACCCGCTGTGGGACGGCAGCAGGACCATGAGCGGGGCCAGGGACCTGCTGGCTCTTCTCCCTTAACTTTGTATTAATTGCTTTAAACACCCCCTGTGTCCTGCCTGCTGCTGTTTTCCATGGAAAGTTCAGCTCTGTTAACTTTGGCTAGAACTTGCCGCTATTTTTAGTAGCTTTAAAAACACCCAGGGAGGTGCCTGACTATTCTGCTGGGCCAGGGAGGGATCTCTACTGAAGGGAGAAATATTAGTGGCAATAAAAACAAATAAACCCCACTCCTGTCTGATTTGCTTCAGCTACACTCACTTGATGCCACCTGGATCTTGGTCACAGGGAATGTGACCTGTGTGAGGTGGCAAATGGGCTTTAAAGTGGGTGCAAACATGACAGGGACATGATAAAGCCAAGGCAGTGCTGCTGTGCCCTTGCTGTGTGCATTCCTAGACATTGCAAATGGATTTTTGGTGATTTCAGTGCTTTGTGGATCTGCAGCCAGAGCTGTGCTTGGTGCTGCACATCTCTGACCCATCACTGTTCACCTCCACCTGTCCCCGGTACCCTCAGTGCTCCCTGGGTGCCTGCAGCATGCTGGTACAGGATGTGCTTCCATGGCCCGGTCCTTGGGACAAGCTAAGCCTCCCATGGGGCTGCTCCTTACTCATTCACAGCACTAATCCCATGGGACACTACACAGGCACCTGTTTTGGGACTCGTGACAAGTGGCAGAGGCCATTCTAGAGCCCCCTCAGTCCTGAACTTCACCCTTTGGGCTGCTCCTTCCAGCTCAGTCCTCCGGGCCCTTCTCCACCCAGCACCCCAGGGTGCCTTGAGTGACACTGGGTGGCTGTTTCCTGACACTTTTCCTGGGGCCAGCATGGGGAGGAGAGTGCTGACAGCCCAGAGCTGGTCTCTGCTGGGGCTCGTGACCCCCATCCCAGCTCAGTGCCAGGGAATGCAGGTGCTTGGGTCTGGGCTGGATGGGAGAGGCCAAGTGGTGGCACAGAGTGGGAGGCCACTGCCACCCAGGACTGGGCCACTCTGAGTCCTGGCTCTGAGCCATCTCCTGGCTTCCTCCTTGGGATGGGCTCATCCAGGTGGCCTGAAATGGCTTAGCCTTTCCCAGGCGGCAGGGATAATGCAAGGCTGAAAAATCCCTATTTGGCAAAGCACCTGTTGGCTGGAGGCAGCATCCCAGACCTGTGGGCACAGCCTCCCTGCCTGGCCTGAGACTCCAAATTCTGCCTTGCCCCTGGCTCCACTCACTCCCATCCCAGCAGTGAGAGGGACCCCCAGATGGCACAGGGAGCTGTCCTGTCTCCCCCCTGCCCTGTGCTGGCTCCCATGGAGGTGTTCCCAGGGGTACTCACTGGAAGGGATGGCGAAAGGGGGCGTGGAGGCTTGCGGGGGACCCCAGCCCTTCATGTTGTAGGCAGACACCCGGACATGGTACGCCGTGCCCTGCAAGGAGAGCAGCACACTCAGCACACCCCCACCTCCCCCAGCTTGGCAGGTGAGGCAAAGAGGATTCCCCCAGCCCACTGCTCCAGTACACCACGAGGAGCACTAAACTGGGAGCCCACAGCCTGGGTCACTGGCTCTTACCTCCCCTCCTGTACCAAGTCCTTGTTATCAGACACTAAGGAATCCCTGTGGCCCTGCTGGGTGGGTTTGGGGCACATAGAGGAAGGACTGGACATCGCAAATGCCCCTCGCCAGAGATGCTCCAGCCCCAAAGACTCAGTGCTGCTGTAGATTGGGGTGCTGGTGATCCCCTGGGATGTGTAAGGATCCAGCCCCTGGAGACAGGGAGCTGGCCCAGCACTGTCAAGGGCTTGTAGCACAGTGACAGTGATTAAAGCCTCTGATTAAAGCCCAGTCAAGCTGCCAGATGTTGCCAAGCCTCCAGGCACTCATGGAGGCCACAGGAGCCTGTGAAACAGCTCTGGGAGTGTGACTGATGGGCTCGGAGCAGCTCCTTGCAGTGATGCTGCTCTGGGCTCCACTTGAGCCCCTCCTGAGGGCAGCTCCTGAGCTTGGCACTGCTGCCTGAGCCCCTCGCACCTCACCAAGGCTGTTCTCTGCTCCTCCAGTCAGTGGTCCCTGCCTGCCTATCCCTGGTAAGGGTGACCCCATTTATCCCAGCATCTGCCTGTGTTCCCACCCTGAGCTCCATCCCACCACTGGCCCAGGGGACAGCTGACATGCAGCATGGCTCTTGTGGTTCTCAGGGAGATAAAACAGCTGGGAGCCACAGTCCCACCAGCCATGACCTTGCTGAGCTCCCGAAGATGGAGATGGGGCTGGTCCCTCCTCTCAGTGACATCGGGGCTGGGGTGACGGGTTGGGCTGTGCAGGTGGCAGAGGAATGAGCCACTGATTTACTGCCCAGGAAGAGCCTGGGTGGAGACAGGAGCGGGGTGGGGGACGGAGGAAAAATCAGGCGTTGGGTGAATGGGCCCATTCTGCCTGTCACTACCGAGTCCCCAGGCACCCTGGCAGGAACGTTCCCCACTGTCAGTGGCTGTGGCCGTGCGGGGACAGACAGATGCCTCTCCCAGCCCCACACTCTTGGCTCTGCCCAGGCTGTGCCCATGGCATGCAGCGTGGCACAATCCTATTGTTCCTGCTCGGAGTGATCATAAAAACAAAGAATCATTAAAGTTGGAAAAGGCGTCTAAGATCACTGAGTCCAACCACTGCCAAGGCCACCACTAAACCATGTCCCCAAGTGCCAAACACACGTCCTTTGAACTTTTCCAAGGATAATTACTCCCCCACTGCCCTGGGCAGCCTGTGCCAGTGCCTGATCCCCTCCCTATGGGCTGCACTATGGCCTGTGGCTTTTCCCAGCTGTGGGCTCTCCCCACCGAGCCCTGCCTGCCGTGGGCACCCCAGCACTCACTGACGCCAGCCCCGGGATGGTGAAGTGCAGGTCCTTCAGCTTGTCGATCACGGCTTCTCCCAGCAGGGGCGAGAAGGTCGGGGAGCAGCTCCACTCCACTGCAAGGAGAGAGACCCTGAGGTGCCATGTGGCCCTGGAGTGGGGACAAGCCACCAGGCCTGGGGCAGCCTGTCACAGACAGCAGCTGCAGGGGGACTGCAGACAGTACAGGAGCTGCAGGCAGCAGAGTGAAGGCAGGGGAAAAGGCCATTCATAGTGGGGGGAATGTCATGGGGAGCTGTTGGCCTCACTAAGCCACATCATATGGGGTCAGCACCTTTAATTGGTGTCTCAGAAGTGAGGGATGGAAGAAATTCTTCCAGAAGCCAAAAATATCTGGTTTAAGTGAGTGAGGGGTGCAGGACAACAAAGTCCTCCCAGTGTGCAGGATGAGGGGGCAGCCAACAAGTGACACCCTGAGGTTTGCCTTGGTGCAGGATGATGTTTGGTCTAGCTCAGAGCATTTGGGTGGTGGCCAGGCTGTCCAGCAGCCCTGGCTTCTTCTGTGCTCCAGCATAAAAGTGGCCTGACTGGGGCTCATCAGCTCTGCCCATGGCTCTGTTGTGTTGCCATGGGGTGCAAGGGGTGCAAGGCACCTGCTATGGCTGTGTGACCCTGTCCTGCAGGGGACCCTGGTCCTTACCTTTGTACTTGGTGACAACAGCTGAGTTGACGCTCAGAGGCTCCCAGAAGGTCACCTGCAATGAGGAGCTGCTGGCCACAGAGAGGTGGACGCTGCTGGGGGCATCTGGCACTCCTGGGGACAGACAGTGCAGGGACTGCTACAGCGAGGACGGTTGCTCTGAAACCCCTGTGTCCCTCTCGGGCCTCTCCCCAGTCCCAGGGACATACTCCCTGAGTGGAACGTGTTCTCTCCTCCATGCACCCATACTGCAAGCCCTGGCCACAGGGTGCAGGGACCCTCTGACGGGTGCTGGTGCCATGCACCGCCCCACTCTGACCCCCAGTGCAGGGGCAGCCCCCCCAGCCCCCAGCCCTCCTGTGGTCACTCACGGGCATGCTCAAACCCTGCCTTCATGCGCTTGTACAACCGGAATCGCCACTCCCAGGCCTTGAGCTGCTTCTCCTTCTCAGAGCAGTCAGCGTTGGGTGCCTCGTTCACCACCTGTGCCATCAGCTCGTTGACGCGCTGCTCCGCTTCCCGCACCAGCGTGGAGAGGTGCAGCGAGCGGCTTTCCAGGCTCACAACTGTGGGTGGGTGGGCATGGCCGTAGGGCCCAGGAGGGGAGGGAGGAGAAGGTGGTTAGGGCAAGCTCTGCCTCTGCTGGCAATGAATCCCCACCGAGACCCCATCCTCCCCTCTGTGTCCTGGGGTGCACTCAAGTGCACGGTTCCCCTCAAGCCCTGCTGCAGCCTGCACCAGTCTCCCAGAGCCCAGTGATCGCCTCCCCAACTGCATCCAGTGCCTGTGGTGCCCCACTGCACCATGCTGAAGACCCAGGTGATGGGCACAGCACAGCTCCCTGTCCCAACTCACAGTGTGGGCTCTCCTTCGCTCCTGCCTGCAGCAGGGCCCTGGCGATGGGAGCGTTGTTGGTCATGATGGCGATGTCCAGGGGCAGGAGCCCCTCACTGTTAGGGGTGTTGAGGTCCAGCTCCTCAGGGCTGTAGTGCTTCAGCAGCTCCTGCACCCTGTCAAGGTCCTGCAGCTCCACGGCCTCAAAGAGGGCAGCATTGCTCTGGAACTGGGTGAAAAGAGAAATGCAGCTGGGCTGAGCACCGGGCACCCTCCTCCATCCCATCAGACACCCTGGATCCTCACTAGCACCTCAGGAACCCAGTCATGGAGAGGGTTCCCTCATCCCAAGGGCTTGGGAGCATCAGGTCTTTGCACACACATCTGGATGGTGCCAAGCAAACACCTGGACCAGCTCCAACTCAACTTGCCACAGTTTCACTTAACACATTCTTGTGCTCCCACCCAGGTTCCAGCATCACCCACACAGGGACCTTCAGGCCCCAGGAACCCTCTGTCCCCATCTGGATGGATTCAGCAGGCACTGACCATGTAGGACTTGCGGAGCTTCTCCTTCTCGCCCCGTCCCACCAGGCTGCCCTCGTCGAAGGAGGTGTAGTTGACGCGGAATTTCCCTGACAGGTTTCGATAGAGCCTCTTGGCCGCGTTCGGTGAGGAAGGGCCCGGCGGCTTCCTGGCCTGCGCCAGCTGCAGGTCCCGCATCTGCTGCGTCATTTTAGGGGAGGATGACCTGGGAAAAAGCCAGGAGAGAAATGAGGCACTGAGGATGTGCCAGAAAGATAGAGGCAGATCTGCATTGACAGGACCAAGACAGGAATCAGGAGAGCAGAGCACTCCTAGGCAGCACCAATGTGAGCGGCTGCAAGGTGGATGCCACTGCCAGCGATGCCCTGACCCATCTGTTTTCAGCTGAGGCAGATCTGTTCCTCCTCCTCACCACTGCTGCTGGCCCTGCAGGGGTGCCAAGGAGCTCGTATGATCCCTGTAGATAAGACATTTCCTTCTAGACACAAGCTGGGATGCCCGAAACAACCTCAGGCTGCTCAGCTGTACAGCTGGTCTGGATCCATCTCACCAGGGCAATATCTCCACATGCCCAGTCTCCACCATCCAGCTCCTACAGAGATGGGCTGCCCCATCTGGGGATGCCCAGACCCCCTCAGCAGTGGAGGCTGAAGGACCCAGCAGCCTCCAACCCTGTGCTGGGTGAGTGCTGTCCATCACCGTTGGCCTGGGATAGCCTTGTGTACCCTCTCCACACCCCCCCTTCCACAGGAACCCATGTCCTGCACTTATCCCCATCCCTCAGCCCTCTGGTACATGACTTTTCTTGGGTTGTTATTCCAGCAAAGGGCACCCTCTGGAAGTGGGAGCAGGGAACAGATGAAAGGCCATTTCTAATGGCATCCAGACAATGCCAGGTCCTGTTGGGGACCAGTGATCCCAGTCTTCTGCTCACCAAGAGATCCAGGCTTCACAGCTGCTCCTTACCTTCTCCATCCATTAACCTACAAAATCATTTCTCCTCTCTGATTAGAGAATCACAGACTGGTTTGGGCTGAAGACCATCTAGTTCCAATGCCCTGCCACTGGGACAGGATTTTGATTCTTATTTTCAATATCTACAAGTCACAAGGAAAGCTGGTGTTTTTTCTGGGGCTCCCCAGAGTGGGAGCTGTCCTCCCTGCAGCCAGGACCCTCCTGCCTCCATCAAGACCTCACCACACCAGCCAAAGTCCCCCGCTTTGGTGTGAGCGTGGCCTTATTGCTGTGTGAGGCTTTTGCCCGTGAGTCATCCCCTACAGCACGGAGGGTTTCACTGCATCAAACATCTGATCCCCCGTCTTCCCAGAGCTCTGGCACAGTTCCCAGGGGAGCATCAGGTCTGAGGAGCATTTAGCACGGCTACACTTAACACAGTTTCTCTCCGTTTTGACCCCATCCTCCTGTGTACAAGGTCAGATATTTAGGGGCAAGGTCTTCTCCCCACTGCTTTATTGGTTAAATATTGAGCGTGATAAAAGCATGACATTTGGCTGAAGGTCGCCAAAGCACTCCAGCGAGGCTGTGCCCACGGTAAGGATGTTTATAAAGCCATCATCGTGGGACAGGATATTAGTAACCCCCTTGCTCTGAGCTCTTTGTCCTCCTCATTTCAGATGAGGCACAGTGGGCTGCAGAAGGACTTAAAAGATTTTACCTTTTATTACTGTAATATTTAAGAGTGGAAAATGCTGTGGAGGTTGGCTCCTGGCAATCATTCACCAGCTCCAGCCTTTGGATTTAGAGGTCTCCAGTGTGGCCCAAGCCACGGTGTCAAGTTGCTGCCCGGGGTTGCTCCAGAAATGGACATTATCTGAACACGGGGCTTCAGACACTGAGCACCAACCACAACAACCTAAAGCCCATTTGCAGAAGCAGACAGGTCACTTCAGGTGGCAAAATACCCCTGAGCAGCCATGTGGAGTGGGTGAGTTTTGAGCAGCAGAGTCCTACTGGTTCTGGTGGGGAGGAAGGGATCAGCAGCCAGGAGGGTGTCATCATGGTGGGAGAGACCTGCACAATGCAAAGAAGGGCTGGAAAACCAGTCCTGTGGTCTCCAGGACCCTCCTGGCTCTGGACATGAAGTCCTCAGCCTGTGCACGCCATGTGTCATCATGGACAGGGAGCAGCTCCTGGCACGGCCTCTCCTCAGGGCTCCTTGTGCCAAGGGCTGACACACAGCACACACAGCCTTCTCCAGAGAGCAGGTACAGGACCCCAGAGGGCACAGGGGCAGAACAGCAGCACAGCTCTGCTGTCATTGGTGCACAGAGATGAGAGAAAAGCCACCTGTGCCTGAGCAGGCAGGGCTGTTCTGGCAGGAAGAGACAGGAAGGCAGGTCCTGACCCTCCGGCAAAGCCTGAGGTGCAAAGCACTGCCTGGCATATTTAGGAAAGAGAACTGACTTGAGAGGTTCTCCAGCAAAACCTTGCCCTTTCTCTTGTGTTTAAGAGTTCCCTGCTGCCGAAGTCCTCCTCTCTCCACCTCTAGCTGCTGCGCAGAGGTGAGCGTGGCTCTTTCAACAGGCTCATCAACAAGATGTGTAAATTCCACTGTGGCTCCCCTTCTTCCAAAGAGGCAACAATGCTCTCCCACACAAATGCTCTTCGCTCTACGGAAGCTGGAGCAGACCCTGTTGTAACAGATCCCTGCTCCATTCGTGCCTGCAGAATCAGGGTTTAAAATGGAGTGGTGCTTTGGAGCAAAAGTCCTTTTTTCTGCCAATTAAAATACACGGCAAATGACCCAGTGCAAGCAGAATGCACAGCTGGGAGGAAGCTCTCTCAGAGATGGCAGAAACAGAGACACAGAGAAATTTCTCACTGCTTTCCCTCCTCTGATTTGCTTTAAATGAGAAGAGATGGAAATTATTCAATGCTCAGGAGTGAACATCTATGTATATTAAACCGGCTGCCCCCGAGATAAAAGAGTTTCCCGCCCTGTGGTTATGAGTCATCTGGACTCAGTGAAACGGTCTTGATTTATCTAGAGCTAAACTTTGCCTTGGAGCAACTGATAGCTGAAAACAACACCCACAGATGTCCTGCCCTCAGGGGCTGACCAGCCAACACCAGCTCACCCATGACAAAGCCCCATCCTGCAGGGAGGTGTGGGAGCAGATCCCACCTCCTCTGCCTGAAGAGTCTCAGTGCAGCCAAACTAAATTTATCCCAGCCACAATTGGTTCTTGTTGCTAATTATTGTCCTATAGTCTGCAAGCAGGGGCCGAGTGCTTCGCCTGCCCCAGCAGTTCAGCGCTCTGGCCATGGGGGACATGTTTGTGACCATCAGAGAGGTGATGTGGACATCAGGTTTGTAGTGTCATAAATCCACACACCAGCCAACTCCATCACCCTCTCCATGGGAAAGGCTGAGGTTCTGTGGAAGGATGTGTTGGGGCTGGTCAGATCCATCTGGGGTCACTTCTGGGCCTCTCATGACAAGAAAAATCTTGAAGGGCTGGAGCATGTCCAGGGAAAGGAATTGAGCTGCGGAATAGTTGGGAGCACCAGGAGTGGTTGAGGGAGCGGGGAAAGGGGCTCAACCTGGAGAAAAGGAGGCTCAGGGGGGACCTTCTGGCTCTGCCCAACTCCCTGGCAGGAGGGGGCAGCCAGGTAGGGGTCGGTTCTCCCAGGGAACAAGAGACAGGATGAGAGGGAACAGCCTCAGGTGTGCCACGGGAGGTTTAGGTTGGATACTGGGGAAATTTCTTCTCTGAAAGAGTTGTCAGGCACTGGCTCAGGATGCCCAGGGCAGTGGAGTCCCCATCCCTGGAGGGATTTAAAAGCTGTGTGGCTGTGACACTTGGGGACATTGTTTAGTGGTGGCCTTGGCAGTGCTGGGTTAATTGTTGGATTTGATGATCTTAAATGTTTTTGCCAACCTTAGTGATTCTATCTATGATTCTGCCTCAAGAAACCAATGCAATAGAGGTGGTTTTCTTTCTTTTAAAAGCACATGAGGATGGATGAGCATAAGGCACATTCATTTTTTCCCCTCCTCCAGCACCAAACACAAGCAAATCCACTGGGTAGTGTATAATGTGGTTTATGGATATTCTGAATGTTAATGTTTGCAGCACTGAAGATCTTGGCCTAGTAAAAAGTGTTAATAATTGTTGCAATTCCTTGATTTTAAGTGCATTTTGTTGACGGGCGTAGCCCCTCCAGCTGAGAACCAGTCCCCGACAGGCACGGCTGCTCTGCCCCATGACAGAGCCCAGAGCCCTGGCTGGCTGGGACAGCCCCTGCCCACCCCGAGCCCCGCGGTACCTGGACAGGCAGGGAATGTCCACCCTGCCCACACGTCACGAGGCCAGACATAAGGAAGACATTTTTTATTGTGAGGGTGGGGAGGCCCTGGCACAGGGTGCCCAGAGAAGCTGTGGCTGCCCCTGGATCCCTGGAAGTGTCCAAGGCCAGGCTGGACAGGGCTGGGAGCACCCTGGGATAGTGGGAGGTGTCCTTGCCCATGGCAGGGGTGGGGTGAGACAAACGATCTTTTAAGTCCCTTTCAACCCAGAACAGTCCATGATTCTGCGATGTGGCTGGTGGGGACCATGGTGGCCATCCCACACCCCCTCTCACCAGTGAACAGCTGCTGTGCAGGCGGAGCTGCTGCTGGTGGCAATGACCTTCCAGCCACACCCCGAGGCTGCCTGGTCCCCCGCTGCCCACCAGCCTGGCTGTGGGGAGGATAAGCTCCCAGGTGGTGCCCAAGGTGGCAGCGAGAGGGCAGGTTCCAGGCGCAGCAGCAGCCAAGAGCTCAGCACTACGCTCCGGTCCAGGGATCAGCGTGGGTGGCTGTCACTGCAGGGAGCTGCTCCCACCATTCTCAGCCTGATGCAGCAAACAAGGAAGCAGCAGAGCTCCGTGCATGAGAAAAAGGGAGCCTAAAGGATGGGATGAAAGGTGCTGATGGCTTTCAAAGGACAAGGGTTGGTATTAGGAGCAGAAGAAGGACTGGGCCCTTGCAGAGTTTGCTGAAGCCTCACAGCCACGCGGATGTCAGTGGTACATCAGCACAAGATGCCAGGGATGCTCTGCTGAACCATGCTCCAATTCATTCCACAGGGGTATCCAGGGATGGAACAGGCAAAGGACAGAAGCCTAAAAACCAGTTATCAGGGAGAGACAACCCAACCCAGCCAAGCTCACCCCAAATGGGAGCTCGCAGCAAGAAGTGACCAGCACCAAGCAGGGGCAGCAGGGCAAGGGGGGAAATCTGCCCCTCTGCCCCCCTCAGGTGAGACCCCACCTGCAGAGCTGCCTCCAGCTCTGGGCCCCCAGCACAGGAAAGTGAGTCCAGAGGAGGCCACGGAGATGCTCCGAGGGCTGGAGCCCCTCTGCTCTGGAGCCAGGCTGAGAGACCTGGGGGTGTTCACCTGGAGAAGAGAAGGCTCCAAGGAGACCTCAGAGCCCCTTCCAGTGCCTAAAGGGGCTCCAAGAGAGCTAGAGAGGGACGAGGGACAGGGGCCTGGAGGGACAGGACAAGGGGGAATGGCTTCCCATTGCCCCAGGGCAGGGATAGATGGGATATTGGGAAGGAATTGTTCCCTGGGAGGGTGGGGAGGCCCTGGCACAGGGTGCCCAGAGAAGCTGGGGCTGCCCCTGCATCCCTGGAAGTGTCCTAGGTCAGGTTGGATGGGGCTTGGAGCAACCTGGGCTAGTGGAAGGTGTCCCTGCCCATGGCAGGGGTGGGACTGGATGGGCTTTAAGGTCCCTTCCAACCTGAGCTGTTCCATGGTTGTATGATCCTACAAGATCAAGTGGCAAGATCAACATACAGGTGTTTTCTGAGAGAGAAATCCAAGTGTGAGAGGTCTCTCCACACCTGAGCACACTCGGCCTGACCGATGTCCAGGGCCACGCTCACCCCTGTGCAGCAGGAATTCAAAACTATGGCCATGGACACTCAGACACCAACACTCTCCAGAAGAGACCAACACTCAGAGCAGCTCCTCTATACCATGGGGACAGGAACAAGAAGTGCCATGTCTGGCATGAAGAGGAGCTGCTGATGCACTTGCATTTTCCACTCTTTTTGCACAAGCATAAGCAATTTTTCGTGACTGGCAAAACAGAGGCTGGATTAAAACTGGAACATGAGTAGGGGAGCCCTTCCAAAGAGTGGGATTTCATAACCCACCAAAAAGCACGCTCAAAACTAGGGCCAAATGCCATGATCAGCATCCCTGTGAGGCAGCAGGGCTCATGGAGCAGCAGGCACAGCAGTTACCCACTCTGGGCTGTGAAGACCACCAAGGCATTTAGGTGCTGTGCAGTGACCTGGCCATGCAGACATGGAGCAAAACACTCCTCTCCATGGAAACATCTGTGTGCCTAGAAAATGCACTTGCTTATTGAAACCTGAGTCCAGGGAAAGGCACCAAAGCAGACTTTGTTTGTTTGTTTGTTTGTTTGTTTCCTCCAGCTTTTCTCTTTTCTCCCCACTTGGCAAACCTGCTGGGTTTTGTTTTGAGTGGAGCTGAAGCAAGCATGCCTCTTTTGTTTAGCAATAACAACTAACTTATATAGATGCTGCTCCTGCCAGGACATTTTTGCTGGAGCTCCAGAAGCCCATTGGGTGCTGTTAGACACCAATACTCAGAGGAGCTCAGCATGGTGTCAGGCCCCTGGGTTGGTGCAGAACCTCCTGAGCATCAATGGCAGCACATCATCCCTGCTGTCCCCACGCCAGGCACACCACAGTGTGTCTGTGCTGCCTGAGGAGCTCATGGCCCATGGCAGCAGAGAACACCCTTGTGGACACACAGCCCACCATGGCGCAGGGAGCTCTGGAGGGGAAAGCTGCCTCCCAGCAGCTAGGTACCCAAATGAAAAGCAAATCCTGGGTGAGACCTGCAATATCCAGCAGTGCGCAGCACCCTGCACCTCTGCAGGGGATGAATTCCCCCTCAGAGCATTTCCCCTTGGAGCATTCCCCTCGGAGCATTCCCCCTGTGCCATCCAGGCTACTCCCCAAATCAGAAGGTTTTTGCACCCTTTGGGGAACACTTGTGCTAGGACCCCCCTCCAGGTCCAGTCCTCATTCAGCCGTGGCAGAAGGGACTCACACAGGCTGGACACACGACATCCCACACCACAGGGCTGGCTAGGGGTCGGCAGTGTCCTCCTGAGGCACAGCCATGTCCCCTGGTCTGGCACAGCAGGAAAGAGCCTGCCCAAACAGCTCATCCCCACTGCATCTCACTCTTAAATCACAGGCTGAATTTGGGAAAGACAGAGACTTCAGGACTCCAAGAGAGGTTCGGAGCCAACCAAGTAGATCACTCGCTGACAGTGTCCCATAAAACACCCCAGTGCTGCAGGCCCTGCAGTGCCTTTGGGGAGGAAGGGAGCGGAGACACTTGAGCAAACTCTGCTGCAACACAATAATGCTGCTGCTTCTTGTTTTTCCTTATTTTTTTAATTAGGCCTCCTGATCACTGCTCAAAAGTGAGACCAGAAGCATCTTGTGGTTCAATCCCCATTAAAATATACCCCAAATCTGACTTTCACTTGCAGTACCCCTGTGACTTGTGCCATCATGGTCAGGACTGCTGTCAGGCACACGCTGCTATCACAAAGTGCCACTGTCCCGGCCGTGCCATGCAGGGGCATCCGTCCTGCACACACACCTCACGCAGCACTGCCAGGGCGTGGGGCACCTCTCCTTGGGGACTGTGCTGAGGGACATGACACAATGACTGGCTCCCCTGCCAAGGCAGGTGATGCTGCCAAAACCACCAGCCCATGAGCACCACCTGGGGCTGCAGTGAAGGGGGCACCAGTGTGCACAGCCTGGCTCCTGGTATCCTAGCCAGGCACCCCAAACCTCCCTTGAGCAAGGAAATTCAACATTTCAGAGGCTCACACAGTCTCTATCCACAGATCTGGGTTAGGAAGGAGATGCTGGAAGCTTCTACATTCAGCCCAGTTCTGCTGATTTTACTGTTTTCACAAGGATTTACCCCGGCAGAGCTCCTGCATGTCCTGCCCATTGGCTCCTACCTAGAAAATCCACAGAAAATCCACTTTTCTGCTTCTGTGCTACCAAATTTCTGTGGGGATGAAGCTGAGTGGGTCTGTGCGTTATGGACTGAGGGCAACTCTGGCTGGAGGGGTTCGGGAGCTGCTGCTCGGGGTGCAGCATCCCTGTGGAACCCGCACGTGTCCCTGGGGCACTGCCCAGTGCCCAAAGCCGCCGGTGCCTCCCCTCCGGCACAGGCACCGGGGATGGCTCAGCCCTGGGCTCCCACCTCCCGGCCAGGGCAAACCTTCCTGCTGCCTCGCCACAAAGCCAGCCTTTAATTGCTGCTTGACATTAAGTATCTGAGCAAGGAAGTCTTGGGTAAATGTTCTTGCTATGGGAACACACAGTGCTGAGTCTCTTTAATTACATTGTTTTTGTTTGGCTGTTTTTATTAGTTGTGCTGCGGCTTCCCCTCCCTGACAGGCCAGCGAGGCTCACGCTAAATATGGCCGGGTTTAAAGTCCGCCGTGAAACCCGAACCGCGGCACCAGACTGGCTGGACGCGGTGCAAGCCAGGGTTACGCGGGACACGCATTCCAGCCGCCGGGTCCGGCCCGGCCCCGCGCTCCCCCCGCCCTGCTCGCACATCGGAGCCTCTCCGAGAACAACCACCGCACTCCAAACCACCTCAACAGCCTCCTCTTCCTCGCCCTCTGAAATCCTGCTGGGAACAGCCCACCCCTGGGCTCCAGGCTGCCCCATTTCTATCGTGCTCATCACTTCCACACTGGCCCACATCTCCGTGGTACCCATCGAGCCCATCTCCATCACTTCTGTGCTCTCCCGATCCCAAACTGCCCTGCCCCTCGGGGCCAAAGAGCCTTCTTCCCACTGGCCACACTGCTTTCATCTTCCTCTGCCCTCCTTGTTATTTTAAAGGCATTCCAGAGGATGCTGTCAGGCTTGGATGTGGTTTGGTTGGGTTGTTTGTTTTCGTACTGGAGGTTTTATGATCGCATTGGGAACAAGCCCTAATTGAGCTGCAATTCGAATTGCAGTCCGTGGGTTTTTGTTTCACTTTTGGAAGGGCTCAAACGGCTGTGCAGCTTAGGCTGGAGAATGCATTAGGTTTTAACTGGAACCTGATGGAGACAGGACAGAGCAGGACAGAGCAGGACAGGCTGCCCCGAGCCACGACCAAAGTTCCTGGGGAAGCCCAGTGTGGTCAGCCCGGTGCCAGGTACTCAGGACACAACAGGCAGTGATGGTGGTGATCACAGCCCCGTGACCACCCAAAAGCTCTGGCAGCACTGTCAGGAAGGAGGCAGACAGAGCCAGAACTCTGGTGCCAAGAGCCAAGTGCACAGCCCTGGGGCCTGGCTCGGTGGGGGCTTGCAGCCACCCTGCAAACCCCTGTCCCCTTCAAACCCCTGTCCCCTGCAAACCTCTGTCCCCTTCAAACCTATGTCCCCTGCAAACCCCTGTCCCCCACAAACCTGTGTCCTCGGAAAATCCCCGTCCCCTGAAAAATCCTGTCCCCCGACAACCCACATTCTACAAATATCTGTGCACTCTGTAAACCTCTGCTCCCTGCAAACCTTTGCAGGGGATTGTGACCTTGTGCTTGCCTGGCCCCCTAAGAAAAGGAGCCCAGCACCCCAGAGGGAGCTCAGCACCACTGCTGGCTGCTCCTTGCTGAGTCAGGAGCTGCCTCCAGACGGGAGCTGCTCACAGGGAATAGGTAGCAAGAACGGGCAGGACCGAAAGGTCAGTGCCCAGACCGCCCTTCATGGGAACTGCGTTGGTCTCACCTCCTGCTAACCGTGTCCCACACCGACTGCCAGAACCAGTGTTCAGCCCCACACCCAAATGTGCCCGATGCTTCCAGCACCAGCCAGACCTTCCCAGGGATGGGTGGACAGGCAGACAGAGGGATCAGAGAGCACCTGCTCTGCTCCACTCCCATCCTGCCAGGATCTCACAAGCCCAGATGCTGGAGCAGGCCAGCAGAACTCTGGGGACACCTCCAAGCCACTAACACCAGCCTGGTTAAATCAGACTTCCACAGGGGGAAGTGGATGAGCTGTGGGGACTCGCTGCCCCTCTGTCAGGAGGAAACCCTATCCCAGCCTGGCCTGCCAGGAACGAGCAGTGCTCCTGCCACAGCTGCATGTGCGCAAACCCTGTTCCAGGGGATCAAATGCAGGAGCTGAGTCATACGACAACTGGGCTCAAAGATCACTGAAGGCAAAAGGAGAGAGAAAAAATATCCCTCTGGGTTCACAGGGGCCCACTTTGGATCCAACAAGAGCAGAAGGTGGATGCTCAGCATGGAGATACCCAGGGCACATGTGACATGCTGGGAGGAGTGAGAAGGGATGCAAGGCCACACTCACCCAAGCCTGGTCCTGTCCACTTCCTTGGGTCCTGACATGCACTTTTGGGGAGGGAGCAGGGCAGGTGGCTGGCAGAGGCCAGAGGCTGTTCCAATGGGAGATGGAAGGGGGCTGGGATGGCAGTGTCCCAGCTGCTCTGAGGGCTGCTGCCATGGATCTGCACCCCAGCAAAATGCCTGGGACCTTCCAGGAGCCAGAAAGAAGCACTCACCTCTCTGCGCCCAATGGCTTGAGCTCGTGCCAGAGGGATGTTGTGTGTTTTGTCATGGCCTCACCCCAGGGTAACGTTCCACTGGCTCCTCACTCCCCTCACACTCACCAGGGCTCTCCCCCCGAGTGTGGCTCCTCCGCATCACTGTGCCCTTTCCTGGCATGGTGGGGGCCCACACTTGGGCCCCAGGCTATGGTTCAAAGGCTGGCTCAGCTCCTGGTTCTGCTGGAAACAGGGCTCCAGGGAGCCCCATCCCCACTGCCTCGTCCTCGGGCTGCAGCTCGCCTGGCATGGGGGCACAGCTCCGCGTGCTGGGGGCTGAGACCTGAAGACTCATCACAGCAGTGGGAGGCAATCCATTTGCACCCAGGCCTGCAGAGAACAATCAAATCCTTTAACCTCCTGCGCCACCTGGTGCCACAGGGAAGGACGTGCCACTGGGACGCGCCTCCCAGCGCAAACCACCTCTTCTCCAAAACCATCAAATGGCAGCAAAATGGCCCAAGAAGGTCTTCCGGAGGTCCCCTGAGCTCACTCCCCCATGCCTATGCCACCTCCATCCTCAGCCACCTACATGCCACCTGTACTTCCCAGTCCTCCAGTCCATCACTGGGATGTTCCTTCTGGTGGAAACCCACCTCCAGTCCGTTGTCCCACCCAAGCCATCCAGCCAGACGGGACCAGCATTCTGATGGAAACCAGGCTGAAGAGCTCCAGAGCTGCACCCAAAGGGGTTAAAAAAGGGAGCCCACAGCCACTGATCTCGGCGGGGAGGAGACAACAGCCAAGTCACAATGGAAGAGCAGACAAACACACATGCCTGGCTCCAGAGCTGCTGCCCAGCTGGCAAATGTTACTGCAGTCAGAAACCCGTTTCCCGCTGGAAGGCGCCCAGCAGGAGCCAGCCGCCAGTGCTGGGCACGCCGGCCACTGCCCACAGACTGTCCCTGGCATGGCTACCAGGAACTGCCACCCCCACTGGGATGTCCCTGGCCCAGCATGTCCCAGCCTGACAAACCCCTCGCCTGGCACATCTTCATGCCAGGATTTGCTCCCAGCTTGCTCCAGATCAGCTCCCTGCCCAGCACCCACTGGGGTCTTCTCTGACCATCCCACCACGTTGCCCTGGGGCTGGTCTCATGCCAGCACCACCCAACTCATGAACAACACCAGAGGGTCTGGGTCACTGCCACCCACCTACAACAGCATGTCCATGGAGTCAAGGTCCAAAGCCTGCAGTCCAAGAGGAGAAGCCAGTTTTTTCCACCATTTTGCTAGAAAACACCCCACAAGTGCCCAAGCACTCTTGTAACCACACTAACTGGGGACAGTAACCACCAGCAGGGCCTCCTTCCAGCTGGGGTTTGCCTGCTCCTTCATCAGACCAGAGCTTTCCCAGCTCATGTGTCATTTCTCTCTCTGCAGAAAGCTCTGAGATACCATCAAGTGAAGAAACCCCAGCTGAAGATAATGGAGTCTGTGGAGGAATTTCCAAAGCCCCCAGGACAGCAAATTGAAAAAACTTCCACTCTAATATAAAAGAGCAACTTTGAAAACCATAGGGATCACCAGGTCAAACCTCCAGCTACCAGCACCTGCTCAGCCTGGACTTGATGGCCTGGAAGGTCTTTCCCAGCCGTAATGATGATGTGATTCTGTCCATCTGTGCACAGGTGTGATGCTGCCGAGCTCACCCATGGGACAGGCAGGTCTACAAACACCCTTTCCCAGGTGTCACACGACAGGATTATTTCCTCAGCTTCTCCTGCCCTCACAAGGCACTGCCCAATCTGGTCTGAGCTCTGCTCCTCCTCTCTGCTGAGGGTGAGAGGCAGGTGACACCCACAGCCAGCGCCACGCATGGGAAATGGGGACAAAGACAACGTTGTCTTGGGTAAACTGCTTTTGAGGCTTGTTATTGGGAAACAGCTCCTTCAGCCACCACTCCTGACCTGGACTTGTGTGGGCAAGGAGGTGTTCCTCAAGAAAGGGACAGGAGGACACAGTGTGGCCAGAGTCCCTTTGCAAATGGGGACAGGAGCAGCTGGCCCCTGAAGAGCTCCTCCAGGCATGCCCAGCCATGCTTTCCAGTGGCTAATCATTTGACCAAATCCATGCTGATTTCCAGCAGGAATGCAACATCCCTGCCAAATTTCAAGTCTCTTTTTCAAAGAGTGGAGACACCAGAAGCCCTCAAAGAGACAGGAGAAAAAAAAAAGAAATTTGCAAAGCTACTATTTTTCCCCAACCTTCTGCTGGAAATTGGGAAAAATAGAGAAAAAAAAAAGGAGAAAGTTCAGCCTGAGGCAGAAAAGCATGGAACAATCCAGCCCAAACCATTAAAGCCTGGCAAAGATAAGAGCAAGCAAACTTCCACTGGGAAGTGCTGTACAGCCTTACCAAGGGGGTCTGCTGGCTCCAGCTGTGGTGCCCTCCTTGTCCCTCTGTGCAACGCACAGGGATGACTTCTCTACAGCTCAAAAGAGCAAGGGTGACAGGGGCCAGCAGCTGCAGGTGGCCCTGGAGATGGGAGGTGGCAGGGGGGTGAGAGGAGACAGCATCTCCAAGATCTTCCAAAGCCCTTGGGACATCCCTGCTCACACAGTTACACCAAGCAGGACCTTTGAGCCACACACAGCCAGCTTGGACCCCTCCATCACCAAGGGGCTGGGAAACATCTCACAGAGCTGGTGGCCCCAACAGATGGTGGGTGCTGCTGCCTCCTTTCTCCCCCTCCTCATCCCCTGAGCAGTGAGATGAAAGGTGGGGATACCCTCATGCTTCTCAGACACCCAGCTCTTCCCACCATGCTCCTCACCCTGCTTTTCCCGCATGCTGCAAGAGCTTCCTCAGGACCAGGATGCTCACAGACCTGAAAACCCCACTGTGCCCACTGTGTCCTGCCACATGCTGGCCTAGGATGCCACAGCGTGTCCCTGTGTAACATAGGTGGCTCAGGCTGCAATCTCACCTTCCCATCACTGATCCAACAAGCACTCAGCCCTGAGGGGCCTCCCTTGCTCCATTACCCCAATTTTTCTGTGGTCTGAATGCAGACAAGGGAGGTAACAAGAGTGATCTCCAGGCAAAGCATGGGAGCACCATGAGGAGGGGGATTTAACTCTCACAGACCATCCAGGTGACCCTGAGCAGGCCACTAAAACCCTGGTGCTGCGATGGGGTGCCCACCATCTCCTGGGACCAGGGGGAGCAGAAGTTACAGCAGCACAGTCTCAGTGTAACACAGGAGCAGCTCTATCTCTCTGCTGGTGTTTCTGCCTGGACACCAAGAATTACAGAATCCTGGACTAGCCAGAGCTGGAAGGGACCCACAAGGATCATCCAGTCCAGCTCCTGGCCCTGCACAGATACCCCAACAATCCCACCCCGTGCATCCCTGGGAGTGTTGTCCAAATGCTCCTGGAGCTCTGGCAGCCTCGGGGCCGTGCCCATTCCCTGGGGAGCCTGGTCAGTGCCCAGCACCCTCTGGGGAAAGAACCCTTCCCTGATATCCAGCCTGACCCTCTCCTGACACAGCTCCGGCTGTTCCCTGGGTCCTGTCCCTGACAGAGAGCAGAGATTGAAGCTGCCCCTGTGCTTCATAAGGATGAGGTGATCATGCTGGTGCACAAAGAAGGCAGCCTTGGGTCCCTGTGCAGTGCAGCATCCTGATCCTGACCTGCCTGCATCATCAGGAAAGAAAACGGCCAAAGAAACTTCCCGAGTTCATGTGAAGTTCACCCGAGTTGAGCTCTGCTCCATAAGCTAAACTTTCCTGCTTGCCACGAGCCTTCCAGAGCTCATGACCAGGGCAGAGCAGGGCCAGGACTGCACTGGGAGGATGGGATCTCTTGGCAGAATCCGTCTTCCACTTGCAAAGAGATCAGGCAGGCACTCTGCCGGGAATTCCAGCTCCTAGCTTACACAGCTCCAGGAGTGTGCTCACAGCTGAGGTTCCCTCAGACCCCACTTGGACAGTGGCAGGACACCAGGCACAGACAGGGAAATCAGGAGCACTGACTAAATGTCAGAGCAGCTTATCGGTGTCCAGAAGCAGCCTTCTTGCTTCCCAGGATTTGGCCCAGTGCTTTGCAGGATTTCAGGGCACAGGAAACCCAGTCCAGGTCACCTGCCTGCACAGATCCGCGGGCACAGCAGGACTTGGCTCTGTAGCCCGGCTCGGGCAGGGAGGACAGAGCAGGAGGATGGGGATACAGGCACATGTCAGACCTCGAAGAATCTGCACCAGCAAGCCCTTGCCTTTGCCCAGTCCCACTTCCCAAGGAGATCTGGAGGCAGAGCAGCCCCCTCCCAGTGCCACAACCCAGCCAAGACTCAGCAGGTGCCTCGGCCCTTGGGGCTGGTCCCTGGCATGGGACAGCAGGGACTGATCCCCCAGGAGTCTGATCGGTCACTCCTCCAAGACACTCCATGTCCTCTGATCCAGGCCAGGCTTGCAGAGGCTGATGGCTCCAGCACACAGGGGGAGCCAGCACCCTACGACTCCAGGGCCTGGCACACAGTGACATTTAAACCCAAAAGAATTTGGGTTAAGATTATACCTGCCTGGATCTCCCCAGATTACCTCTGCTCCTGTCACTGCCTCTGGCCACAGCAACTGCCTCCTCCTGCCCAGTGAAGATGCTGAGGAATGAGAACACAGTTTGGGGACGAAAAAAAGACACTATTTTAGTACCTGCTCCCTGGGCAGAAGTTTCAGCCTCTCTGGACACCACTTCCAGTACAGAAACCTTGACCTTGGTGCTCTTAGCTACAGTGCCAGCACAAGCTGATGTACAAAGCCTACCAGGAAAACTTGACCTGCCAGCCTGAAGCCCAGAGCAAGCCCACAGGTCATCCATGGGCCTGGGGGATGGCAAGCACAAGACCCCAGATGCCAGGTGTCCTAGAGCAACAGCAGCTCCTTCACCAGCAGCTCTCATAGAATCAGAGGATCCTGGAATGGTTTGGGTTGGAAAGGACCTGAAAGATCATCTTGTTCCAGTCCCTCTCCATGGGCAGGAATGCCCAAGTGCCTGAAAAAGGAAGTCAGCATTGCCATACTCCTTTTAAAGAGTGAAAAGCTGAGGGACAAGGAGGGCCAACTCTTGTCCTCAGGTTCTCAGCAGGCCAGGAGAAGCCAGGTATCACAGGTACCACAAGTACCCCAATCCTCTCTGCAGTGGGTGATGCTCAGAAGCTCTGGTAAGTCAGTTTGGGTTCTGGCCTTAAACGTGGGGTCTGGGAGTGGAGAGGAGAAGCAAGACCATAGTGCCAGGTCATCCTGCAGTCCCTGCCCTCTCAGGGGCCTCAACAGCCCTACACTCAGAAACCTGCAGGGTTTGTATGGAGACCACACACAGAGTCCCACCCAAGGTGACAGTGGCTCCTTTTGGGGCAGTGGGCCAGAGCCCATCCTGATAACAACAAGAAGAGATGTTCCTCAGAGCTCTGCTCATCTCAGCAGCTGCTCTGTGGCCATGCTTAACAAACACTATGTAATGTCATATGTTCATTCTTCAAAGCTCAGGAAAAACAGCTTTTTACAGCAAATCAAGAATGCAACACAAGAAAGATGTGGACTTGTTGGAGAGATTCCAGAGGAGGCCATGGAGATGCTCCAAGGGCTGAAGCCCCTTGCTCTGGAGACAGACTGAGAGACCTGGGGGTGTTCAGCCTGGAAAAGACCCCTGGGACACCCTAAAGCCCTTTCTAGTGCCTAAAGGGAGCCTGCAGGAAGGCTGCAGAGGCAATTTTTGCAAGGGTAGGCAGTGATAGGACAAGGGGGAATGGCTTTAGGCTGAAGGAGGGCAAATTTAGATTGGGTATTAGGAAGAATTTCTTCCCTGAAAGGGAGGTAAGGGCCTGGGACCGGTTGTCCAGAGAAGCTGTGGCTGCCCCATCCCTGGAAATGTCCAAGGCCAGGTTGGATGGGGCTTGGAGCAACCTGGGATAGTGGAAGGTGGCCGTGCCCACAGCAGGGGGTTGGAATGAGGTGAAGGTCCCTTCCAACCCAAACCATTCCATGATTCTCTGATTGAAGGCTAAGGAGAGCTCAGACATCTCCAGGGCAGGGATTGGCAAAACAAAGCCCATTCCATGATTCCTATGATTGTGTGAAACCACTGGTAAGAACCCTGCCCTGACTACAGGCCGGAGATTTGTCTCTCAGTTACTGCCTGATGAGCCCTGGCAGGCCCTGTTGGGACACTTCTTGGATGGAAACCAGACTCTGAACAGACCTGGAGGGGGGTCAGGTGAACCTCTGCACCATGGGCAGAGTGAAGACCACGTGAAGGTTCTCAGGGTGACACTGGCAGCTACTGCCAAGTGTCCAGTTCCACTCTGGACAAAGCAAGGCATGAACCTTGCCTTTTCCTGGCCTGAAATCTATTAGATCTGCACTATCTGGCACGGCCTACATGGAAAACTCTCCTCCACGTTGCCCAACAGCTCCTTGTGGCAGAAGATCTTCATCCCTGTCTGACCTTCCCTGTTATCAGGAAAATAAAGGCAACAAAGGCAAAGTGAGACAGGGAGAGGAATGTCCCTGGGGAGGAAACTGCTGGGGTAGATGGATGCATAGTTTAATTTTGAGGAGAAAGGGAGGAAATGTGGAAGACAGGAGAGGAAGATAGCTTCTCCCTCTGACCTCCACCAGGCATGAGGCTCAGCAGATGTGGAGGCCACTTGGGCTCACAACTTCCCTGAAAAGCACCCAGCCCACAGAGGAAGGGTGAGTACGAGGGATGGGGAAGAGTCAGTGTGCAGGAAGACTCCATCAAAGGTAGAAAGAGCTCCCAGCACACCCAAGGACACGGTCCTCCTTGTCCCAATGTCCTGGGCTGACTCCTCCCTCCCATCTGGCCTCCCCACAGAGCGCTGCCCATCCTGCCAGCATCTAAGCTGGTAGATCCAATATTGACCTGGCACAGTGAGACACTCTCCAGGAAGATAAACAGGAGGTTCCTGAAGCCCTGGCAGGCGGAATTGTCTCTGCCAGAGGAAACTATCTAAGAGGAGAGGAAACCTACCCAACAGGGACTGCCACTGTTTGAGGGACAAGGAAGGATTAGAAGTACTGGAATACCTTGGAAGTGCCAGCTGCCAGGACTATCTGGTTATGTCCATGCTTCTGTGTTTCCTGACCCAGTGTCTCCAGCAGCATCTGCAGCAGAAGCAGTGATCCCTTCTGCTCCCGGGGATGGAGGGAAGTGCAGCCTGGCATTCCAGAACTGGAGCGAGCTGCTGCCCTTGCTGGAGCTGCTCCAGACATGCAACTCCTCCACACTGCCCTTCCCCAGGTCCAAACTGGCTCACGGAGAAGGAGGTTCATGGCTGGAGATGACCTGACCAGCAGAAGGAAACCAGGACTATTATGGATATTCCCATTAAAAGAAATACACTGAGATACTTTTGTGCGATGGATAAAGGGACTGGGAGAGGAAGGACCCTCCAAATCCAGTGCTCTGGCACTATGTAGTGATGAATAAGGGAGAATGGCTTCACACCAAAAGGTTTAGGCTGGATATTGGGAAGAAATTCTTCCCTGTGAGGGTGGGGAGGCCCTGGCACAGGGTGCCCAGAGAAGGTGGGGCTGCCCTAGTCCTGGAAGTGTCCAAGGCCAGGACGGACAGGGCTTGGAGCAACCTGGGATAGTGGAAGGTGTCCCTGCCCATGGCAGGGGGTGGAACTGGGTGAGCTTTAAGGTCCTTTCCAACCTAAACCTTTCCATGATTCTATGGGAATACCAGGTGGTGTGGAAAGGCTTGACTTGCACTGAGATTGAGATACCCAGGAGGTTTCCCTTCCATGCCAAGCATTGTGACATCTCTGCAATTCCCCCAGTATATCCATGGGGCTTGGGCTGCCTGCTGTGGAAATCCACTGGCACCTTCCAGGCAGAGCCATATCCATGGAGAAGAACCAGTGGAGATCCTGCAGGATGAAGAGCATCCTCCACACTCTTCAGCAGGGCCCAAGGCATCCATCCTGCTTTGCAGATCCTGGCCACGGGAAATGGCAGAGGGATGATGACAATAAAACAAAACAAATCAGGCAATTGGGCTTTTTGAGAGAAATTAAAGTGTGCTGAGGGTAATGGACTGAGAAATAATTTTATTGGAGGTATCAGCTGCCAGCAGCGGGAAGCGGCCAGAGCACCAAATCAGCACAATATTTCACATTTGTCTTTTAAATGTTGCCTGTGCTCTCAGAGAGGAAGGGATCTGGCTGAGGGCTCTGGTCCCAGACAGGGAGAATCTGGACATCAGTCTTCTCTGAACATTTTCTTTCTGTTGCCTTCCCAGAGGGCTCAATTTCTCCCACTGCAGTGACATGAGAAACAAATGGAGATGAGGGCTGGACCTGCTGGAGCCGGTGCCTGCGGCAGCACAGAGAGGGCCCAGGCCTTGCTCTGCTCCCAACCTCTCAGCCTCAGCATAATCACAAGCTGAGCTTCCTCTCCTGAGAAGAGGAGGAAATCTGGGCTCACAGAGGCTTGTGGCATCAGGAGGGGACAAGATCTCTCCTTTCCCATCTGCACCCATAGATCAGGATGCTCCTGGCTCCCTGCTGGCAGCATGAGGCAGCAGAAGCGGGAGCTGCAGGGACCACGGCTCCTCTGCCAAAGCCCCCTCCAGGCTAAGGACTGGCTGCAGCACCACATCAGTCTCACCGGGACCAGCAGCTGCCCTCCAGCTTCTGCCTGCCTGCAGGCAACTCAGCAAATGAGGATAAAAAGTGATCGTTCACAAGTAAATTATTCCTTTGCAATGCTTTCCTGAGATTAACCCAACCTTCAGGGAGATGTTTGGAGGGCTTGCTCCTCCCCACCCCCATCAGCTTGTCCCTCACAGTCACTGTTAAATCACTGTCCCTCCAGCTCTGGGGAGGGGGATGTGAACCCCTGCTCCCCCAGTACATCCAGAGGCACTGGCCATGACCACTCTTAGGCTGCTGGGGACACAACCAAGCTCTTGAACCACATTGCCCCATGTGTAGTTCAACACCAGGAGCTCTGGGGCTCCTTAACTGGCACCCAGCTCACTCCCGGAGAGGGGTGCTGGGACGTGGGGGGATGGCAGCACCAGGACAGCCAGCAGAGCCTCTGGTACTGTGTCTGCAGACAGAGCCCTCCTTGTCCGCTGGGGCTGCAGCTCCTCTTGCCCACATTTATTGCCTCTAAACGAACTTTGCAGCGTCCTGCTGACGGCCACGTCCATCTGCCACACAGGGGGAAGCTCTGGCTGCACAGAGCCCTGGGCAAGGGGCCCAGCTGCAGGCTGGCTCCCGGGAGCCCAGACACCCCAGCAGAGCCCGGCACAGTGTGGAAGTCCAGCTCCCATCCGGCTAATTCAATAAGTCACAGATAGTATGACTTCATAAAGCACAGAGGCTCCACAGCTATTAGGGGAATTGGGAACAGGGGGAGGAGGAGCTGAAATGGAGAAGGGATGGAGACGGGGAGGGTGGAGAGGGGGAAGCTAAGACAAGCAGCAGAACAAAACATCCCATAAATCATGAAGAGCTGCTGAAACACCAGAACAAATGACCCCATAGCTTGGCCATTGTTCCCAATCGAGGGCTTAAAGCACTCCCAGTTGAGACAAAGCGCCTCGCGTTTCGTTTCAACACCGCGCCGGCCTGGCCGGGACCTGTGCACCGCACAGCCGAGCTGGGGGGCTGTATGTCACCTTGGATCTGTGGCTGGCACCGGCGGGGCGGGGGAGGTGACGCTCTCAGCAAGGTTGGCTCACCCACAGAAAGCGCTGCCAAAGTGGTGCCCGCAGCTCAGCCTGCCCAGAGCATCTCCTTGCTCCCACATGCCCCCACAGCTCCCAGGCTCTTGCATTCCTCCCCTTACGCTGGAAGGCTGAGGGCCTCATTTTCCTTGTTTTCCTTCACTCAGGCTAAGAGCTTCCTGGTCTGGGAAGGGAAAGAGCTCCAAGGCTTCTCTGGAGTGAGACAGCTCGAGTAGGGCTGTGAAACCAGGAGGAACTCTGAGCCTGCTGTCTTTATGGTGCTGCTACTCTTTGCCTCCCAAAACATTGGTGACAACTCACTTTGTGCTGGCTGACTCTGGCAAAGGGACAAATGTCACACAGAGAGTCCTGGGGACAGTCCCACATGACCGTGGATAGCTGTGGGAACCGCACCAAGCTCTCAATGAGCTGTGCAATAGCAGCACTCCCATGCACTGGATCAGGAACAGTGGGATCGATCAGTTGGCAGCTCGGCACCTCCCCCAAGCTCTGCAGCTCCGCCAGGACCGCGGCACTTGGTGCCAGGAGGTGAGGACCCCATGGATGGGATAGGTCACTTGACTCCTTGCCCATAGCAGCAATGCTAGGGATTCCACAGCAGGGATTCCATGCCCAGCCATACAGGGAGAACCTCCACACCACTCGAGACCACTCAGAGGGCAAATATTACACTATGACATTTTAAATAACTTTCATGGAAACAGTTCCCTTAAAAAGCTCCTGCTTTATAACCAAACCTGAAGCACGAGGCAGAGTGTGGCAGCAGTCGCGCGTGCCACCTCCACCAATCAGATGGTGCCAGCGAGGTTCCCGTGTCCGCGGGCTCCTGCTCAGCTGGCACCTTCCCCCTGAGCCCGTGTGGTCTGCATGGTGGCTGCCGGGCAGGCAGCTCCCCGCGCATCCCAGCTCTCGGCAGCGAGGAGCCGGGATCCAGCACCGTGCTGAGGGTCAGGCAGGAAAACAAGCCACAGGCAGGGCTGAGCCCGACAGGCGCCTGTCGCCAAGCACAGACACGCTGCTGCCAGCACGGCTGCAGCCTTGTGGTGGGCAGCCAAGGAGCAGAACCGAGATAACGGCATGGCGGGAGAGAGGAATGTGCTGCATTTTTCCTGAGCTGCCATGGGAATAGGCTATTCTGACCATGGATCACAGGGAGGCTGTCTGACAGGGAAAACTCGAGGAGCCCAAAGAGAAAGAGCAGTGAGTAAGCAATGAAGAAGAAAACAGAGGGAAATCAGGGTGAACATGTGGTGAGTATGGGAAAAGGAGTGTGGGGGGAAGGCAAACCCAGGAACAAATGGAAGAAGGAAAACCAGAGCTAGAGCTAGAGAGGAAAAGGAAGGGACAAAAAGATTCCAGAAGGACAGACCTGCCAGGGCTGAAACTCCCAATGAGCAATGGAGCTGAGAGGAAGCGAGAGGGAACAGAGGCTCCCAGCTCTTCACACACAGAGCAAGCCAGGGATCGCAGCCCTTCTATTGGATTAAGCCTCACTTAAGAGGGAAGATAAATGTGGAGCACATCCCAGGTAACAGGCACCAGAGGAGAGGAGACCTCAGCTCACTCTAAGTGGGGAGAACAGGGATTCTTGGAGTTTTGGCATTGCTGTAGGACAGTGTGAGGCCTCCATGGGAATCACCAGCTCTCACCTTCTTCACCCCAACAGCAGAACGTGGTGGGCTTCAAGCCAAGAGAGCTTTAGTAGCCTTGTGCTCTTTGTGCTTGGGAGCTAGATTAGGACCAGAGACCACAGCAAGCAGAGCTTTAATAAACGAAATCCCAAATCCTTCCTTGCCTCAGTTACCAGGTTTTGCCTCATTTGGAGCATGAGCTGCATTGGTGACTCAGCACACACCATCCAGCAAAGAGGAGAAGGGAATCAGCAAACCAGGGCAAAACCAGACACATGCAGCCCCCAGGTTTCTCCCAAAGACTGGGAAAGCTCCTCTCCGACACCTCCCAGCAGCAGGACACCGGCACAGAGAGCCATGGGCTGAGGTGATCCGGCACATTCACAGGCCCGAACACTGGGGACTTTGTGGCGCTGGCTTTAAAAAATATACCCTAAAAAAGGCCTAATAATGAAGTATTTATTTCAGTAAACAACGAATGAATGAAAGAAGTGTTTTCTCAATACTTCACTTTTTCTCTGCCTTCTCTCCCTTCCCCCCAGAAATTTTGTTTTTAATAAGTGGAACTAACAGGGCTTCACTCACTGCTGGCTGGGCTGGAGAGCGGGGCCGTGCTATGCCGGCCTGGTGCAGCACAGGAACACGTGCCATGGGAATAGAACTGCCCTGTGCCCAGGGGAGCACGGCCCACCAGCTTGTCCCTGCCAATGAGCCAGGGAGATGTGCTCTGATGGACACATGCACTGTGAGACCTGCCCTGGGAGCATCCCTGGGCTGGGCAGTTGGCAGCACGGGACATCCAGCCCCTTATTCATCGTGGCAGCAAATAACTGCACCTCCTGGCCCAGGGCCCCTGGCACTGGAGAAGGGCCAAGGGGAGGTGAAGGCATCTGTGTCTTGTCCTACCTGGCTGTGCTCCGTGCAGGAACAGTGTCAGGCAGACTCTGTGACCCTGTACAGCTCCTTCTCTTCTACCTCGGCTCCATCCACCCCTACCCGAGCACCTGAATAATTGGGAACACTGAAAAACTGGCTCAGCTTGCCCTTTGTGGGATGGGTTGTACTGACAATGCATTGGTAGGAATTTCAAGCAGGAAACACCAATCCTTGCCCCAGACTGACACCCAGCTTTGCAAAGCAAAGAGCACAGAGGATGTCGTGCTTTTCTACCTCCTCCTTGGCAACAGGTAGCAGCAGGTTGAGAAGGTGTCCTTTGCCTTCAAGCCTTGGGATTAAGATGGGCAGGATTCTCAGAAGCTGCTGATTTGGGAAAACATGGTCCATTGCTCTTCCATGCCACTCCAACCCATGTGGGATGAGCTGAGCCCGTCACACACAGTGTGGGTGATCACCTCTGTGCAGAGGCAGGTGAAAGGATGCAGTGGTGACCCAGGGTTGTAAATACAGACAGGTTTGATGTGGGTAGGTATTTGCTCTGGAAGACAAATTAGGCATCTGTAGATTTGCCAGGATATGAGCCAAGTTTCCCATCAGCCAGAGCACTGAGGAACAGCCTCACCTGCAGCCCAGGATGGTTTGGAGTGACTAACTGAGGAGCTGATCCTGCTGTGATGAGCAGAGATCCCCGGTGATGTACAGGGAACACAGAGAAAAGCTGTTTCACACTATGGCCCAGGAGATCACTTAGCAGGTCACAGCTGCAGAGGAGGCTGGAAAAATCTCCGAATGCCTCTCTGAGGACCTGTTCACATGAGATGGATGGGAGCAGGCAGCGGGCAGGGTCCTCAGCCCGCTGCCACCCCTCATCACTGTGACCCTCTCTGGTGACCCCTCCTCTGTACCGTGCCAGCACCCGAGCTCCAGCAGCCCGACCTGCCCAACCCACCCGACCCTGGCTGCAGGGTGATGTCTGATCCAGCTTAAAGTGTCTCCAGCCGTGGATAAAACCCCCAGTGCAGGGTGGGAGCCCTGCCTGGCTGTGCCTGTGTCCTGCACAGTGGGGACATCAGGTCTGTCTCTCACAGCCTCACAGCCCCAAGCTCCAGCGCTATGGCACATGGCAAACCAAGGCTAAGGTACTCCTTCCTCACCCAGAGCTTGTTTCCAGTCTGCCTAACAAAATCCCTCTAAAAGAGCATCGTCTACCACTGCTGCGAGTCGCTGTTGCACAAGGTGGTTTGCCAAATGCAAGACAGATGGTTTCCCCCAGGAAAATGCTATGGAGTGAGGGAAAATGTACCACAAATATCCCCCAACAGGGCTAAACTGGGACCCAGGGACTTCAAAGAGACATTTAGAGAGGAAAGAGATTTGCTGGTTTCTCGTGCTTCTTTGTTATGAATAAAGACAAACTCTGATTGTTTTTAATGAGCTCTTTGCTTGTTCCTCTATTTGCTACATTACAAGTTCACATATTTGTCTCTTTGGGAGATTGAGAGTAATTGCAGACCAGGTTTCCTCATGACATCCTCTTAGCAAAGTGAAGAAAGTGGTGTAAGTGGAGAACAAAGCAGTCTGTCCCCAGATATCCTGAATTCTTTGTCTGGTTCATTAATACCTGGTGAGCTTTGATGCTCAAGGAACCTCACAGATAGAGGAAGCCTTTGAGGAGGGTTCCACAGCCTCACACTGAAGTGTTAGAACACAAAATAAATGCCAGAAAGATCTCCAAAAAAAGCAGGGGAATTGAAAACCAAACTCAACATTCTTGCAATTTCTAAGCATTTCTCTTCTTTCTTTCTTTTTTTTTTTTTTTTTAGTTTTACTCTGATTTATCTGTCTAGGGAAGCAGAAAGCAATGCAATTTCCAGTTCTTTTAAATATCCTTAGCAGGTCACCTCTAACGCTGGGATGGCTGGCTGTGATCTGCTTCCAAGTTGCATCAGAGCTCAGAAACCCAGGATGAATGACTCCCTGCTCGAGTGGGGACAGCTCTCTGGGACCTGTGCTCACATGAGGGGCCCCAGGCACTGCAGCAGCAGGGCAGGAGGGAGCCCTGCATCCGCTCAGGATGGGAACATAGCGTTGCCCTGGAGGGCTGGGACAGCCTGGGACCCTCTCACTGCTGACTCTGGGCACGGTGACAGAGGGGAGCTCCTGGAAGTGTCCCTGCAGATCCCAGAGCTGCCACTCTGGCTGAGGCCATCCCACCGCAGCTCTTGGCTCCGGCCTATCCCATAGAGGTGCACTGGGCAGAGAGGGACCGGGGGATGCATCCTCCAGCAGCTCTCATTCCCTACAGCTCCTTATTCCTGCTCCTTGTGGGGAAGGGAAGGGAAGGGAAGGGAAGGGAAGGGAAGGAGCCAGTGGCAGGAGTTGCCAGAGGCTGTGTGCTTGCATGCCCCAGCTCAGCAGACACTTCCATGACCCACATGAGACAGACCTTCAGCTGGGGGGATGTTTGGTCTGATACCTTGGGGAGCCTCTGCAGCAGGTGGAGGGGTTTGAAGGGGTGTTGTCCCATGGGACAGGGCTTCAACAGTGGCAGCAGTGGGGAAAGGGGACAGGAGGGCGACTGGAGAGGCAGGAGCTCCTTCCCCCAGCTCTGTCCTGCAGCTCTTACCATTCAATGCTCAGAGACCTGGGCCGGAAGGCAGACAGCTCGGCCGAGCCATGCTCAGCTTTCCTTCTCTTCTCCTGCTTCTGCTTCACCGACAAGCGGTGGGCAAACCTAGCGAGGCTGCTCTCCGACCTGGGGAGGGGAGAGGAAACGTGTTAATGGCACTGCAGCCCGGCTCCAGCGGCATACTCGGGGCACAGTGCCGGGAGGTGCTCAGCGCTGAAAGGAGGGGCCTCCCAGCAGCACCGGGACAGGGTGGCACCAGTCCTGGGGGTGGGAAGTGGAGGAGCAGCAGCAGGTTTGGTATTGCTCAGCAGGCCAGGACCAGCACAGGTCCTTGTTGGCCAAACTGGAGCTCCAGCCTGGCAGGCTGGGAGCGCCAGGTCCTGCTCCCTGTGCAGCAAAATCACTTCCCCAGGCTGTGCGTTCCTCCCCAAAGTCCAGCCGGGGACAGCCAGCACTGGGGACACAGCCAGGGACACATCACTGGAGAGAACCAGAGCAGAGGCCACACACTCCTTCAGAGAAACCTTGGAGCCCCTGTGGCCTCCCAGCTGGGGCTCCCAAACACCAGAACAGCTTCCCTGAGGAAGACTGACATGGAAATCAGCCCACAGCGGACAGGTTTTGGAGGAGGAAACAGAAATGGGTGGGAGCAAATAGATTCCCCTGAAGGACCCGTCTGTGCTGACAAAGCCCCTCCCCACCAGGTGGGGTGCTCCAGCGTCGCTCGCAGCCCCCGGGACCTGGGAAAAGCACACCCGCAGGCTCCGGGAACGTGCTGCACATCCCGCCCCTTCCCAGCCCTGTCCACAGGAGAGCTGCTGGCACAGGGCACACTGGCTGCACTGTCTCCCAGCCCCGTGGCACACGGGCACACCAGCTGAGCTTGGCTGAGGAGGCGCCTGCGCCACACAGACCCTCAGCCCTCTGCTTCCCTCTGGCACACGGAGCACCCTATGCCAGGGCTGGCAACCCCAGCCTGGGCTGAACACAGCACCACAGCCCTGCTGCCAGCATGGGAGCGAGGGAGGGCTGGCCTGGGGAGCTGGGACACCCAGACTTGGGCACACGACCAGGCTGGTGGCACTGGGGCCGTGTGCCAGCCTTGCCACACTCACTGTCACAGCCACTGCCTCCTCTCTTCCTTTAATGTGCCAGCACAACCTGCTCCCACTGCTCAGCCAGCCCTGGGCTGGGCAGGGGAGGGACAGGAGTGATTTGACAGAGGTCCCAGGGGATGAGGGACAGGGTCGGGGGGAACTTTGAACCTAAACACATTGCTAAAGCCTCTCCTCTCCTCTCTCTTCTCTCCTGCCTCAACCAAGCAAAATACCTCCAAAGAAAGGGAAAAAGAGAAGGTATTTCTCAGAACTGAGAGCTCCCTGCCTTTCCTCGCAATAATTAGGCCAGCCCCAACCAGCTAACAGTTTGTTCCCCGATACATTTTAAACACAGACATCTTCAATTCATTAACTGGTTATTGATTTATTTTTCAGCTTATGAATTACTGTTGCTGGGGATGGGGTGGAGACAGCTTTCTGGAGAGGGCTCTTGTCTCTCCAGTCCCCACCGGCAAAGAGCTGTTCAGACCTTCCAGGGTCATTCTTTACATTCTTGAGAAAAAAATCCTACTTTGATGTAAAGGATGAGGTTTGCCTTAAAAGAAACCCAACAAGAAACCCAAGCCCCAGATTTCCCCTGCTCACAGCCAGAGGAAGAGGCGATGAAGAGGAGTGATCCTGGTGCCCATAGAGCAGAGCCCAGCACCAACACCATCCCCAGCACCTCACTCTCCTTTGATCTGGAGTCAGAGCTCAGCTGGAATGGAGAAGATCTCGTTTAGGGAGGGGTGAGAGGTGGGCATTGACAGCCAATGCTGTGCAGCAGCCCCAGCCATGGTGTGGACACCAGGAGGAGCAGGGCTGACCCAGGAATGGGGCTAGGCAGTGGGAACAGGTGCTGCTGGTTCCCTAGAGCACTTCCTCAGTGGCATTTGGCTCTTCCTGCCCCTTCCCACCTGCCCAGGAGGAGCTCCTGCTGCTGCGCGGGGACGAGGGCTCCAGCCCCAGCTGAAAGGGTGTTGGGGGTGTTTATCTCCTGAGATTTGGGGACTGCCTGCAGAATGCTGCCCTGCCTGCTGTACTCACCCCACCTCTGCCTCACTCCCTGCACCATTACAGCCACTCCTCCCAAACAGGTCCCCAGCAGGGATGAGGGTCTGGGAGATCCCAAATGCCCTGCACGGATGCAGGAAGGCAGCAGCCCCTGTGACAAGTGCCTCTGTGGTGCTGGTACATGGTCCTTGCAATGACCACCACGGGGACAATTACACACCCAGAAGCTTTACCTGGATGTATTCACCTGCCCAAGCACGGCAGGAGCAGCCCTTGCATCCTTCAAACTGGATAAAGCCAACAGCATCTGTCAAGAAGAGCTGGTGGGGGAAAACAGGGCAATGTGGCATCAGGGTTAGGAATGAAGGAGAGTTAGTCCTGGGGGCAGGGTGGGCTCGTGGGGCTGGAGAAGCCACCTGGGTGCTCAGGAACATGTGGCCTTGCTGTGAGCCCCCAGCCGTGGCACCAAGGGGAAGGCACAGGGAGAAAGAGGATGGGGGCTCAGGGCAGGTGCTGCCCAGCTCTGCCTGATGCAGGACAGACAAGCCAGTCCACGTGTGAGTCAGAAGTTGACCAGGAATCTTGGGGTGCTGATTTCATCCCCCGGACCTGCCGGCCACTACCTCCAGCCGCTACAGCCCAGGTAAAGGAATAGCTGTGATGGCTCTGACAGCCCGACACCTCCCTCCTGAGAGCTGTCAGCAACTCACCCAGCCATGAACCAGTCTCCCTCACCTCTGCCAGACCCCAAAGCTTCAGCAGAAGCATCACTGATTAGAAGCCAGAAGCACATTACAGATCATCTGGCGATTTATACAGAGCTGCTTTACATAAACTGTGCTGCAGCAGGGGAATGAATCATACCTGCTCTGCCGTGACTGTGTTGTGAGCACGGACAACCCGCTGCCCTCGCCCCAGCAGGGCCCTGCTGCAGGCTCAGCTCCTCCAAGCTCCTGTGCTGAGTTACTCCGGTCTCCGGGCTCAGGGTCGGGATGCTCCCAGCTCACGGTGTGCCCAGGACTGGGATGCTCCCTCAGCGCTGGGCACTGTGCCGGGTCTGGGCTCTGCGGGTGGCAGCAGGCGTGAGCCTCTAGCACAGGGAGGGGGATGCTGTCAAGACCACACTGATACTTCCCAAGGGCTTTCCAAACAGTAATAGATGTCCCTGTCCCTTGGGAAGGGTCAGCGTTAGGGATTTTAAGATAGAAGCAGGGAAACTGAGGCGTGGAGCGGACACACAGGTAAGACAGACTCCCTGTGCTTGTCAGCATCCTTCCCCTCGTGCGCTTATCCGATGGGCAAGATTTCGGTGCCTTCCCCCATCAGGACCACACACTCAGCCCCACAAGTGCTGGCCTGGGGAACAGGCAGCCCCAGGTGCCACCGTCATCTTGAGCCAGCTTCATCCCAGCCACGGGATGGGGACAAGGCCCGCACTGCTCCCCTAGCCCTGCCACTGCACAGCACTGCTCCAGGTCCAGCCGGGCAGCACCCAGGCTCACCTGCCCAGCCCTCCATCAGAAGCAGCATCCCTGCAGCAGCTCAGCACTGGAACAGTCGGGGCTCGGCGGACACAGTTGGCACCTGCCAGGGCAGTCCCCACACACCAAGGGGACACGTGGGAAAAGCCATCAATTGGAACGTCAACCGCAGCATCGGGAAGAATTGTCTCCTGACAACCAGAGAAGGTTGTTCAGCTACTGTGCTGTATCATAAATCACACCTCTATGACTTGCCATCTGTCAGCCAGATTACACATGTTCAGAGTCCCATATCAGCATTTAAGTGAGAACACGGCATCTTTTCCCAGAAATAATTATCAGTGCTGAAGGCTCTTGCAGCAATACCCATCCTCAGACCTTCCCTCGAGAGCTCTGGAGAGAACAGAGCTGGCATTCCCAGAGGGCAGGCCCACCACTGTGGCACAGTGATGCAAGCCTCCATGTGACCTGTCCCCCCTAAACCCACTGCTTCAGGCCCAGGGAGGGGAAGGGTCTGGCAGGGCAAACTCCCCCCTGGCACCAGCCATGGCACCCAGCACCTTGAACAGAGCAGGCAGGGACAGGCAGAGGCAGAGGCTGCTGCCAAAGGGAGACAGGGACAGTGCTGTCCCCAGCCTGGTGTGTGCTGAGAGCCCGGGAGTGTCCAACCAGGATAAGCAGAGTGCCCAGAGCAGCACTTGGACCCCAGCCTGACCAAAGCGGAAGAGTCTAGCTCAGCACAGGGCACAGCTCCCACTTCCCCAATATGCTGTGTGACACAAGTCTGTAGTCATCCCTTCACCCCACAGATTTTCTGGGAGTCCCACCCCACAGGGGTGACTGCCAAAGCCCCCAGCCTGCCGAGGCAGTGGGAACGCAGGCAGAGCACGGCCATGGTGGGCTGGCAGCCTGCCCCCATCCTGCCCGTGCCTCTGGCAGCTCGCTGAGCCGGCACCGGACATGGCACCCAGCACACAAATCCCTCAGCTGCCCTGGGATGAGGATAAGGGCCTGAAGCGCCGCCCTCCACCCCCTCGCTGGCCAGGCAGGCGGGCGGATGAGCTGTGACATTTCCCGAAGCTCAGTACAGAAATACACGGGGACTGGATTCGCCCCTCCGGCTTCACCCGCCGCGCACAGGCGTGAATCCGGCCGGGGGCTCGCAGTCACGGCCGCATCCCCCACACCACAACTGCGAAGTGATGACAAGCAAAATCCTGATCCCTCGGCTCCGCATCCCTCCCTCCCTGCGGAGATCCGCTAAAAGCCTTCTGGCAGTTTGCAGCCGCCGGGGCGAGCGTGTGCCCGCAGGAGCCCAGGTGCCTCAGCCCCTGCTGGCACAGCACGGTTCTGCCACGGCGGGAGCTGTGGGGACACTGGGTGCCGTGCAGGCACAGCTGCACCGAGCCACGGGTCAGGGATGACCGAGGTCACCACAGTGCCAGCCCAGGCTCCGGCACAGGATGACCAGCACCACCTCTGCTCCACCAACGCACCCAGCCAAAGCCCCCACCCCCACACGGGCACCAGCCATCCATCCCACAAGATAGCACATCCAGGCAGGAATAGCTCCCACTTGTTGCATACTCCTTAGCCCGAGACTCAGGAGCCAGCACGTGCCTGTCTATGGCTCTGAACTAACCTAGAGGCGGGCAGGCAGCTCCCAGCCTCTTCCATCAGCACATGCAGCAGCCCTGGCATGAGCCAGGGGCTGTAGGCAGCCCAGGCAAACAAGCAGGGTTTCAGCTGGTTCTCCCTCCTCGGGGAGCGGCCGCTGCACACAAAGCTCTGAGCTGGCCATATCCCCACGGGCATCCCGACTGCAGCCGGGCTGGGGAAGGCGGCTGTGCCTGGGGCGAGCGGTGCTGGGAGCACGCAACCCTGCGCTCCCTGCGGCCGAGGGGTTTGGCTCCTGTCAGCGTCTTGTTTGCACAGGTACAGTTAGGATAAAATAGAGGGAAAATAACCAAAGCTGGAAAGGTTCTTTCCAAGCAGGGAGCAGTCTTTTGGGAGAGAGAGGGTTTGGAAAGGACAGACTCATGGCCATGAACATGCAGTCAGCCTCCAGGCGAGCGCTGGCTGCGCACACCGCTCCGGCAAGCCCCGCTCACCGGGGGCACGCTTCCCACTGACCACGGTCCTAGTCACGAGAGTGCCTCCAAAGCAGCAGCCAGGGCCAGGACCCCAGTGAGCCGTGCCCAGCTGTGCCCTGCAGGGACAGGGACAGATGCCCGCGAGCCGCGCGAATGATGCTCACTCACCTGCACAGCCTCTGCTCCCTTTGCTCCTGGCGCTCTGCTCACCCTCTGCCAGAGCAGCAGCTCATCCCAGAGTGTCTCTTTGGGAGAGTCCCTGTCCCCTCTCTGCACACTCCCATCCCAAACGGGGTCCCGAACATCGCCTGACCTCCTCAGCTGCCACCTCCGCTTCCCTCACCCATCACCTCAGGTTTCTCGTTTGCTCTGTGCTTGGCTCTTTTTTTTCTTTTATTTTTTTTTTTCCTCCCAATCTTGTTTCTATAGAAACGAGATTAGCAGAGGGGGAAATAAAACAGCCCCATGTGACTCAGATTCCGACACTGAAGAATCTCCTGGTTGCGCTTGCTGTGGCTTTACATAACCAGGAGCCTGTGCAGGCTCAGATGGGGGGACCGGGCTGGGCCAAGGGGACCAGGCTCAGCTGAGGAGAACCAGGCTCAGGTGAGCAGGATCAGGCTCAGGTGAGGAGTACCAGCTCAGCTGTGGAGGGACCACCAGGCAGAAGGCAGTGATGCCTCACCTCCACTTGCTTTGTGTGTGCTGTGACACTCCTGATGCAATGACATGTCACCAGACCCTGCTGGCATCCCCATGAGCCCCTGTCACCCTGCATGGCCCTGCCTCACTACCTGTTCCCACTGAGAAGGGGAGAAAGCAGAGGTGGGGATGCTGAAAACTACTCTGAGTCCCACCAAAACCTCTGGGGTCCCCAGGTGAGCTTTGGAGGAGGAAGCCCCAAGACCCCCCCACACCACCAGGCTGTCCTGCCCCTGCCCTCACCACTTGGGAAAGTGGTTTGGGCCACTGGTCTCCAACCTTCATGGACTCATGGGAGACCATGCAGGCAATCTGGTGAGCTGCAGACAGCCACATCCTCCACTCTGCTGACATCCCTCCTGCTCAGTCTCCCAAATCCATGAGCAGGGTCCATGGCTGGGGCACACAAACCACGGACTGAGTTCTTCTGTCGCTGTTTTAAGGACTGACACAGGACACTGCCCACAGGGACTTCCCAAGCTCAACCCTTAGCTCCAGGTGAGCTGGGAAGCACTGAGGACCCTGCCTGAGGACCCCTCATCTGTTTCCTTAGCTTGGGGACAGACGCTGATTGCACATGGCCAGTGCTGCCTGCCAGGGTCACCCACCCAGGGCTTCTGCTGATGACATCAGTGTCTGTATGGGACACTGCCCTTCTGCTGCACCTCCGGAGGCTCAGCCCCCACACACCCCCCACTCCCCAGGTACTGCCCAGGACTAAAAACGAGGCAGAGCGCCCTTTTACTTGGGTATTTTTTATAGTGATAGGACAAGGAGAAACAGTTCTAAAGTAAAAGAGAAGAGATTTAGATTAGGTGTTTGGAAGAAATTCTTTGCTTATAGTGTGGTGAGGTCCTGGCACAGGGTGCCCAGAGAAGCTGTGGCTGGCCCAGCCCTGGAAGTGCCCAAGGCCAGGTTGAACAGGGCTTGGAGCAACCTGGGATAGTGGAAGGTGTCCCTGCCCATGGCAGAGGGATGGAACAAGGTTATCTTGAAGGTCCCTTCCAACCCAAACCATTCCATGATTTCTGCGATTCTATGAAATGGGAATCTGGGATGATGTCCTGCCAGAACACAGCAGTCAGGTACCTTCCCCAAGGAACAGCACAGGAGCTCAGCTGGGCTAGCAAGGCAGCAGAACATCTCAGGAGGTTTGGCTCCTACCCAAAGGATGGGGCATTGGCTTATCCAGTTTCTCCAAGTCCCTGGTTCTCCTTTGGGATTTCAGTGTCCCACTTCTCAGGCTGACTCAGCCGTGATTAGCTGGTGAGCTCTGCTGCTGTAACAGCCCCAGGCCTGCCTGCAGGATATGACATTAGGACACCTCTCCCACTCCCCTGGGCACACTGGTGTTCAAGGGGGTCTCAGTTCCCTCCCTGACGAGCTCAGGACAGATCAGACAGCATGTCAGAGCAGCTGTGGGCAGCCACACTGAGAGCAAGGGATGAATTGGGGCATATCCACCCAACCAAACTTTTCCATGAGTTATCCCAGTGGGCTGGGGAACTGCATGATGTGCCAGGGTTGGGGGGTGCTGCAGAGAAGGAGCCAAAGGCTCATGCAGTTCTGAGAGGATGAGCTCTGTGAGGGCCCCGGCTCACCCGCCTGCTGAGGACATGGCTGCACACCCAAACCACCCTGCCTGGTGGGACCCAGCAGAGCTGGGGATGCCTGTTCTGACCCAGCGAGGAGGGTGCTCAAGGGCAGGAGAGCTGGGCAGCAGCCTGAGGCTTCCCAAGGCCAGGGAGAGGGACCCTAGGGATGCTGCAGATGGGGAAAGAGTGACAGGACTTGCATGAGAGGGTAAAGAAATAATATAGAGGGCTCATCAGAAGGGAACAAGGAGAGATGTCTGACAGCCCTGGGATACGAGGCCGCAGCTCTAGACAAGTTGATCCTGAGACCCCAAACCATTCCTCCCCCTGCCACAGCTCATCTCGACGTGAGGCATTGCTTTGATTACCCTAAAACAGTAAAGGAAAGATGGGTCAGAGTGCAACCCCCCCCAAAACCACAGCCCAGAGCAGCCCCTTTCATTGGCCCAACACAGCTGTGGTCACTGGGGGCTTGGGGAAGGGATTTTTATAACAACAAAAGTCTCAGTGGTCACTGACATTTGCCAGATATTGGGGGGCAGAATCAGTGCTTAAAGCCTGTCAGTGAGCACTGCTGTGCCAAGCCGGGCTCTTCACAAGCCGAGCAGATGCAGCCACCAGGACTGATGCTGGGCTGGTTTCCCTGGGAAGGACCAAGCTGGACTCTGCAGGACCTGGCTCTGCAGCCAGAAGCCAGGCAGCATAGACGGGATCCTCTATTTAAAGTATGATAACAGGGTCACAGAAACGTCTGCCAGCAAAAGCACTTGGATACCTTGATCTAATTACAGCTGGCATTATCAGGCTGCATTACAATTAGCAAGTCAGTGGCCAGTCTCTATTTCTGGTCTGCAACACAAGACAGGTTGGTATTCCAAGGAAGAAGAAGAAGGGAAGCAGGGGGAGCAGGATGGAGATACCTCACCGTGTGTTTAAATAAGCAGCACAGCTGCTTCCGAGTGCTGCAGAGAGGCAAGTGTTATTTGGAGGGTGTTTATATGGGAAGCCAAGGAGAGAAACACAACCCATCCCTTCAGCACAGCCCCCATCAGGCACTTGGGGGCAGCTCCTGACCCTGCACCTGCCCATTCCCCCCAATGGTGAGGGCTGTCCGCACTCTCCAGGTGAGCTCTGGGTCCCACCAGGCCTGTGGGGTCCTGTGCCTCAGAGCAGAACCCTGGCCTGGCTTGTCATGGAATTGTTAAGGTTGGAAAAGTCCTCTGTGGTCATCAAATCCAACCATTCCCCTAGCACTGCCAGGGCCACCACTAAACCATGTCCCCAAGTGACACATCCACACAATTTTAAAATCCTTCCAGGGATGGTGACTCCACCACTGCCCTGGGACAGCCTTTTCCAATGCTTGACTGCCCTTCCAATGCCTGAGAACCCTTCCATGTCTTCCAGTGAAGATATCCAATCTTTTCTAAGCTACTTAGAAGCCAGATTAAAGCAGCATCCAGGAGGGAACCCAACCACACATCCCATTTGAATTCCACAAAGCCCATTCCCATCGGCCTGTCCAGTGTTCAGCACCAGGCCAGTCACTTAAGGACAGCTGACAGCAGCCAGAATTCCTGGAAATGACTGGCATTTTTAGAACATGTTTTTGTTTTCTTTAAAAACCAGAGTTTTTTCAAACTTAGAGCACTTGATGCAAAGTACATGATGCTAATCCAAGCAGAAGGAACCATCTGATGAGTCCCAAATTAAAATGTTCCTTTGTTTTGGCTTTCAAATATTGCATTTTAATACTAATGCACAATCTGAATGGAAGGTAAATTTGCATGTCCTTCCCCTAAATATTCTCTCTCAAAACAATAATTTTATTCATTTGCATTTTGACAATAACAACTGTCCCCTCTCTGACCAACATCTGTGCTGTGACAGAGATGCTGGGCACATGTGCCACAGCCTGGTGAGTCATTCTACACCCCAGCATGTCTGTGCCACTGCGGGAACTGGACCTGCACCAGCACCCCCCTGAGTAGACACCTTCCAACTGGAAACCCATCCCCACATGGGTACAAGCCAGGAGGCATCCCAAGGATGGACACAACATGGAGGCAGCGGGATGTGCTGCTGAGAGTCCAGGGGTAGGAACGTGGCCTGAAAAGGGGCTGCAGAACCTTGGAAGAGGTGGGTCCTGAAGACAATGTAAGATGATCAGGAAGTTTCCTCTCTCTTCAGATTCTAAGCGATATTTAGGCTGGGATCTGCACACCTGTCACATTGTCACATTAAGATCCTGTTGTCGCCATTTGGTGCTGTAAAACAGCTGAAAAGAAGAGAAGGGCTTGGGGGTGCTGCTGGCTGAGAGCTGGAGATGCCCCAGCCGTGAGCACCCAGAAACCCCCTGTGCTGGGCTGAGCCCCAGCGTGGGCAGCAGGGGAGGGGGGATTCTGCTCCCTCAGGTGAGACCCCACCTGCAGAGCTGCCTCCAGCTCTGGGGCCCAACAGCAGAAGGACGTGGAGCTGCTGGAGCAAGTCCAGAGGAGGCCATGGAGATGCTCCGAGGGCTGGAGCCCCTCTGCTCTGGAGCCAGGCTGGGAGAGCTGGGGGTGCTCACCTGGAGAAGAGAAGGCTCCAGGGAGGCCTCAGAGCCCCTTCCAGTGCCTAAAGGGGCTACAAGAGAGCTGGAGAGAGGGACTTGGGATGAGGGATGGAGGGACAGAATAAGGGGGAATGGCTTCCCATTGCCAGAGGGGAGGGATAGATGGGATATTGGGAGGGCATTCTTCCCTGTGAGGGTGGGGAGGCCCTGGCACAGGGTGCCCAGAGTGGCTGCCCCTGGATCCCTGCAAGTGTCCAAGTCCAGGTTGGATGGGGCTTGGAGCAACCTGGGCTAGTGGAAGGTGTCCCTGCCCATGGCAGGGGGTGGGACGAGATGAACTTTAAGGTCCTTTTCAATGTAAACCGTTCCATGATCTCATGATTGTGTGGAAGCAGATTTTTTTCTGACTCCCAGCCACGAACCAGATCATTGACAAGGACCATTTCATGACTGGCACATACCAGTCTGCTTCACCCCCAAAATTAACAGTCTACTTTAAACCCAAAAATCCATCCATATACAGACAACAAATAAATAAAACCTACAAAATAACATGGTCAAAAATTCCTTTCCTTGGGCAAAATCCCCATCACTCTGCTTGTTTTTAAGTATTCTATAATTTCCCTCTGTGCTTGTTTTTAATGAAGATATCTATCACTCCTTCCTGAGCAGCAGGACAGAGATCTTGGGCTCTTCCAAGCAGGCTGTGTGAGCATGATGGATTGTCCGTGTGCCAAGTCAGAGGAACGTGCAGACTTGCTCCTGTCTTGCCAGGAGTCAGGTTTTCAGAATTCCCCTACTGCCAATTACAACTTTTATCCTAATTAAAAAGATACCAGGGAAAATAAAGAAAAGGACAAAATCCAACCAATCTCTTTGTTCATGTGCAATCAGCAGGGATGGGTGAGGAGGTTCCTGAGGGGCTCAGTCCTCCTAGGACCTTCACCTCCCTCCACTCAGGCCAGCTGAGCCCACACATGGTGAGGCAGCACCACGCGGTGCTGGCATCCCCGCTGCACCGTCCCCAGCCAGCCCAGCCCTGCGGCTGCAGCCCGCTGTCCCCGTGCGGGGACAGACACCCTGGGGGATGTGCCGTTGTTTAGTCTGTGCGCAGCCCTGGCGCTGAAGCTGCCTCTTGTTTTCCATGGCCCCGCGTCCCACGCTGTGCGCAGGAATGGAAAAGCTTGTTATTCTGGGCTGCCAGGCGGCCAGGCCTGTCCAAGAGCGGGGAGCAGTGATGTGGTTAAGGCTAGCCAACCGCAGAGCCTCCGTGGTCTCAGCTCCTGGCTGGCACTCATCTCCTCCTGCAGACCACACCGCCTGCCACCATCGCCACCAGCGGGACAGGCAGGTGACAGGAGCTGGCTGTGCCTGGGCACACTGCTGTGCTTGTGTCCAGGTGTGCTCGCACGGGCCTGGAGAGAGGGGGAAGGATGGGAGAAGGGTGACAGAGAACAAGCCCAGACCCCAGAGGCACCAGGACAGCTGCCCAGAAATGGACCCCTCAGCATCCTGGCCTCAGTGCTCAGGAACGGCACAAAGTAGGGCCAGGACATATCCCTTTGGGTGATGGAGCACTGGAACAGGCTGCCCAGAGGAGTTGGGGAGTCTCCCTCTCCAGATATATTAAAAACACACCTGGACGTGATCTCGTGCAACCTGCTGTAGGTGACGCTGTGCTTTAGCAGGGGTTGGACAAGATGATCTCCAGAGTGCCTTCCAACCCCAATCACTCCGTGATCCCATGACACACACAGCCTGACCCATGGCTCTGCTGCCTCTGCAAGATCTGGGTAGTTGGGGATTCTGGTGACCCTCAAGGGCACCCAGTACCTCTGTGTTTCACTCACAAAGTTCCTCAAACTGGTAAAGACCTATCAAAGAAATTAAGACCTATTAAATCTCAGCCTATGGAGGATCCTGGGCAACTAAAGGGAAGAAGGAGAATGGCAAAATACAACTCTGATTATGAGACGTAACACTGGTGTTCACCAGCACCAAACAGGAAAAACTCATTGAAGTATTTTAATGCTCAGAAGAACACCACCATAAAATGCCACCGTGTTACCACAGCACCATCCTGCCCTCTGGGGTTCCTCTCCTACAGAGAGTAAGTGGTTATTAGGGACAGCTGGGCCCACACCACAGACCCCACTCTGCTGCCAGCACCTCCTGGTCCCAGGATGGGCTGCAGGAAGATGCAGAGCTGTGGGGGCACCTGTGGAACTTGTGCCCTGGCCCCTGGGTGGATCTGGCTGGGGGCTGGGAGGTGGGGACCCTCCAGGCCGCAGTTCCAACCACATCTGTCCACACTAAACAAAAACGTCCCTCTCTGGTTTTCCCTTAGGACTTGGGAGCATGTCGGGAATTAAACCCCAATCTCCTGGGCTCATTGCACTGGTGCAGGAATCCGCATCTTTTTCTCTTCCCTGTGCCCTAGTTCTTCCCAGCTCAGTGAAAACCCCTCCCTACCTTGCCCAAGGCACTTCAATATGCATGGGGACTCAGGATGCTGCTTAGCAGCCCTTGAAATAATGGGGGCCAGGAGAACGGGAAACGCATCCCTACAGGCAAACCATGGCTTCTTCAAACCTCCTCCCAGTCCAAAATTTCCCTTGAAAAGGCATGACAGGGAGTTACAAAGGTCCCTCTTGCAAGAAGGGGAAAAATGCAGGAGAGAAAAGCCCTTGGCGTGCCTCCCCCACGGCCGGCTCCAGCCCCCACGGCTGCCTCAGAGGTTTGAGGGACTTGAAGGGATTTGCGACGCAATAAAAACATTCCTGCTTGCAAAGCATGAAACCCCAAAAGTTTATGGGAAACCACTGTCTTCGGGATGTCTGCATATCTTCAGGCATCCTGGGAGCTGTAGTTCAAAGAAACCAAGAAAAAGCAAGCAGCCGATAATGACGGTTTCTGGATGGAGGTTGTGTGACTATTGGCTCCCGCACAAAAGCCTGAATTTCTGGGATGCTGAGCCCATTTCTGCAGCCAAGAGAGAGAAGAGCTCCTTGGCGCCTGGGGCACGAGGGACTCCGGCACCACAGCAAGGGAGAGCAAGAGGCACCCGGGGAAGGGCAACCCAAAAACCAAGTGTTGATGACTGGGAAGAGGGATGAACTGCAGCAGAGGCCAAGAGGGACGGGCCAAAGCCATTTCCACGGCTGGGAATCTGGCTGGGGCATGGCCTCGCCTGCGAGATAAAACCTCTGTGCCTCAGTTTCCCTATTAACTCCTGTTATCCCCCTGTCCCCAAGGGCAGCAAGGATTGGCCTTTGCTGTTTGAACGCCCATGGGGAGCTGAACTCCTCAGAAGCCAGCTGTACACACTGTGCCAGCAGCATTAAATCACCTCCAGGCCCATTTCCTCTGAGCCCATGAAGGACAGCAGTGCTAGCCAGGCTGCTGAAAGGCACTTTATTCCAACACAAGACACTCTTCGTGCAAGAGTCACCTTCCAGCAGGAGAACCAGTGCCATGTGGCACCCTCCAGATGAGGCACTGCCCGTTAGCAGAACTCCCACCCCTGAAATGCCCTGGGGTGCAGGGGCAGTGGTGGGGGGACAGAGATGTGAGAGGCTGTGTATCATCCTGGACTGAGCAGGAGTGATGCAGGAGATACTTTCATTTCCAACCAAGGAATCCTGCAGCAAAGACCACAACCTGGATAAAGCCAGGGCTGGAGACATGAGTAGGTGACCTTCTCACTACCTGCCTTGTACTGTGGGCTTGGGCTTCACAGGCCAGAGCACGAGACTGCCCCATGGCTGTGCAAGGCCCTCTCTGACACTGGACAACACCTGCTCACCAACACACCATGACACCAAGCCACAGGGACAAACCCACAGTGTCAGACTTTGCACCAGCTGACACAACCGACCCCAGCATGGTGTGCTCTGCTGGCTGCTGCGAGCCTGAAGGCCTCAAAAGTGGTTTCAGACACTTGGAAAGCAAAGACAAATCATGGGAGAGTTTGTCCTTTGCCCTGAAGAACAAAGAAGAGATGGAGCATTCCCACTGGCAATAGCAGCATGGATGCTATTCCATGGATGCTCTCCAGCTGTGGCATCTTCCCGCTCCAGAGGAGAACATGTTGCACGTTGTTGCCAAAACCACAAGTTGGTGCTCGCCAAACACTGCCCATGGGCTGGGAACACCACAGGAAGCAGGTCCCCAGGACACAGCACTCTTCACACTTCACTGCCACTCCATCCAGGCTGTCACAGAGCAGGGGCTTTCAACTCCTCAGCACCAAGCTGGCGTGATGAGGCAGCAGGTCCACAGGCCACTGCAGCCCAGAGTTGAGTTTCTGGAGGTTCTGCAGAAAGGCACCTTGGTTTCGCAGAGCTGAGCCCTCTGCTCTGGAAAAGAGTGGCTGGAATGTTTCTGGGCCAGCTGTGCCTTCACAGGCAGTGGAAAGGGCCCTGAAATGGTCAAGGCCAGAGCACATAAGCTAAAGACCTAACAAGATTTAGGACATCATGCTGAAGCCTCTTGCTTCCTTTTCCTTAGTTGCCAACCTCACACAGCAATCCTGACCTCCCCTGGAACTAAATCCAGAGTGACTGAAAGCACCCCGCGGACACAGCCAGTTCCCTTTCCGAGGCTCCCAAACTCCAGTAAATACCCACAGGCCCTGGGCCGAGCATCCAGGGTGCAGTGCCAGCACCTGCTCCGCCTCTCCCAAGGCAGGAGGTCTGCACTGTGGTCTTGCAATGGTTGTCCCTGCTCACTTCAAACCTCAGTTTGGAGCCCTTGTTCTGTTCCTCAGAGCTGATAAAACCCAACTGAGGAAGATGGTGGAGGCTTCAGGAGCAGAGCAGATGCTCAGAAAACAGGACTACCTCCCAGCCAAGCCCAGCCAAAGCACAGCATGTGCATCCTACACCCACCTCTTGCACGTCTTCTCCTGCACTGCCCAACTCTGACAGAGCCTTTTCATTGCACCACAGGCCTCAGCAATGGACATCTTCAAAGCAGAACCTCAGGGAGGGAAGGGAGGAGCAGGAAGCTGCTGTTACGGGCCATTCCTGAAAGGAAAAGCAACCATCTGGGTTCAGAGCACCTCTCAGCAGCTGGAGGAACACGCAGGCACTGCCGTGGTTTGAGACAGGTTGGCTCAATGCTCCCCAACACGTACCCTGGGCCTTCTGCAGTCATTTCCTTTTGAATTAACGCCGCTTTTCAGATCTGATTGACAATGCTGATGTCTGTCTATTATACCAGGAGTCATTCCCAAAGCTCCTGTATCTTTTTCTAAAAGAGCCAAAGCAGCAAAGGGTTATTAACCGGGGAGATGGCAAGCAAAGGGAGGGAACGTGCTGTTCTTTGACAGGAACTGTGCGAATGAACATTATAAAATTAAAGATCAGGAAAACCTCAATGACAAGTTCAACCCTAGAAAAGCTGAAATTCAACCCCAAGGAAAACAGCCAAGTGAGAAGAAAGTTCACTGTGGATTCTGGGTCCACATTCCAAAACTTTCACCTCCAGCACCAGGTTGCTCCATTAAAGCAGAGTCTGACATTAGGCTCATCACAGAGGTATCCCAAGGCCCTCTGCTAATTCTGGGTATGATTTCAGCCAGCCACCACCCGATCCTGATGGAAAGCAGTTCAGTGAGAGCTGAACCAGGGCTTTGCAAGCCACTAAGAGCACCATGCAGCCACAGATCCCTGTCTTTTCTTTCAGCACATTCCTTGGAGATGTGTGGCCCTGGTGTCCTCTCTCCTCACGCCTCCTTGGCGCTGGTTAATCCACAGAGTGGAAGAGGAGCTGCCACACCTGATGTTTGTGGCCTTGCAAGTGGCTTTCAGGTTTGCTTGAACACTTGAGTGGTTTTCAGGCTTCATCTCCTTGGCCACTGCAGGGACTGCTTTTACAGGAGCAAGTCCAATGAAACCCTTCAGCATGTGCTCATGTCCCAGGTAAGAGCAGCCTGTGGAGATCAGTGCTCCAGACAAACACTTCCCTGGATGTGGTGGAGATGCCACCACCAAAGCCCTACCTGAGTGGGACCTCCCAGGGCTGCCTCTCCCCAGGGAAAACAGCAAACCTATACTATTAACCTATACTTTAGGTGTTTAAAAACAAGCACAACTCATTCTGCTCTACAAAATAATGAAAAATCCTGGAAAAAACAGAGTACAAACTGTACCTTCACACATGCCTCACCAAGCGCCAACCCAGGGTGAGTAGAAGCAGCCGAGTCCAAAGAGAGTCACATTTTCTAGGGAACATTAATGGAGCCCTGGAGCTGGTGGTGACAGGTAAGCCCTAGGCTCCTGGCTGTGCTGGGCTCAGCGGGAGACAGGGCTGGACCCCGGTGGGACGGATGCTCTAAATTAGGAATGAAAACACTGCCCCCCTGCTCAGCCGAAGGGTACGCTCAAAGTGAGCCCTTGTCTGGGACAGCCAGCGGGCGAAGCGAGGCGACAACAACAGCTCTGCCAGAGTCCAAAATATACCCGCAACTTGTTTTGAATTACTTTGTGCTGGGCTTTAAAATATGCTGAAATATTTCCATCCAGCCTGGCTGTGGAGCTGCAGGAGGACCTTGGGGTTTGTTTCCACGTACGGTGATGCTGATCCGAATTTCTCCCCATGGGTAGTGAAAACAGAGAATTCTCGGGGAGGGCAGTGCTGAGAGGAGCAAGGGGACAAGGAGCCACCCAATGTGCTCTGGCAGTGATTTTGGGTGGGGACCGCACAGTATCAGCACCAGCGGCTGTAGGGGGGAGCAATGCTCCTTCCCAGCACAGGGAAGCACCCCATGGACACATCAAGCTGAGTCAAAGCACAGAGGGAGATCTGATCCCTGAGCACAGCAGCACAGCCCCCGCCAGTGCTGGAACCTCTTGCTTGTGGCTCAAATCAACGCGGCTCCATTACAAACAAACCTGTGGGAGGGAGAGGCAAAGAAAGAATCCCTCGAGGAATCTGCAAGGCACTGGAGGAGATAAAAATAACCACCACCAACAAATCAATCTAGAAACAGAAAGCTAAAATCCCTAATAATAGAGGGTTGCCAGGTGGAGGAGGGAGAAGCCTGGCACCCTGTGCTCTGGCTCTGCCCACCAAGGATCCTGCAGAGAGTGGGGGCACAGGAATGTGGGACTGAGGGGGCATCGCTGCCTCTGGCTGCCTCCAATAGACACCAGCTCCCATACAGGGAAGGATGGCATTGTTTCCCTGCTGTTTCTTACCTTTGTGTTTTCAGATTACCCCTCGAGATGGGCCAGCTGACTCCAAGGAGCCAAGGTACTTGAGCCAAACTCCCCAGTCCCTCCTCCACTCTATTCCAAGCTACCGAAATGGAGCCAAATCTCATGTCCTTTCCAGTTCTGGTCACCCATCTTTCCCACACCCCTCTGGTAAGATCAGTCTGATCTCAGGGCTCATCTGTGTATCTATCAGTGCTATTTTCCCCCTCCCAAACCCCTCCAAGGTTGCATATCCCAATCCAGGCCTTCCACCCCTGAACATGTGCCATCACAGACAGAAAGCGCTCAGAGTGCTGGCCACAGTGATCTCACAACTGTAAGGTAACAGAAACACTCTTGGAAAGTGGATAAAAGGCTCTGGATAGCAACTCAATTGCAATGTGAAATTCAAATGTGAATTCTAGGACTTCGCAAGACCAGAAGAATCTGGCCAGGATGTGGCTGTGGTAAGTCAGCAGTGTGGAAGACCCCTGGGTTTGTTTACCAGGCACACAAGAAAATTCCCAGCCTGCTGGAAGGTCCCAGCACACGGGCAGAGACCTGTTCCTGTCCTGCACGTCCCCAAGGCCAGCAGGGAAGAATGCATCCCAAGGGGGATTGGGAGAGCCCCCCATGCTCGTGCCATCCCAACCCCCATGCTGCCGTCTACAACGCGGTGCCATGTCCCCAGCCAAGCAGAGATGTGCCATGGAGGGCTGCACCCATCCATGGTCTGGGACAACATCCTTGGTCTGTCCCCACCCCAGCCATGGCTCAGCCCCCCTGGATCCGAAGGGCAGAACTGGAGGACAGGCCACCCAGGAGCAGGGACAGGAGCAGGGGAGGAGGCAATTCGATGTCTTGCCCTTGCCTCCCCCATCCCGGCTCAGCTCGGGTGACGAAGGCTGCAGGAAGGGGATGCTGCTCTCCTGACACCGTGCACGCTGCTAATCCCGCGGCTTTATCTGTCACTTCCGCGCCGCCTGTGGACCCAGCCCCATCCTGCCCGGCTGCCGGGTGCTCCGCCGAGCTCTGCTCCCTGCCTGCCTCCCGGCTGCCCCCGTCCCTCCCGGCTTGCTCCCTCGTTTGCGATAAAAACTCTAGGAGGGGGAAAAGGGTGTTGGCAGGGTGTTTGTTAAATCAAATGAGCTGGGAATGAGCGGGAGCCTGATCAGGCAGTGCTCCCAGCTCTCCTGCCAAAAAGGTAATTCCCTGGGCTGGGAGGGGAGAACAGGACCAGCGTGGGGCCAGGGACTCGGACGGGGGGCCGATGCCGACACAGGGCACCCCTGCGAGGGCAAGGAGCTATGGAAGCACGGGGGCAAAGTTCCCAGTGGCCAGCAGCCCTGCCCTCCTGGGTGCCTCCCGGCCCCACTGCTCCCTGCAGGGACCCCCACATCCCTCACGTCCCCAGCCTCCAGGGACCAGTAGCTCGCCCTGACATTCCCATCCAGCACCTCCTCTCTGGCTGTGAAGCAAGAGCCCTGGACATGCCTGGAGGGATCCACCCAGGGACACAGACCCCAGCCCGGGAGTCCCCATGGCACTGCCCACCTGGGACAGAGCCCGCTCTCTGCCCAGGAGCCTGTGCAAGTGCTGGGGCATGCAGTTCGGCAATAGCCCAGCTCTCCAGTTCAGGAATGTCCAAATAAATACAGAAATACATAAAAAGGCCATAAATAAGGTTGCCTGAGATGGCTGTTTGTCTCCTGCCTGGCCAGGACCCCCGCTCCCCCGCTGCTGTTTGCCTTGGCAGATGACAGCTGGGTAATTTGTTTCCATTGCAATGAAGTCCCAATTAACTGGAATAAACTTTTTACACTAAGTGTGTTTGTTTAACAAACTGGCTCTTTCAGAGCCTCACCGAGACCTGATTGATGCATTTGAGGGGAGTGGAAACATGCTGGGTGCTTGGACATTAAAGCTGCAGTGTCTGAGCAGGCTGGGGATGAAAGGGCTCTCTCTGTGTTTGGGAAATCAAAACTGACACCTCTGATGTCTGGACTGGGACAGGGATTTCAGCATGGCCTTTGTGTACAAATATTGACAGTTTCTCATTCGCTGTGGCTGACACCCCCTCCGGTGTCCCCACGGGGCAGGACATCCCCCAGGGCTCCACTCTGCTGGGAGAAGGTGGGGTCCATCACACTGCATGTGGTCCCTCCTGGGGACAGCACTGGGGGCTCCGGCCAGCCAACAAAATCCCAAAGAAAGGTGGGATTGACTCCACAGGACACTCTCAATGAAGCAGAACCAATGTCTTCAGCAGCAGCCATGCTCCTCCTCCCAGCCTTCAGAGATCAGCTTCATGGCTCATGAAGCCATTGATTTAAAGCAGCAAGGCCAAGATGGTGAGAAACCAGTCTGAGATGGCTAGAAACTGATTGGGAGTCTGAGTCTGGTTTCTGGTTCACACCAGAGTTTTCAGCAACATTCTCCAGCTGAGGGGAGGTGAGAGAACAGAGATGATGAAACAATGATGAAAGCCCAGAAGCAGAGTCCTCCTCATCCTCAGAACTATTCTGTCGGGATGGAAATGGCAAAGCCAAGTGGACAAATTGCACAACAGGGATGTGGCACAACTGGGACCCAAGGCAGGCAGTGAAGACACTGTGCAAGCAGAGGGGCTGCCTGGACATATCTGGGGACAGCAGCTCTTATGCTGTGCCTCCTCTGGGAACATCGCTGCTGGGAGCACCCTCAGGACCAGCAAAACTAAGCCCCCACATCTGCCAGATGGTGGCCTAGGATCCAGAGGGACAAAAGAGGGACAAAAGAGGGACAAAAGAGGGACACCGTGGGGAAAAGATAACCAATGACCCCTGTCAGTGGTGCCAAAGGCAGGCACCAAGCACCACTGCTGGCTCTGGGGGGATGTCCCACAAGGAGGGAAAAGCCACGGCACAGCTTCATGGCAGAGCCCACGCCAGGACCAGCCCCACACTGGAGCTGTATTCTAGCTGCCTGGGGGGGACACTACATGAATAGTAAGTACTTCTGGAAAACAAAGCACTTCTAACATCCGAGGGGACAATGAGTACAACTGAGCTTTCTCTCCCTGGGTGCCTTTTCCTTCCTACCTCAAACTGCAAAGGAAAACTTCCAACAGACCCTGCTTGAGAACTGTCAGCTCCAGAGGTGTTCTTGAAGCATTCATTGGGAAGGCTTTTCTATTTCAAATCTAAAATGGGAATTTGCAGGTCCTAGAGTTCCTTTCATCTGCTTCTCCAGCCCATTTCCTCGAAGCACCACACACATTTCCATTTACTGTGGGACAAGGTGGTGTTTTCCTGTGGCTGGGGGTTGAGCTGATCTCCCACAATCCCTCAGTAAAATGCCGCCAAGTCTGCCTGAAGTCAGCCTGTCTGGGCTGCCCACAGCTTGATTCAGTCAAGTCTTTAATTTAGGTGTAAATACCATTATTCATTGTTCCAGGCCCTGGCACAGGGTGCCCAGAGAAGCTGGGGCTGCCCCTGGATCCCTGCAAGTGTCCAAGGCCAGGTTGGACGGGGCTTGGAGCAACCTGGGATAGTGGGAGGTGTCCCTGCCCATGGCAGGGAGTGGAGCGAGATGAGATTTAAGGTCCCTTCCAACCCAAACCATTCTGGGATTTCATGATCCTTCAGTGATTATGATCAGCTCATCCTATGTTCAGGATGGCAGAGCTCTGCACTGTCTGCCCTGGCTCCCTGTGCAGTCCATGGGGAGATAAGAATTAATTTCCCCATAAATTAGATGGAATGCTGGTCGTGGTGCCCTTTCACATGATGTCCTAAGCCTGAAGAGACAAGTGAGCACCGCCACCCTCATCCCTTCCCATTGCACAGCCATCACACTACCCTAAATCCTGTGTCTGTCAATGCCAGAAACCTGTAGGAATGCTGAAATCCTTGGAACACCCCTCCATGCACACGGCTTTGTCAGGATGCAGGAAAGACAGCGTGTTTCCTCCTTTCACACCCTTAGTCACACTCTTCCCTGAGCAAATTGGCACCATCTCCATGTCTCCCCACAGTCTGCCCAGCACAGCCCAATCCTGCCTGATTATCCCTCCCAGGGAAAGAGCCTGGGAGACAGGAGCTCCCGGAGATCCGGCTGATTGCTCACAGAACCTGTGGCTGCCCCATCCCTGGAAGCGTTCAAAGAATGGGGCTTGGAGGTAGCTGGGATAGTGGAAGGTGTCCCTGGCCCATGGCAGGGGGGTAGAACTAGATGATCTTTAAGCCCAAACTCTTGTGTGATTCTCCAGTTCCATGGCCCAGCTGTCAATCTGGCACTGCAGGTGGGAGCATGGAGAGAAAATACCACAATGGTGTTTGAATAGAAACCCAGATTAACCTGTGGCTTTTCCAAGAAACTGTGTCGGAGCCCTGCTCATGCTGTGCTGAGGGGCAAAGCTCTTGAGATGATGTGAGGCAGAGAGGTGGAGAAAGCAGAATGAGGACTGGGAAATTTTCCCTCATGAGCAGAAATTGAAGGCACTCAACACTCCTGGAACTGCTCTGCTGCTGCACGTGATCAGCAGTGCCTGCGTGGGAGGGTGGCAGGGAGTGAAGAGGAGGGCACTGCACACTCACAATACACACCATTATATGTTTTTCTTTGGAATTACAGATCTTTTAGCAGTCGGTGCTTGAATAAACACATATTTACCTTCTCACCAAGGACTGGGACGAGGCACAGCGTATCGTACCTGAGCCAGCTGCAGGAGCTCGGCCTTAAGTGCATGTTCCCAATGGATAAGAAATAATGTGTTAGCAGGGATTTGGGTTTGTGGGTCGCACACTGGGAGACTCACAGAGCCAGCAGTAAAATCATGGAATCATGGAAGTGTTTGGGTTCCATCTAGTTCCAACCTCCTGCAACGGAGCACAGAATGGAGTGGTCAATACAAATGAAAAATTACAATATATAGGAAAATCATTAGGGAAACTGAAGAAGGGGAAAATGCATGGCTGGGCATGGAAAATCTACAATGGGAGCCAAACAAAGGCTAGCAATAGATCTGGTTTTAAGGGGCACTGGGGCTACTTTAAAGCAGAGTCTGTAGGACTGTTCAAATGATGCAGAAAAGGAAAACATAGTCCATATTTATTCTGTGTTTGGGAAAACAATGTGAGTAAACTAATTCCTAGGAGAGATGAAGCTCTCCTAAATCATTAGCATCCATGCTTACATCGAATGTGGCCAAACAGCACCAACCAGCCAGCATAGCCAACACCTACCCAAAAGCTGGGGAGAGGTTTTTGGGCTCTGCTGCTTGTTTTGAGGAAAGTTCAGGCTGCCACATCCAGATGGAAATGGCTCCTTCCCCCCAACATTCCCACCCAGCAGTAAGGGTGACCTAGTTAAAAACCAAGCGGTCAGCCTGATCTAGGACCCAGAAGGCAGGGCTCATCTGGAACTGAATTAAGAAATAATTAAAGGATGTAAGTTCTAATTAAAGTCAGTCGGTGTGTCTTGGTGGAAGAGATCTTGTCAAATGGGCCTGATGTCACCCTGTAATGAACACTCACTTCCAGGAAAAGGCCCTGTGCATGTCCTAGCTGCGCAGGCAGAGCTCTCAGTGCTCCCTGACGTTCTGATTTCAGAAGGTGGGGCTGTGCAGCCCCAATCAAGCACTTTAAATAGATTTAGAGCCGGCTGACAGGTCTCACACAGAAGGTGTCAACGGGGAATCGTTAGCGAGGCTCCACAGGGAGCATGCCAGTCGATATTTCCATCGATGATCACCATGAACATACAAAATCCTCACTCAAAAAATTAGCGGATGACAGGAAGATTGATGTAATGGTAAATATTGATGAGGAGAGAGAGAAATGTGGGCTGCCTGGCAATGCTGAGCCCATTCAAACACTGTACATGATAATGCAGCCCAGCATGGGATGATGCAGCTCCGGAGAGGGATTTCAGGCCGTATTTTTGAATAGGGACTGGATCCCAGACAAGAGGGAGCCTCCAGGAAGGGTCAGGGGTCACCACGGGTGAGCAGCCCAGCACAAGGCTCTAATGTGATGCTGTGATGAAAAAAGCTGATGCAGTTCTTGGGGGAGAGCAGGAGAGCTGCACGTACTGCACTGCTGGGACTGCCACTGCCACTCCTGCAATTAAGGTGTCCACGTTTAAAGGGGACACTAAAACAGCAGAGCCCGGAGGGATGAGTCACAAAATTGATCTGAGGGCTGGAGAAAATATCGTGCTGCAAAAGATTTGAGCTATATTGAGTTTATTGATAAAAATCTGCCACCCACCAAAAACCAGAGTGGTGCCAACTGCTTTTATCAGTGAGACGTGCCAGGAGGCAGGGACTTGGAAGTGGAGCCCAGCAAATTCTAGCGAGTTTTGGGTCAGGATTAGATACATCTCAGGGATGATCAGAGAATTAGATAACTCTCAGAAGGCAGCTGAAACCTTTCCAGGAGCTTGTGGGCAATTTATATGCCTGTAGCACACATGAGGCCAAAGGAGTGATCCAATTGACCTGAATCCCACCTGAACAAATCCCAGCAGACAACTGAAGCTCCAGGGCGACTCCTGCCATGCACCAGGGTGAAGGCTCAGGAGTGGTGTTTAATAGCTTTAAACTGACAGAGAGCAGGTTTGGAGTAAATGCTAGGAAGGAATTGTTCCCTGTGAGGGTGGGGAGGCCCTGGCACAGGCTGCCCAGAGAAGCTGGGGCTGCCCCTGGATCCCTGGAAGTGTCCAAGGCCAGGCTGGATCGGGCTTGGAGCAACGTGGGATAGTGGAAAGTGTCCCTGCCCGTGGCAGGGAGTGGGACTGGATGAGTTTTCAGGTTCCTTCCAACCCAAACCATTCTGGTATTCTGTGAGATAGTCCCGGCCTTGGAGCAATGAGGAGCTGGGGTGGCACTGAGCTCCTCAAAGCAGAAGTTCTGAGCTACGAGTCCAGCTACGTCCGAGGAGTCCCCATCAAATCTTGTGCCAGAAGCAAAGCATGAGGGAAAGGATCCCTCTGTCTTGGAGAAAGCCCAGCAGGGATTGCTGGCTGAGCAGCTCAGGAAACACCTCTCCCCACGTCCCCCTTTTGTACCCGGTGTATTTGGGACCAATGCCCGCTGTGGGTGGGAGCGGAACCTCCCATGGCTAAAGCATCTCTGTGTTGACTCACCGCAGCAAACATTTTGCTCTCTTGCTTAGGGGAGAATGCAGGCTAGGTTATTTGTTAAAAAATGCCCTTCTTCCTATGCTCGATTCCCTCTCCATGATTAATGCCAGGCGCCGCAATTGTGGCAGGGCTGCAGCTGGTGCTTAGGTGGCTCCTGTGCCAGCCTGAGTGCTGAGCTGGCAGCATCATCCTCCCAGCACCAGAGGGGAAGGCAGCCCTGGGCTTAGACCAGCAGGGCAGACAGATGCCACCCCAGTGTCCCCACCAGTGGCCCGGGGAGCCCCAGTGCTCACTCTGCTCCCTGCTTCTGAAAAAAGCAGCAAGGAGCGGGACTCCATGGTGAGCAAGGAGCCTTGTGCTGCCCAGAGGCACCACAGGGGGACAAGGGCTGAGCCCCAGTCCCTGCTGGCATTTCATGGGGACAGAATGCCCTCAGTGCTGTGGGGAAGTGCACAGTGCAGGGTAACACATGCCCTTCATCTGGGACAACAGGAAGCCTGACAGAAAGACTTCAAATCCTTGTGTGGCAGTGCTGCAGACAGAGAATCAGGGCCAGGCAGGTTTTTAATTGGACTGAAACTGAAATTACAGTGGGGACAAAATCCAAACCCTGCTTTGGTATAAAGAAAGGGGCTGGGGGGATCAGGGAAAAAAGCCCTGCAAGTTTCTATGACAACTGGCACAGTAAGAGCCTACACTGCAATGTTACTTAACATGTTAAAAGCTACAGAGAAATGATGAAACCCAAAACTTTATTTTATCCCAGGTGCAGGAGGGCCATTCCCAGGGGAGAGCAGGCACAGGGCCTGGGGTTGGTCCAGTGGTCCCGTGGCCTGTGCTGGCTGAAATGAGTTCAGCCAGCCCCAACAACTCCTCCTGCTGTCCCTTGGGCTCCAGGGACCACTAAAACCAAATCCTTGTCCAAACCTTTCTTGGGCCAAGGTTTTTAATTTTGGTTATCAAGGGTCCTGATGCCATCCAGGGCATCTGTTTCTTGAAAAACCATGGATCCAGAATGGTTTGGGTTGGAAGGGACCTTAAAGCCCATCTCATTCTACCCCCTGCCATGGGCAGGGACACCTTCCACTATCCCAGGTTGCTTCACACCCTGTCCAGCCTGGCCTTGGACACTTGCAGGGATCCAGGGGCAGCCCCAGCTTCTCTAGGCAGCCTGTGCCAGGGCCTCCCCACCCTCACAGGAAAGAATTTCTCCCCAATACCCAATCTAAATCTCTCCTCTTTTACTTTAAAACCATTCCCCTTTGTCCTATCACTGTCTGTCCATGTAGAAAAGTCACTCTCCCTCTCTTTAATATGCTCCTTTAAGTACTGGAAGGCTGAAATGAGGTCTCCCTGGAGCCTTCTCTTCTCCAGGCTGAATACCCCCAGCTCTCCCAGCCTGGCTCCAGAGCAGAGGGCCCAGCCCTTGAAGCACCTTTGTGGCTTCCTCTCGACCCATTCTGTGTGCAGACCCTCCCACCATGATCCTCCAGGCCCAGTGGGCACAGGAGCCCAGGGTGAGTGCTCCCACCCAAGGAGCAATAAAAAAGGAAATGAGTAAGAGCCGTGTTCATCCAGACTTCACCAGAACCACGGCTTTCAGCAGGACCTCCCAGGCACACAGTGCAGTGCTGCCCTCCTGGGCTGCTGTGGGGAGGGGACAAGAGCAGCACAGCCAGGCCTTTCACAGGGGCCCTGCTCTCTTCCCTGGGTACAAACTGGTACCAGTTTCCAGCTTCCCAAGCAAACAGCAGTGTCAGCCTGGGCAGGGAGCCCAGAGGCTACAGTGCAAACCAGAGGGGCAATGGTTCCTCCATGCCTGGGCTCCTGTCGGGTCCCTGCCAGCACCGCTCCTCCTCGGGGCCATGTCCCATTCCCTACAGCCCAAAGGAACAGCCTGGACCTGGCTGTTCTGAGCTGGCAGGAGATCAGCTGAGCTCCTGTACCCACTGCAAAGGTCCAGAGCAACCCTCTGCCATGCCATGGGATACCCCCCTGTTTATTCCCACTTCTGCTAATCCTCAGCTCCCTGCTACTTCCCACTGCTCATTCCTGCTTCTCCTAACTCCCCACACTCATGTTGCTCAGGGTCAGCTCTGCTTTCCATTCCCAGACTGGCATTTGTTGAATGACTACATTTCTCCAAAGTGCCTTTCCAGGATTCCCTTCCTTTCTCTGCACTCCGAGAGGATTAAAGCCCCTCCTCCTGCCTGGAGCTCAGACTGAATCCACTGGCCAAACTCCAGGGGAAATATTTTATAAGTTTGCTGTACAGTTTCAGTGGCTCAGCCCCACTGCCAGGATACCCCAACCAGCACCAGAATCTTCTTCAATTATGTTGTGTGTAAAGGAGATCACTCCTCAACTCTCCAGATGTCTGCCTTAGCCAGGATTTGGGGTTGGAAGCGAGGAGAGCGTGTCCATGATCCCTTCTGGAGGGCTACACTCTCCTTCAGCTTCCAACCTGCACCCGCCCAAGGAGCACCCACCCCACAGACCTCAACACTTCTCTTCCACGGCTCTGCCATCCCACTGCCACCAGAGATGTTGGTGATGGTGCTTCATCCTTTCCTACAACCAAAGCTGGGAGCATTCTCCAAACCTGTGCAGGTGGCTTTGGGACAGTTTCTTGCAGCATTGAGTATCCCAGTGAGTATCCTTCAGTATGGAGAGGTGGTCTTGGCATTGTTTCTCCTACCCCACAGCTCCCTGGTGTCACTGGCACCATCTCTTCCTCCCCACTTCCCATGTGTGTCCTCCCTCTGCTCAGCACTTGGAACCTGAGCTCCCAGCTGAACAACTCTCAGCCAGCACAGAAGAAGTCAAACACAGCCTATATGTGTGTGATTATCATCATTACTACAGCAATAATGTCTGAGGGAAGGAGGTACTGAAATGAAAACCTGGCTTAGGAACACATCACACTTATTATGATGGCCCTTAATGCTTCCAAAATGTAAATACTGATTTCTAGAGCCTTAAAACCACCAACGTTTTACAAGATAATGATTCAGCAAGGAAACACTTTCATCTAAGTGCTGGCATGGCAAGATTGGAGTCTGGGAGATGAAATGTTCTGCTGTAAGGGCCAGGTGACAAAGAATTAGCTGCGGAGACAGCTCCATGTAATGACTGCGAGGCAAAACAAACAGGAGCTGCTGCTTTCTGGGAGGTTGTTTCAAAGGTTCCTCGCGTGTTTGCACATCTGAGGCTGGAGGGCGGGGGCAGCCTTTAATCCGAGATGGAGACAGAGGCACGAGGTGCCTGTCTGAAAGGGCTGTGGGATCCTGCTGCTGCAGGAGTGGGCTCCAAGACAGCCAGTCTCTTCCGCACGGCCACACCATCCCCAGGACCGGCAGGAGCGGATCAATGGAGAGCATTTTGTGTCACTACAGCAGTGTCTCTCCTGACACCTCAAAGTGCCGGGCAGATATTCCCTGCCCCAAGTGACAGCTCCCTGGCAGCTGAGCACTGCCCTCGGCACCAGGGGCAGCGCGGGGGGATGAGGGCAGCTCCCACAGCAGTGACACTTTATTAAGCCCAGGTATTTCAGTCTGCATTTGCTAGGGGGTTCATGAGTGTCATTACTATCAACATTTCTTTCTGCTTTAAAGAAAATGAGTTCCTGACACTGAAGAGCAAATATGTGCCAGGGGCAATTAGCAAACACACCGGACAACCTCAGTTCCTATCAAGACACTTCCATCCAGCCCTGCCAGGAGACTTATTATCTCCTGTCCCACGAAAGCCTATTCCTGTCTCTGAGCACAGTGTCCTTGTCCCTGGGTCCTCAGCCAGTGGCTCCTTGCTCAGGAAACTGCCTTGACAGAGAAGTCAGGGCCCTGTGTTAGAAGTTTGGAAGGACCTCTGGCAGCCTGGATATTCTGACAGCATTACAGCTATATCAGCACCTTCCAAAAGTGGGGTGACAAAGGAGTGAGCAGCTCCGGGGCTGGACTTATACCACCCCATGTTTCTTCCCCGATCCCTACAAACTCTGGTCAGATCCCAGACAGAGCAGGGCTGCAGCCTGGGTTGCAGTGGGGGCGGCACATGCCCAGACTGCATCAGATGAGAGTTATTAGGTCAGGATAAACCATTCTGACATCTGAACACACTGTTTTGGAAAGACAGGAAGGCACCTGTACCTGTTCACATGGGACGGCCGGAGCAGCCGGTGCAGGTGAGGATGCCTGTGCAGATGTTGACTCATAGCTGGACTTGTGGCCATTCTCAACATGCCAGGTTCCTCTCTCAGGTATTTCAGCTACGGGAGCTCTTTATGTGCCTGTGCTGGTTCTTCCTTCGGTGGTCTCTACTCCTGTCAGTTCTCAACTGATGTAACTTTTCTTAAGATTAATGCTTCGGCATTCTCGACTCAGGCTGCAATCTTCCATTTAACATGGGAAGAGGGAACATTCCCTCCCAGACTAAAAACCAGGAGACCCAGCTCCTGATATGGGCCAGCTCTTGCAGGAATATCCATAAGCACCATCACTGAAGCCCTTGGAAGCAGAAGGGCTTCCCCCAGAGAGGGCAGCAGCAGCGTTTCAACTCTAGTAGCTCCATTCTGGGCACCTCTGACTTCCTATAGAAGAGATCCACCTTCACTACACCTCCCTGTGTGCTTTCCACTGCATACTGGGGCAATCCAGCAGGAGATCTGTACCTCAAAACCTCATGGATGGACTGGCAGGAGGGGAAGGGCCATCAGAGGCTGATGGGTGAGGATGGACACATCTCCATGCCCTTGATCAGCACTGGGATATTCCAGGAGCTCAGAAAACACCTGCCTGCTGGCTCAGACAGACTGATGGGAACTGTGGGGTGAAGAGAGCATTTCCATTTCTGAAGGGAAGAGGCAACAAAGGAAGGAAAGGAGTCACTCCTGGAGACACAAGGAAATTCAGCAGATGCAGTATCTGATGTCCATTGAGGAGGAGGGCACCTGAAAAGAGAAAGCTGAACATGGCAGGAACGGAGCAGGAGTCACTCCCAGGACAAGCAGTGACAAAACTCACTGCTGAGATTTCTGGCATGTGTGTCTCCTTCTTCTGCTTTCAGGACCAACACCTGCTTTGGGAGAGCCCCAAAGCCTGACACAAGAGCGGGGTGGCTCCGACCCTGCTCCCACAGCTCAGGGCTTTGGTGGCAGGTGAGCCAATGCCTCAGAAGCCAGAAAAGGAAAAACAGAAGCACAGTCGAGTTTGCTCTGGCACATGGGAGTTGCAGGACCAGCTACACACTGCCAGACTTAGTTCACCAGCCTCACTGCACAGATGCATCCAGGAACCACCACAGCTCAGCTCAGCTCAGCTCTGGGAACCAGCTGCTTCCCATGCTCTGGCTGCTCACCACTGCCTTGCCCAGGGCTCGGGGAACTGTGAATCTGGGCTGTGGAGCTGCTGCAGAAGAGCTGAGCTGTCTCAAGTCCTTGGCAGGGCCACCAGACTTCTGGCATTTTCCAGCAACCTTTGCTGAGGAAGACCAGCTCCAGCCCCACCAGAAACTGAAGGGCTCCATAGAGAGCACCTGGTCCAGCCTTGCAGGCAGGTTGCAACAGACACAGTGTGGCATCAGCTGGTGGATCAAAAAGCCAGATGGGATGGGGCAGTGGTAACAGGCCACATTATGGCCACAAACTCACTCATCACAACCCCAAAACAGCCACTGAGGAGTGTAAATGGGCTGGGCATTAACCAAAATCACAGTGTTATGATCAGCCAAGTCACAGCTGCTGGGCCAAACCACGGAGGTCCCGTGGCCTGGTGGCACAGAGAAACAAACACCCGTAAAACATCCTGTGTCTACAAGAGCTCCTGCACAGGCACCCCCCATTCTGACCCAGCAGCTCCACAACTTCAGTGAGATGGGAAGCCCATGTTCTCCCACTCAAGGTAGAGAAACATTCCTCATTTCTCAGAAGAGAAGAGTTATAAATGCAGCACCACAAATTGTTGCTACCAACCGCCAAAACCACAGGAAACGGCAGGAAATCTGAACAGTAAGAGCTCTTTACATATTTCCTGCAAATCTCCTACTTCAAGCCTCCCCAAAGCTTCAGCTGGAACAGAGACATGGGAGATGCTTCAATCTGTTCTAAACCTGCTTGTCAAAACACAGACTCCTCACAAACACAGCACTACAGTCAGGAGCACTGAAATCTTGGACAGCTGTTGGGAGAGGTCACAAAAACACGGCCATGAGTTCTTTGCCAAATGTGTGTTCGTGTTGTTGTGGCATCCATAATGATGCCACAACCTCCTGTGATATTCCTCTGATCTCCCAGAAGGCCATGCGGGATTAAACAGCCTGGGAAATGGCTCTGGCTGTATTTCCAGAAGTTCTTCTCTGCCTGCGGTCTTGGAAAGCTGATGAGCTGCACTGCCTTGGGGTGAACAGGCAGAGGAGCTCCCTCAAATGAGGCTTTCAGTACAGACCTAGAAACCAGCACCAAGTTTTAAAAACTCTTGGTGGCATAAAGAGGAATCAGCAAATAACTGAAGAACATCCAGTAGCTCAATTCTGGGCACCTCTGACTTCCTATAGCAGAGATCCACCTTCACTACACCTCCCCGTGTGGTTTCCACTGCATATTGGGGCAACCCAGCGGGAGATCTGTACCTCAAAACCTCATGGATGGACTGGCAGGAGGGGAAGGGCCATCAGAGGAACATACACACGCCCCACACTTGCTCTCCCACCATGGACAGCAGGCAGTTCTGTACAGCATTCCCTGGCACAGCCTGTCAACCCTGGACATGCTCCCTCCGAGGCCAAGCCTAACTTGGACCAAGGATGCTGCCACGGTGCTTGCACTTCTGGGATGTAGCGCTGCAGGAATGCTTGGGAAAGCAGCAAAGAGTGAGCAAGAGCAGAAGGACAGTGAGCTTTGGAGAAGGAATTTCCTCAGCCCAATTCCTTCTGAATTTTCCAAAACCATGCTCCTCTGACAATCCTGCCCATCAGAGCAGTCCCACAACTTCAAATCCACCTATTTTTTTTTGTTTTTTCACAAGAAAGGTGATAACCTGAAGACCTTCACTTCCCCAAGCAAAGCAGGAGCAACACAAGGTCCCACAGGAGACGTGCTCAGCAGCACAACACACAATTCAGTGCCAGGGCAGAACCCAACCTCTCAGGAGGGCTTCTAACAGAGTTTGCCATTACCCAAATGATGATGGAACAAACCTGTCCTTCCAGCAAGCACAACCTTCTTGCCTGGTAGGTGCCATGCTGTGGCGAGGTTCTCTTACCTAATCCACACACACCAAGTAACCAACTGCTTGTGCTGGCAGAGTGGTTTGCAGTAACTTTCTCATGTCCATGGCTCTAAAAAAACCTCTTGCCCTGCTCTTCCCCTGCAGCTGACAGTGCTGTACCAATCACAGCGGGTGGGAGACAACAGGCACCACCGTCAATACACAGCTGTGAGAGAGGCACTCCAAGATCAGCCTGTGTGACACACAACGAAACCCTCCGATTCTCCAAAGCAGCTCAGCTGTGCAAACCAGGAGCAGAGGGAGCCAGAGGTGGGAAAGGTCACTCGTGCACCCCCCACTCCTGGCCCTGTCCCCCAGGCTCAGTCAAGCTGTCACAGCTGCTTCTGACCTGATGGAAGGATTTGCATATGCCCTGAAGCCAGGATGACTGACAGCCCTTCCACTGTTATCCTCACTTGTGTAATTGCAGCAGCTATTCTTGTACACTGAAATGTCTAATCTTAGCAAGCCATGGAGCTGCTGGGTAATATGGACCCGCCGGGAATTTCGATGCAATTACTCACCACTGCTACTGGCACTTACTTTGGCTGGTAAAAGTCCTTCTTGTCTGCCGACCCCAGGCTCTGAAAGACACAAAAGACAGATTTCTCTTTTTAACCCTTTGCCAAGCAAGTATCACTGATGAGGATGTGTGGGGAAGCAGTGAAAGGCACATGTCTGTGATTTTCCTGCCCAATGGGTCTGGGTGGGCTGGCTGGACAGGACAGCTTGGACCTCCAGCCATAGGCAGAGCCCACAGGAGCCAAGGATGTAAAAGTAGAGAGTTAAACTAGAGGTGAGAGGATGCATTAGATCTGAACTCAATGTACTCAGGCATGTCTGTGTCTCCTGTCACCTGCGGAAGTGTGGCACCTTGTGTCAGGAGGGGACTCAAGTCCTTTCAAGTCTGCCCAGCTGGAAAGAGGACAAAATGCAGGGTTTGGTGGAGGGGCTGAGCCACCACTACTGCACAGACCCTCTGGCAGGTCAGGGGCTGAGCCCGGGCCCACAGTTCCTGCCAGGAGCAGGACAACAAAATTCTTCTGCCAAGAAAACCACATCAGGCCCCAAGCACGTGCAAAATTGGGAAGCAGAGACAGCCCCGATGCTCGCTCAAGTTCCCAAGTGCCTCCAACTCCATCCCCAGCATGATGGAGTAGAAGTCTGAGAGCACCAGAGATGGGCTGTGCCAGGGTCCCCTGTGAGACCCCAGTCAGGCCAAGCCTCCCGGTGGGGGCCCTGGCGGCAATGGGCACTGCACAGACCCCACCTGGGGTGTGTGGCCAGGTGCGTGCATGGCACACACAGAGCGTGCGCAGCTCCTCACGCCCGATGGGGCTGTGTACCCCACACACATCCCAGCTTCTCCCCCAACACACCTTGTCCCAGAGGCGCCCACAAGCAGGGACTGGCCCCCAGCCCTGCTCCGAGGCCCCAGGGCATGACACGAGCTCCCTGAGCCCAGAATGGTACCTGCACCAAGGGATGTGCAGGGCAGGCTGTGCCAAACACAGTGAGATGCTCGCAACAGGCAGCATCAGGACAGACAGACACAGACCCACCAGACCTGGGTGTCACCAAAGCTCTTGCACCACCACAGCCCTCTCCTCCTCCTCCTTCTCCTTCTCCTCGTCCTGTGGATGATCCTTGTCCTTGCACCTTGTGGGGTGGGGAGTGGTGAGCAGCAGCGTGGGGTGGCCCCGTCCCTGTGTGTCGGTGCATGCAGGCTCACGGGAGCCGCTCGGCCGTTGTAGTTTTGCTCTGTGGTTGCCAGGCAATGGCGAGCTCCAACTCGAAACAGCGGGAGCAGCGGGGCCGAATGCTAATCAGGGCTGCAAGAGCAATCCCAAAGCTTCCCCTCTCCAGCCAAAGCCAAAGAGAGATCCCACCAAAGCCAGCAGGGAGAGGAGGACCCCAGCTTTTAAGCAGGCAGGGATCCACTGTCACCAAAACATAACCAAAAGGGAGCTCTGGCCAAGCCTGCAAGATGGGGATGGTTCAGTGGTGGGTGACCCTCTCCATGGCACGGAGATGTTGGTTGGTCACCAGCACAGTGGGGAGGCTGCAGCCACCCCACAGCACAGGGCACGTGAGTCTGCATGTGTGACATCCTCATGCTCAGCCCAGGGCACACAGAGGTCTTGGGGCACAGCTGGGAGCACACAAGGAGCAGCTTCCCTTTGGGGTGGGAAGCTCATTGAGAATGGCTGGAGCTGTGCCAGGGGAGAGAGTCAGGCTGGAGATCAGGAAAAGGTTCTTCCCCCAGAGGGTGCTGGGGCACTGACCAGGCTCCCCAGGGAATGGGCACGGCCCTGAGACTGCCAGAGCTCCAGGAGCATTTGGACACCGCTCTCAGAGATGCACAGGGTGGGATTGTTGGGGTGTCTCTGTGGGGCCAGGGGCTGGACTGGATGATCCTTGTGGGTCCCTTCCCACTCATGAGATTTTGTGATTCTGTTGTTCTAAGATGTCACCTGCCCTTGTGCCGATGGTCAACATGCAAGAGCTCTGAGCAGCCCCACAGGATGGAGATGGGAACAGCCCCTGGCTGTCCCTGCTGCTCCTCTGACCCCACAGCAGCAAGAAGCTGCAGGAAAGCCCCACAAATCAATGGCCAGACACCAAACTGGGCTGATCCCACAGTGGCACACCCTGCCCAGATAGGTGGTGGAGTCTCCATCCTTGGAGACATCCAAGACCCACTGGACATGGTCCTGGGTGTCCAGGACAATCCAGGGTAGGTGATGCTGCACTGAGCAGGGGATTGGGCTGAGAGATCTCCAGATCCCCAGATCTCCTAAACCCCTCCATGCGTTCCTGAGGCAGCAGAAAAATGAGCACAGCAGTAACTGCTCAGGGTGAGTGATGGGACCTGAGCGATGGGAGCTGTCCTGCAAGCCCATAGCACATCCAGGAACAGCTCCACTCCTTCCAGCACAGCATTCTCATACGATATTTCCTTACTTCTTTAAACTTGACACCCAAAACCCAAAGTGGTACTTCCCAAACTATGGATTGGTTGCAACAAAGTTCATGAGCCACGACAAATTCAGTTCCTCTCTGTGCTAGTGGGGATCACAGAGAACTGCTGATATTTAAGGAGAAATCATCTGCAACCAGCATTCTCAACACTACTGAAACAACATCTGGAAAACCTGCACCCCACACAGCCAGACCCTCCACCCAGCCACAGCTGAGATCCATGGGAAGAGCTCCCATCAATGCCATAGCCAGTGGAAAACTGAGATTTTAGATATCTGAGATAAAATAATGAGGAACTAACTTTGCAGAGAGATTAAAAACCCCAACAATAAATTGGGCAGTGATGACAGCAATGATGAGCCAAAATTACTGATTTTAAAGCTCGTGAAGAAAACAGCAAATAAGGATGAAAAGCAGAATTCCAGCAACATGTCCAAGGAATTGGGCCTGGAGCTGTGAATTGGCTCCTGGCTGTACCACCACCCCAAAGTCTGGCCTTGAGCCATTTCTTCCCACTTTGTGCCTCAGTTTCCCCATATTGCCCCTGCACAGCCCTTTGCCTCCTTACTCCCTTTCCAGAAGAGAACAGGACCATGCCCAGCAGGCAGATGGAGTTGCACAGGTCAATCCCACCACACTGCATTTCTCCCTCCTAAGCACAAAACCAAGGTGGCCATGGATCCAGAAGGCTCTGGGAGAGTGTGCGGGACAGCACAATCATCACCAGTGAATGAAGCAGAGTTTACTGGAGGCCTTTCCAATGGCAGGGACATCACAACATCCTGGTAGGAACTGGAGCACTGAGAGAGCTCAGAGCCCAGCCTGGGAAGATCCTCCCCACCAGGGGATCAGTCATGGCTTGAAGAGGTTCATGAGGGATCAGGCAGGGAATGGGCAACAGGAGCCTGTGGGCAGGACCAGCTGTGGGCACTGCTTGCTGGAGTGTCACACACGAAGGGACAGCAGCAGCTCAGTATCTCCCAAGGGGCAGCAGCAGGATTGGGACAGTGCCACCAGTGCCACCTCAGTCCCACTGGGTATCGCAGTCTCAGCCACATCCACAGGAGGGGAAGATAAGGGAAAGTGGCCAAGGGAAGGGTGGGATGTAGGCAAGCAGGGTCAGGCAAAGGGAACACACATCCTTGATCTTACGAAAAATGTCCTGGCACGGGGCTTGAACAGAGTTCCAACACCTCCAAGTGGGAGAGATGGAGCAGGTTTTACAGTGCTCACTGAACAAACCAGTGTAGAGGGGACAGGTCCTGACCTTACTGGGAGCTGGGACTGGCTTTTCTTATCCTGCCTGTGCCTGAAGCCTGGGAACTGAAAGGGGCAGAGGAGCAAAAGGTGACCCGGTGTTTTCCTGTGCCTTCTGGGAGGAAAGATCAATTCCTCCTGGACTGAGAGGGGATCTGCAGGTTTCTATCAATGCAAATAAACAATAAAAGCTCAAACACCGGCCTGTGTGCATGCTCTGCTCTTGGATGGTCTCCAGGCTTCCAGAAGAGTGACTGCTGTGCATCAATGCAGAGCTGGGAATGGCAGAGAGGGGCAACTACAGTGTGGCTCAGCTCCCAAATCAACCCTCACAGGCTCCCAGATACCTCCTGCTGTTGCTCAGGGTGCTGGAGCCCCTGGCCATGCTGAGACAGAGGGAGAGGAGCATCATCCAGTTCAGTCCCTGTGAGCCTCGAGCCACAGAGTGAGTCACCCTCCGGCAGGACCCACTGCTGCTCCTCGCTTGCTCACTCCACTGATGACTCAGGGCTGAGGAAGCACAGTTTAAGTTCCTTAATGAAATAACTTTTATCAGCCTGTCTTTCTAAAACAAACACCTCGAGGGAGGCTTGGACCCATCTCCACCCTTTCCTTCTGAGACAGCTGTGGGGGCAGGAGCAGCCACCAAAAGTTCCCAGGACACCCCCTCCATCCCTCCAGTGCCCATGCTCCTGCTGCCAGCAGGGCCAGGAGAGGAAGGTGGGACACAAGGGTGCTGTCCCAGATGATGAATTCCCCATCCCTGGAAGTCTCCAAGGCTAGGTTGGATGGGGCTTGGAGAAACCAGGGATAGTGGAAGGTGTCCCTGCCCATGGCAGGGGGTGGGACAAGACGAGCTTTAAAGTCCTTTCCAACCCAAACCACTCCTTGATTCCATGAATCTGGGCCAACAGGAGTGCTTGAATTTGTTCATTTAATTTCACTTTTCAGGCACTAACTAAATAATTGTGTGAGTTACACAATGCAGGAATGCTAGCAGCCCAGATTCCCTAGGCCAGCTCATCTCCAGCCCTGCTGGTCCCTGGTCAGAATCAGAACAACATGCTGCAGACAGAAATGGTGAGTGATTTAAAGGAGTGTGCTGAATTCCAAAATTCAGCCAAGCTGGGGAGATAACAGACCTGGAGTTGGAAAAAAGGATGCTCATGGAGGGGCTAAGACAGAGGTATTGTTTTATTTATTTCTTCCCACCAGCAGACGTCAATCCTGTTGTACTTTTTCCTCTCGTAAATGTTGCCAAGCATAAGCTCGGCTCATCTTTTTTCTAGGCAGTGTCCCTGGGAGAACAAAGTTATTAGCAAGGCTGAAGAAGCCTCATGCAATTATTTACCAACTACACCAAACTAATCCCCAAAGACCGGTGGCTGCTCACAGGTGGCAGCTTTTTAAGTCATTCCAATAAAATCTGGCTCAGTAACTCCCAGCGTAATCAATGCCCACACAAACAAACCAGAGGAAAACTGAGGGATGAGTGATTTTTCCTTGCTAGAAGAGGATTCTGCAAAACGAACTCACAAGCCATCGCTGGCTGCAGGCTGTGCTGCTACACTGCCATTGTCACCTGCTCACCTGTCGGGACCTCAGTGTCCCTGAGCTGCACTAGGAGCTGGCTGGACAGATTCCAGGGGGATTTGGGCTTGGGCGGGAGGTGCTTGGCCCCCAGGGCAGGACAGAGTTTGGCGACCACGGCTGCACAGCCTGTCCCCTGCACCCCAGCTGTCCCCCTGGATCCTGGTGGTTCTGCTCCCAGGCACAGCCATTCCTCAAACTCCGTGTATCTGCAACATGCTGCAGTTATGAGTAATCGGGAGGTGATGCCTGACTGTTGGAAGGGGAATAAAATTCAGAGCCTGGGATGTGAGTGGTTATTTGGGAGGAGGAGGAAGGAGATGGCAGCCCCCACCCCAGCTCACAGCATCCCGCCAAGCAAGGGCTGGAGCAGCCCCAGGCTGGGCACTCCATGCACCCCATCTGCCTCTGGCAAGGGCTGGCTGAGGAGCCAAAGGGCTCTGGGAATGCTGCCTCCCTCTGTGGACTCCAGCATCCATCCCACCTGCCATCACCTGCCCCAACACTGCACCCCTCACACAGCCCCAGCACTGTCAGGGCCCTGAGCTAACACAGCCCCAAGCAGCCCCAAAACATCAGCTGAGGCCAGATGAACCCTCAAATCCTAAAGGCTGAATTTCAGGCTGGATGAACCAGATTGCTGAGCTGAAAATCACAGTGATAACTCATGCCTTCAATGTGGGTCCCAGCCTGGAGGGAGTGCCAGGCCACCAGGCTGGGGGCAGCTTTGCACCCCCAAAGGCCATCCTGGATGGGGAGCAGATCCTGCCTGTGTGCTGAAGTATGGAGAACAAGGAATGGAGAACAGGGGTGTCTAATAAAGGGTGGGTGATGCAGCAAAAGAAATCTGGTGGCAGGGGAAGGGTCAGGTGGGGCAGGCAGTGCTGCCCAGAAGAGAAGAGCTGGCTCAAGGAAGGAGGGAAGAGGACACAAATCACTGGGAACCATAGAAGGGTCTTTGTCAGAGGATGGTGTTTTGGCAAGGCCAAAGCACCAGTGGGACTACAAGGAGGGGTGGGAGCCACCAGCGTGTGCCAGCCCCAGCCTCTCACTGTCATGATCCTGCCTCCTCCTGCCTCGACCTCAAAGGCTCCGAGGAGGGGGTGGCGATCCCCCCCAGACCCGACCCAGCCAGGGGAGGATGCCAATGGCTCCAGCACGTTCATTCTTCCACAGCTACCTCATCCCAGCCAGCTCAGAGCGGGGGCCTAACCCAGCTCTCACACTCGCCTGCAAACAGCCCTGACCCTGTGCACGCACACAGGGCAGTGATACACATCCAAGTTGGGCTTTGAGTCCAATGGAAGGTGAAAAACAAGCTGGAAAGCAGAGAAAAGGGGGTTTGGATCATTGAGGGGGGAAGGAGAAGGGAAACATGGCTATGCACACATGGTGCACTGAAGTAATCCAGAGAACAGGACCAAGGCCCTGCAGCCACCCCCCAGCAGAGCAGCAAACCCCACACCTAGGAGCTGGGGAGCTCCTGGTGTCCTGCAGGCAGCTGTCCCTGCCTGAGACACCACAGACCCACCAGGGAGGAGGGGCTGTGTTTCAGTGTCTCCCTGATGCCACAGCCTTGCTCAGAAGCCAGCCTGACCCCAGCACCTCACAATGCCAGGATGTCCTGCTGCGCCCAGCTGGGCACCACCCTGCTCCAGCTCAGCTCAGCTCCAGAGAGGCTCAGTGTCAACTCTGGTTGCCCACCCACCCCTACAGCTGGGAGCCAGGAGGGGAGGCCTTGCTGTTTTTCTAGGGCCTGAAACACGAACGTAAACCTGGTTCTTTGGAAAATGGGGTGACCACCCAGAGGGTGCTGGGGCACTGACCAAGCTCCCCAGGGAATGGGCACAGCCCCAAGGCTGCCAGAGCTCCAGGAGTGTTTGGACAACGGCCTCAGGGATGCACAGGGTGGGATTGTTGTGGTGTCTGTGCAGGGCCAGGAGTTGGACTTGGGTCCAACTTGGGTCCCATCCCTGAGGGTCCATTCCACGGTATTCCATGATTCTGTGATCTCCTCCCAGCCTCTCCCTGAGCCCCAGGACAGTGATGGGATGGGCTCTCTGGGACAGCAGCCCCATCATTGGCCCCTCACTCCAAAGCATGCCTCTGCAGCTCAGCCTGGCCCTGCCAGCAGGTTGTACACTCTTCAGGGCCAGGCCAAGCCAGAACAGTGTCAAATTTCCCAACATCATTAATTCTGCTTCCTCTTCCTTCTCGTCCAGCTCACACCTCAGCCCTACAGGTGCACTGCGCAGTGGAGCAGGGATCTGTGTCGGAGCAGGAGGAAGGAGCCAGGCCCTGGTCCCACAAGCCATGGCTCCAGTGACCCCCACCTCCCACCATCTCCTTCCCTCAGCAATTACACCCACACAGCTGGCTGTGAGCACAGACCCTCACAGTGACTTGGGGCTCCTCGTCAGCTGTATATGGAGGACCAGCTCCATCCCAACCTGCCTTCCTGTGGGAGGAAAAGCGAGTCTGCTCATGAGCATCTGCCAGCAGCCCCATTAAACAAGCCTGTTTGCACTCCATCCTTGCCTTCCCACCCCTTGCAGCATCTTCCCAGCCCTGCTTTCCCCAGCTGAGCCTCTTCCCAGCCACGCTCCCTGTGCCGAGGGGAGCTCACCCGCAAACCCCTCGCAGCTCACACCACGCTAAGGCTGACCCAAGCTTCAAAGCATTTCTTTACTGAGAGCTCATCCAGGAAACTTTGTTTTCTCCACTCCTATTGTGCTGCTGCATGCCTGTAGGAATTCATTCATGCACAGACAGCCGTGCAGGCATGCACAGGCTCTGTGCTGGAGTCTCCCTGTGGAAGGAGCCCCCGGAGCCCTGCCAGGGCCGGCACAGCCCGACCCTGCACTTGCTGCTTCTCCAGATAGAAGAACTTGTCAAATTGCTGGCAAAACCATGGGAGCTTGTAAACCTGCCAGCTCTACAGTACCCTGAGTGACATGCATGCACAGGCCTGGGCACCTTGGCTGCATGTTGTCACTCATCCAACCCTCTGGAGCGGCAGGGACGGTGAGGGAGGTGCCGGGGGGGCCACAGACCCGGGGCTGCACAGTCACTCATCGTCAGTACCACCGCTGGGCTGCACACCCTCCCTTCTCCACCTTATTTGTCCTTCTTTTCTGTGATTACAGCCTGCAATCTATTACAGCAGCTTGGAGCACATCAGGAAGGATCTGTGCTTGGGCTTAACTGTTTGCAGGATCAGGGCTGAGCTGTGGAGCTGAACTCGCTGCTATTTATAGCAGGAAGCCCTGAGCACAGCACGCGCTGGAGGGGAGCGTGGTCGGGCCTGTGTTCCTGCTGAAACCTGGTGGTTTTTTTTATTTTGCCTCATTTTGGGGATGTCAGCTGCCTGATCTCATAATTGCATTCAAGTGCTGCCTGGTATTTTCAAATGGTTTTGTTATTTTTTAATCTTTGGGCACACGAGGTCACAGAATCACAGAGTGGTTTGGGTTGGAAGAGAACTTAGAGTTCATCTCATTCCCCCCCCTGCCATGGGCAGGGACACCTTCCACTATCCCAGGTTGCTCCAAGCCCCGTCCACCCTGGCCTTGGACACTTCCATCCTCCAACATGTTTATACTGGTTTATAGGTGAAGTTCTATCTTTCATCACTGGTTAAAAAAATTAAAAAGGCAGGAAAAGAAGCTGGATCCGGGTAGTCAGCTCCCAGCTCCCAGCTCCCAGGGCCTGCAGCTAATTAATTGCACCCTGTCCTGCAGCGCGCTCTTCACATGCGGCCCCGAGCACCCGCGGCCTGGCTGGGTGTCAGCAGCCTGACAGGAGCTCTGCCTGCCAGCCCGGCTAATTATAGCGTGGGGAGCAAGCGAGGGTGCCCTCCCTGCCCTCCTCTTCCCCCGTTCCCCTCTTCTCCCTTCCCCTTCCCTCCCTCCCGTCCCCTCCCCTCCGTCCCCTCCCCTCCCTGCTGGTTGCTCCACTGTTGCTGCAGCCTCTGACAAAGGAGCCAGGGCTGGGAAAGACCTTTCCCTGAGGCGCCTGGGGGGACCAGTGAGCAGCACAAGGGTGAGGGTCTCCAGGACACTGTGTCAGGGAGTGTCCAAGGGCCCTGACCCCCCAGGGGTAGCGGGGCNCCACCCTGGCCTTGGACACTTCCATCCTCCAACATGTTTATACTGGTTTATAGGTGAAGTTCTATCTTTCATCACTGGTTAAAAAAATTAAAAAGGCAGGAAAAGAAGCTGGATCCGGGTAGTCAGCTCCCAGCTCCCAGCTCCCAGGGCCTGCAGCTAATTAATTGCACCCTGTCCTGCAGCGCGCTCTTCACATGCGGCCCCGAGCACCCGCGGCCTGGCTGGGTGTCAGCAGCCTGACAGGAGCTCTGCCTGCCAGCCCGGCTAATTATAGCGTGGGGAGCAAGCGAGGGTGCCCTCCCTGCCCTCCTCTTCCCCCGTTCCCCTCTTNCACACCCCCACCCTTCACCCTACCCCACTGCAGAGCCAGGCTGCTGGTCCCATGCCATCCCTGCTGTCCTTCCAGCCACCCCACCTCTCCTCGGACAGATCTCTGCATTCCCCTTGTCTCTCCCGCTGCCTTCAAACACCCCCAGCACTGGGTCTGGGGGAACCCCTCCAGTCTGCCTGGAAAACCAAGCTCACGGGAATGTCCCTCTCCTCTGGCAGCCTCACCCCCTCGGTAGGAACAAGGCACCAAATGTAAGCGGACCAGAGTGGGGTGTCCCACCTCCACTGCCTGGGGTTTGCTGCCCCACGGGGGAGCCTGGGCACCACAGAGCCCGGAGCAGGCAGCAACGCCTTTGTCTCAGTGAGCAGGACTGGTACCAACAAAGCACAGCACCCTCAGGAAGTGCCCTCTGTCATCAGACCACTCCTGGTGTAGCACACGTGGGAAACGGGGAGGATCTGAGCAGAGCAGGGATCTGCGGGACCTGACTGGTCACCCACCCCCAAGTTATTAACAACCACGAGACCTGCGGGGACATGAATGGGCCAGCAGGAACCGAACAGAACCCAGCCCTCGCACGACACACAGAATCCTATAGTGCTGGAAGGGGTTGGAAGGGACCTTAAATTTCATCCCATTCTACCCCCTGCCATGGGCAGGAACACCTTCCACTATCCCAGGTTGCTCCAAGCCCCACCCAGCCTGGCCCAGAACACTTCCAGGGATCCAGGGGTACCCACAGCTCCTCTGGATAACATCCATCCAGAGTTCAAAATACCATTGGAGAGCAGTTCTCTCATGCTTTTGGCCCTGAAAGTGGTTCCCCAAGGTCACACAACATCTGACTCAAACAGTGTAAATGTGAATCCCCACTCCTGGGAATGTGGCTGCCACCACAAAATGATCTTAACTGCTCCTCGCCGTGGAAGCAGAGCAGGGCTGTTTGCAAAATGACATGCCTACCACAAAATAAGGATGCTCCTCACAGCTGGCCTCCTCATCACCCTCCTCTTCCTCCTCAGTACCCAGCATCGTGCCCAATGCACGGGAAACCTGCTCCTCCTGCACTGCTCATCCCCTGTACTGCTCATCCCCGGGGAGCTGATGGGCCTGGGCAAGCTGGGTGCTACAGAAGGCTACAACACGCTCCTGGGGTGCTGCCTCAGCTTTATCCCAAGCCAACAGGAGCTAAAATGTGCTTTGGTCAGGACAGGGAGAGATGTGACTTGGAGGGAGCACCTGAGCTCCACCAATACCGAGCAAACCACTGCTTAGACACAGCAAGAACCACTTCACTACCTGGGTAACACTGCAAGGTCTGTTCTGAGCACCCTTTTGCCACCATCACTGGCCCAAGGTAACTCCTCTAGGCCTAAAAATTCACTTTTACTCTCAAGTTAAAGGTGTTTGTTTGTTTTTTTAAATAGGGCTTGTAATGTATCAACCAACCCGTTCTGGAGCAGCAAGCTCTCCGAAATTCATATGAAGCTGTGGCTGCCCCATCCCTGGAAGTGCCAGGTTGGATGGGGCTTGGAGCAACCTGGGATCACGGATGGTGTCCCTGCCCATGGCGGGGGGTGGAATGAGATGGGCTTTAAGGTCCCTTTGAGATGGGTCCCCTCCATCCCAAATCATTCCATGATTCTAGGATAATATGCCACAGGTTTTTGGGAGCATCACCAATGTTAGCAGAGAAAAACTTACAAGAACTTTATCTATTTTGGTTACAGGTGAGGCTTTAAGAAGAAAGAGCCCCTGGAGCTTTGCACATTTCTCTTGGAACAGCCTTTCCTGAGGGATGGAGACACTGGTTCAGTCCTGGCCACCCACTTCTCATCCAGACAGGAGAGATGGAGCCAGGGGACAAGGATACCCCTCCATCCCCACAAAGCACACAGCTTCCCAGAAAGCCACCCCATCTGGGAGTAAGATTGAAGTCAGCAATAAGGTGGGGACAACAATGACCTTGCCACAGCCCCAGGTCCACCTTCCCAAGTGGAAAGGTACCGGGACAGCCAGTCCCTCACTGCTCCCACAACTGCATCTGTACCCTGAGCACTCACACAGGCTCCAGCCAGCCAACCACCACCAAATATTTAGGAATCCAACTCCATAAAGGAAGCACAAGACACACTACAGAATAAATTGAGTACATTAGAAAAAGCCCAGAGGGGAAAAATAGATTTTTGGAACGTGTTCTCAATCTCATTAATTGGGAAGACAGCCTTGGAGGGGGAAAGAAATGATTATATCCTCCCCAAACCATTATCCGCTCTTCAGAGTGTATCATATGAAAACAGTTATATAAAAGAATAAATTATATTTGGAATGGCAAGAACCCCAGAATAAAGCTAGGAACTCTGATGTTCCCATATAAAGATAGGAGACAGTTATCTGTTCCAAATTTTCCAGTTTTCTGCTGTGCCAATTCAAATTCACTACATACCAGCATGGCCATATAAAGAGGACTCCACCCATGTGAGCTTGGAAAGAGCAGTAATCCTCCAAACTATCAATTTAATGTATGGGGATAGAAAATGAGGGAAGAATGTACTCCCAGAAGGAGCGCTCTGTTAACGACATGGCACAGGGCTCCAGAACGTGCACACAGGAATATCATTTACAGGGACTTTTGCATCGTGAGACCCCAGCTGAAATCGAGATTTCTGCACACGGACACCGTCGATGTTGCAAATTAAATGTCCGTTTCCAGATCCAATGTGAACTTTATTTTTATTTTCTACTATTTGCCCAGTGTCACGTTTCTTGGCCAGCACTAGGAAATCATCTCTTCCTTGGGGGTTTTAAAATTAATTTTCAGCCCATCTTGCTGAGGCTCTCCTGAGCAGCAGAGGAGTGAGGGCTCAGGGCAGGGCTAGCACCAGGCAGCTCCTCTCAGCCTGATCCCTGTGGAGATGTTCCAGCCCCAGCCTGGGATGTGGGTGCTGGCCACAGCAGGAACCCCCACACGGGCAGCCTCAACCTTCCCTTACCCTGCACTGGATCTGAGGTGGATACAAATCCTCCTTTATCCTGGATTTCTGCAGATGCAACACAGCATTGGGAATGCTGTTAGCATGAGCACATGGCATTGGTATGGGCTCAGGCATAGCAGCGAGGGGCAGGTGACACAAACATGGAAGGCAGGATGTAACCCTGAGTCTGGCCACCCACTCCCGGCCCCCAGGAATGTGTTGTCATGTTTGAAACCACACAATGAGCTGGTTCCTTGCCTGAACTGCACAAACAATACACAAAGTTCAGGTGGTATCCTTCCAAGTTTCCTTTCCTGTCTGGAATTCCTACGCAGAAGACCCAGGGAGTGCCCCAGCAGCTCCATATTCCTCCCACCAGTCCTGTGGAGCCACTGCTCACAGCAGGAGGTGAGAAGGTGGGAAGGATGGTTAGAACACGGAAATCTGGGCCAGGAGATGGAAATGAGGGCTATAACCCATCTTTCATCAGTTTTTAAACCAGTCAAGGGCTGGGCACAGAGCCCCCTTGTCACCAGTCTGAAGCTTCCAGGTCCCCCTCCCCAGAAGTGTCCAAGACCAGGTTGGATGGGGCTTGGAGCAATCTGGTCTAGCTGAAGGTGTCCCTGCCCATGGCAGGGGCTTGGTACAACATGAGCTTTAAGGTTCCTTCCAGCCCAAACCATTCCATGATTCTATGAAGAAGCAGCCTGAAGAAATTATTTTTTCCAGCTCTGCCAATCTAATAAAAATCATTACAAAATAAAACCAAAAAATAAAACCTAAAAATAAGAACCTTCTAGAAAGCACCTCTGCTCATGCCCTGAGACTCTGATGAGGACCAGCAGCACCATGTCCAAGCTCCCCCCACACCATCGGCACCGTGTGGCACCAGGGCCGGAGCCAGCAGCGCCCTGGAAAGGAGCTGGCAGCCAACAACGAGCCCTGTCCAAGCCATCAGGATGGATATGCAGATAAACCAGGTCAGAGAAGTGTTTCCATCCTGGCCAGACAGTGACTAAGAGACGGCATTAATTTGTTACTCAGCCCAAGTTTAACTTTTCAGACCAAGAAGAGCCAAACGGTCGTTCCAAGTGAAAAAATACTGCAGGATGCATTCCTCTGCCCTGTCCCAGGAATATTCAGGGATTCATGATTTCAAGATGGAGCTAATAGCTCTTTCATATATCACTAAGAATAACAAACCAACCTTTCTGTTTTTCTTTTCATTCCCCAAATGCTATTTACTGGTCGCAAGAAGCCACACGTCACGCTCACACAGTGCTCCAGGGAGGTGGGGCTGGATGAGCCCCACTTGCTCTTAGAGCAGCACATCAAACCACCACAGACAACAGAAAGTTGTTTTATTGGCAGTCCTGCTGTCAGCACGGAGAATGGAGTGTGTGTGAGGGAGCACCCACCTTCCACTCCTTTCTGGACTCAACGTGAAGGCTCCTGGGAGCTTTACCAGGGATGTGAGACTGAGAACACAAATGACAAACCCTTTGGAGCTTGAAAGCCCTTCCAAATTTATTTGGAATTTGATAACCTGCTCCAGCACCTGTGCCTGTTGCACTGCCTGGTTGGGACAGTCCCCACATCACAGCAGGTACAGGACAGCACCCCTGTGCCAGGGTGCATGCCCAGGTGAAGGGACAGCAGCCCAATGCCTCACTGCAGGGCCCAGTGACCCCAACACCACACAGTGGGTTGGGTATCACCAGAACCTATCACACAACAGCCTCTTATTTATTTTTGCCTTTTGAGGCCTCCAGAAAATGGTGTTTTCAATGACTGGACTCAGAGGCTCATCCAACATCATGCCAAGATGGGCAGTTGTGCCCAGGGAGGGGCGTCCCCAGCCCCACTGGTGCTCCCCTGTCCCCAGGCTGAGGCTGCAAGGCCTGGAGCATGGCAGGGTCCCTGGGGTGCCCCACACCACTCCAAAGCATTTGTTCCTGCAGGCAGAGGAGATTTGACGCTGTCAGCCTGGCCAAGTGCTGCACAGCAGAGCTCTAAACAAACACTGCCACAGCACTCACGTCCAGCTCCATGTGCAGATGGAGCAGAAGGGATGTCCATGACATGGTACAGCCTCGGTAAATCCTGGCAGAGAGATCACACCATGTCATACCCACATCTTGTTTTATAAAACCATGTGCTGTCTCACAGTAGGTCAAGTCAGAGCTGTGCAGAGCTTTCAGCCCCAGCACCCCTCTCCTGAAAAGCTTCCAAACCAGCTCTGCCAAGGGGCCATGACCCAGAGCTCCAAATCCACCTCCCTGCGGCCACCCAGCACGAGAGCTGGTGCCACACACTGCTGCCTGGCCCCTCTGGAACCCAAACCCTTCTCCTCTACCACTCAGGAACTGGGAACTAGTTTCAATCCATAACCAAACAAGCCCAAGGAATGCCTGTGGGACAGTGGCATGATGGGAGAGCCCAGAGAGGCCCAGCCCCACGAAGGACCTCAGTGGCAGCACACTGCCACTTGAGGGACAGCATGGTGACAGTCCTCACACCCCCTGGACATGGAAACCAGGGAGACAGGATCCACCTGGTCCATAGTAAAACCCCAGCCAGCTCCAGCTGAGCTGGGCTGCTGTAGGAGGGCACGTACGGAGAGAGGCTCTTACATTGAGGCAGGGCATCCTCCTGCGGCAGCCGAGGCGACTCGGAAGGGCTGTGCCGAAATGCAGCGGCTGCTCAGGAGGCAGGTGACACATCCTGCATGCAAAAGGCACATCTCCAACCTGCTGGGGCTTTCAGGGCTGGGCAGGGCTCCTGCTCCTCCCCGTGCCGCCCACAGCCCTTCCTTGTGGCACCTACTCCTGGTCCCACCCTGCAGCTCCTGCCGTGTCCTCATGCTCACCCCATCCCACCAGCTCCTGCCAGCTCTGGGTCGGAGGGCATAGGAACCCTCCAAAACTAGGGTAAGGATTGGGCCAAACTCACAGCCCACTTAGCCATGGCTCAGAGCCATGGCAGCTCAGGGCCGGCTACTGCAATACCACAGAAGAGGTCCCCCCTCTGGCGTGTCCCTTGTCAGGCACAGCCCCTCCTCTGGCATATCCTCCCAGAGGGGTCTGGGCAGTCCCCCAGGATGCTTGCTGAGCCCATCTGGCCTTCACCACAGCCAGAGCCACAAAGTCTTCATGAACCTCGTGAAAAAAACAACTGCCTTGAATTAATTTTTGCTTTTTCCCAGCAAATCTCTTTGGTACCCCCCTAGTTGGATGTGAAATCACTCACCATCTCTGTAGTACTCAGAGCTGCACAGAGGTCCCTGCTTCTTCCCTGTCTTTCTCTTCTTCTTCTTTCTTCTTCTCTCCTCCTTGTCTTCCTCTTCTCCCTCCTGGGTGGCCAGGCTCTCCCTGCCGGGAGGGCAGCAGCCTATTCCAAGATTCCTATCCGGCCGCCCACAGCCTCTCCCAACAATTACAGGCCTCTGCGGCTGTCCCAGGTAAGCAGCAATGACAGACCTCGAGGCAACTTCCATGGAAATGTCTGTTCAGAGGCAGGGTTACCTGTCCCTGCCAACTCCCGCCTGAAAAGGAGCATCCTGCACTCCCTGTCAGCATGACCATCCCAAACAACTGGATGGAGGGAAACGAAATTACACCAACCTGTCCCTAGAAAACAAGGGTGTAAGTATTCCCTAGTCCCTGCATCATTCCAGTGGCCCCATCCCCATTCCCATGGCTTCTCCCCAACACAGAGAGGTCTGTGGGGCTGGGGTGGCCACCCCAAAAGCTTGCACGAGCCCAGCATTTGCAAAGACAAAGTGATCCTTTAGTGCCACAGCCAAAGGTTATTGGTGAAAACCCACGGGACAATCTTTGGCAGGCAGACTCGAGATGTGGGCACTGGGGCACTGGGTGGTGCAGGGAAGGCCCTGGGCAGCGGCTGCAGGAGAAGCCTTAACCCCTGAGCTCAGGGTGCAGCCGTTCCCCAGAGAGGCCCAGCCAGGGTGGCAGTGGGGCACTGGGGTCATGGGCTGTGGCTCTCACCAAATACTCGCTTCATCTCTGACTTCTTCGGTGCGATCACAATGAAAGCCCAGAACCCCCATCCAAAGGGCAAAGCTGGGAATTCCCAGCTCCAGCAGACACCAAGGCCACGCTGCTGGTAGGAACTGCTGGTATAAGGAACAGCAAACTCAGAGCTCCTCTCCCCACAAACCCCTCCATGCTCCACAAGCAGCAAATGACATTGTTCCCATCCCACAGGAGCTAGTGAAGCCATCGCTCCCCTTGCCTTACCCCAGTGCAACTCCCAGCCCTGCCCAGCAGCACTGGCCCTGCCAGATCAACGCCCAGCAGAGACTCACCCTAGCTTCCTTGTGCTTTGAAAACAGCAGCCTCTGACCTCAGCAGGGGTTTGTGCCCTCAGCAGGGTCCCATGTTTCTCACTCCCACAATCTGTCCCATAAAAGCCCTCACACCTCCCTGCTAAGCAGGACAACCAGAACCCCCAGTCCTGTCCATCCACTGCCCAGAGGCAGCAGCACTGCAAGGAGTTCCCCGGTCACTTCCGGCTGGTCTGCCTGTGTATTTTAGGGACATGTGGCAGATGGGCACGCCAGGGAAGATGCAGGAGCCTCTGGTCCAGCACAGGCCTGTGGCAAGTGAACAGCACTCAAATATCACTGACCACAGGTGGAGAGAGTGACTTAGAAATAAATGTGAGCACAGATCTTTGGGAAGGGTGAGGAGGGAAAAGGCTGAGGAAGAACTGGCTGAACTGGGGTAAAGACACTCTTGGATCCAGATCCCATTTGTCTCCAGAAAAAGCCAAAACCTCACCAGGAGTTTGTGTTAAAGCCTCTGATCTTCACTGGAGTTTCACCCCTGGCACCGCATGTTCACACAGCGAGGGACAGCCTCTGCCCAAATTCAACTTTAATCCAAATAACATTAAAAAGATACTCCAGGGATTAAGTGACTTGACAAGCCACAGGCACACCCAGGGACAGAAAACCAATGGTGTGTGTCACAACAGGGCTGTGATCTGGCCCTCCTGGCACTCACCCCATGTGCCTCAGTTTACCCAGTCATTATGGGCAGGTGTGGAACTGCCCAGCTCCTGCAGGGCAGGGGGAGGTCAGGTGCCTATCATGGAATCATGGGATCATGGAATGGTTTGGGTTGGAAGGAAAGTCCATCTCATTCCACCCCCTGACATGGGCAGGGACACCTTCCACCATCCCAGGCTGCTCCAAGCCCCGTCCAACCTGGCCTTGGACACTTGCAGGGGTCCAGGGGCAGCCCCAGCTTCTCTGGGCACCCTGTGCCAGGGCCTCCCCATCCTCCCAGGGAACAATTCCTTCCCCATATCCCATCTAACCCTGCCCTCTGGCAGTGGGAAGCCATTCCCCTGTGACCTATCACTTCATGCCCTTACAAATATATATACACACACACACACACACACTCCCACCCACACATATCATATATGTATTTGTATTTTATGTTTAATAGTGCTGTTCCCAGGAGTGCTCCCATGGGAAGCACAGCCCCATGCCGCTTTGGCCGGGGGTCCAGATGAACAAGCAGGAGTAGGGAGGAAAGCCATGGCCCTGGGGGGTCTGCCTGCAATCAGGCAGCACTTCAGCAGTGGTGAGGGAAGAAATTAAAGAAATAAATCGCATTTTGTTCATGCTTAGTGAACACTCACTGGAGAGTCATGATGAAACCACGCATATGCTTTTCCAGGCAGGAGCCAGTGGTGCTGGGAATCACGAGCTGGTCCCAGGGTGGCACAGAGATGTGGGTACCGACAGCAGGAACAGGATGGATGCTGATGGGGAAGGAGGTGTCAGAGCACAAGGAGCTCCGGCTGGGGTTGTGGGATAAAGCAATGGATTTGCTATGCCTGAAAAGCTGGGCTGAGATGGGATGGTGGGAGAGGAGCTGAGGGAGGAGAGGGGACGTGCAGCCCTGTAGCTGGCACAAGAGGGGCAGCAGAAAACCTCCTTCACAGGACAGACCCTGCCCGATGCCAGCATAGCACTGATGGGGCTGGGGATCACCTGCTCCCCTGCCTATCCCCTGCTCTCGGGAATGAGCATCCCAACACCTCGGGATTCCCAGCAGCAGCAGAGTGGGCATGGCTGCCTGCTACAAAAAATTGATTGGGAAAGCCAGTTTTGGGGCAAAAGGGCCCTTTTTGAAGAGGAGTGGAGGAAAAAAAAAATAATTTAAAAAAAAAAAGAAAAAAGAAAAGGGAAAGACAAAACCGCTGTGTAAGAGATGAAGGAAAGAGGGGGAAAAAAGTTGAAAAAAAAATCCCTGGGGAATTGTGGAGAAGAAGAAAGAGCATAGACACTCCAGGCGAGCTGGAGCGAGAGCCAGGGAGCAGGAAGCGCCTAACTAGGATGGAGACAGAGATACTACAGAGCCCTGGTGACGTCATGCCGGAGTCGCAGCGGTTTCCAAAACAACTCCAAACTCCAGCGCCCAGAGAGGGAGTGAGGAGAGCAGGAGAAGTGGAAACGAGATGGGGCTCGGCGCTCAGAGGGAGCTGGAATGGGAGCTGGAGGCGTCTGCGGAGCTGAGCCTGCTCCCGGCTCCCTGTCGGTTTGCTCTGGCGGGACGGGCTCTGGGGAGCCGGCAGCCACGGAGACAGAGGTTATTGTAGAGCCAGGCAGCATCAGAAAGGAAATTCCTGAGGGTGTTTTCCTAATTGACATGTACAATGAAGTTACAGTCCCCCAAAGCCCCTTGCTGCAAGAAGGTAAATGCTGGATGCTCCCAGAAGCAGAGCCAAGGAGTGAGCAACAGCAGAGCCGGCGACCCAGAGGAAATAAATCTGCACTAAATGGGAACCACACACAGAGAGTTGTCCCGATGGCAGTGGGCGGCTTTGCCCCAGCCTGTTCGGATTAAAGGGTTTTATGGCTGTGCTGGTCCTGGGGAGCCAGGCCAAGGCGGCTGGGTCGGCTCAGGGCTCTGTGAGGAAGGTGGAGAACAAAGTGAGAAGGCAGACTGAACCCCTAGGGTCAGGCTGTGGTGCCCCTCGTCCGGGGCTTGCAGTGTGGGGCTGCCCCCTGTGCCCCCAGCCCACCCCACTGCTGCTGGGTGGGTATGGCAGCCCCGGCACCCACCCTATGGATGAGGAAGGGTGGCACAACAGCCGTGGTGACTTTTCGTGTCTCCCAATCCCAGGTATGTTTCTCCCGGAGGCTGCAGGAATCCCTGCAGGTTCTCCACTGCCTGCCTGGCCAGAGCCAAGCCCAAGGCAGCACCTGGGTGCTCCCACACCTTTGCTCTCACAGCTTCACCTCCTGCCAGGCTGGAGCCTGCCTGCTCTCACAGGCCTGTGCTGCTGATAATTGGCACAGCCGTGACTGAGCTGTCCTGGGGCTGGGGCTGATCCTGGAGGTCTGGTATCCTGCAGCAATCCAGGGCTGGGTCCTGCCGGGACACCAGGATCCCCGCTCTGTAACACTGCTGCACATGGGATGAACCTGCTTGGGCTCAGTGCTGTCCTACAGCTCCCACGGCTTCTGCCGAGGGATGCAGCATGCAGGGAACACTGCCCAACACACTGGCCAAGGGGGATGGGTGTCAGGGCACACCTGCAGGCTGGTGGAAGGGTCCAGGGTGGGAACAGGACCCGAGAGGGGTGAGCAGGGCACAGTCATCTCTCTGCCTCCAAACCTGTGACAAGCAGCAGGAGGGCACAGGCTGCACGAAGCAGGTTTGGCCATGAGCCCGCCTTGCAAACCACCCAGGGAAACCCTTGGGAAGGCAGCAAGATCCCCAAGCTGGCAAGACAGGTGATTGTTAGGATGGAACTACCAAGAGATGCCCTCGGTGCCGGCACAGCCACGTCCCCTCCGCACTCGCTGGATGGCTCAGAGCCGGCAGCACCGGGAGCAGGCTGGCCACAGCAGCAGCCCCTGCCTGTCACCCTCCCCTGGGCCCCTTCCCCGCTCCCTAGTTAAATCCCACCACGGCTGCTTTCCTGCCCGGGGGCGAGGAGAGCCTGACTCATGCACTAGCAGAGATTAATAAGTGAGCAGAAGAGCCGGGCTCATCCTCTGAGCCGGCAACTGAATCACCGGGCTCCGGCTGCCTCGCGCATTGTTCCAGCGCTGAGTCAGTGCTGCTGCGCAGGGGAACAACGGCAGCGAGCAAAACTTGTGGCCTGTGAAATGCAGCAGCACGGAGAAATCAAAAAAGAAGTGTTGCTGTAAGCAAGCTAATAGGGCTACCCACGGAATCCCAGAAAAGCAGAGCTCTGGGCTCCAGCTTCCCCACCAGAAATGCAAACCCACAGCCTCTCGCAGGGGCACTGTGCTTGGAAGCAGCAGTTTTCTTTCTGCTTAAAAGCTGCCACCTCTGTATTTATCATTTTTTATGCTCAACCTTAATCAGATGACTTGGTCTGGTTGTTCTTCCCACCCCGGCTGGGCTGCATGTGCGCTGCACACAGATACCCCAAGCCTTCCCCATCCCTGGAAGTGTCCAAGGCCAGGTTGAACGGGGCTTGGAGCAACCTGGGATGGTGGGAGGTGTCCCTGCCCCTGGCAGGGGGGTGGAAGGAGATGAGCTTTAAGGTCTTTCCAACCCAAACCTATGCTATTCCCACAGCTCCCAAACTCACAGTCTAGGTCTATCACTTCCTCCAAAAGTACAAGATGGGATTTTGAAGGATGAGGGGAACAGTAATTCCTGGAGAAAGTTCTGTCTCAGGGCAAGTGACAACCAGCCTTCTCAAACCCTCCAGATCATCTCTAGCTGCCAGGCTGCCAGGGTTCTCCATCTCTCCCAGGTAAGGAGAAGGTCCTACTCTAGCTGGGTGTGCCAGCCCCTTTTTGCCACTCCAGAACAGCTCCTGCCATATAGCAATGTGAACAGCCACCACTTGCTGGGCCTTGCAAAAGAAATCATATTTCACCTCAAAATGAAGCAAAAGCCTCCTGCACTCAACATCCTGCTTCCTGAGGTTGGGAGGAGTGTCTCAAGTCCTCTTAGGGTCCTTGTCCACCCACAAACCACACACCTGGCAACCTGGAAAGTACTTTGCTGATGCACGGGACACAAAAACTTGGAGAAACAAGGGACTAGAACCTGGATTCATGGAGCAGAGAGATGGGAATCAGCTTGAGAAACAAGGTCAGCTGCTGGTCTCTCCTTAAACACAGCCCTGAATTACAAACATCACTGTGCCCTAAGCGCCTCTTTCTGATCCTATCACCCCCAGACAAGTCTCAACCTCCCCAGACACCAGCTAATGAGTGGGCTTTGAAGGTGCGGCACGGCAGCAAATCCTGCAGGTTAATGGCAGCGCTGATCTCCTTCCTTCCAGCCTGGTGTAATGTCCTTCTGCCCTAGAGAAAGACCCAGTGCCCAAAGGACACACCAGGAGTCATGGCGTTACCCAGCAACCACCAACCCCCCAGTGCAGCTCTGGGGCCTCTGCATCCCAGATGGGCGGTCCCAGCCCTGAGTGCTGCCAGCAGCCCCTCACCCCCTGTGCCCCACTCTGGGCTGACCGCAGTGGGGTGGTGCTGGGCAGGTCCCACATGAACACAGCGTGAAACCTCCTTGTCCATCATCCAGCCCAGTGTCATCCAGCCTCCAACCACCCCAATCTCAATGAATCATCAACCTGAAATAAAACAAAATCCGCTCAAAATCCCAGCGAGCACCAGGTTGCCTCTATTTGCTCTTACAAGGATCTAATTCAGGTCTAATAGGACAGTTATTATGATATATTAAATGAGTGGCAATTGATTATTAAGAGCTTATTCATTGGACCTGGGCAGATGGGTAATCAGATACCTGCCTATTACATAGCTGTGAAACCACTCTGAATATGCTTCTAATGACCAAGTGATATTTACTTAACATTCAATATCCATCACTAGGAAAGGTCTCTCTAGATTTAATAAGCCTCTGTTATTTTATGTTTAATTAAATACCATCCACTATTAAAAACATATTTAACTGAGGTTGAAACCAGTAAAAACTGTATCTTATAACATAGCTGTTAAACCTCAAATATCTTCTTAACGATTAATTGGGATTTAGCACATGATCGCTGTCCTACTGACAGCGGGTGGAAAGCGGAAGCTCAACGATTCAGGGACCAAAGTGCTTTGCTTCTGCAAACAATTCTGCTGGTTAAACAGTTTGGCTAATAAAAATAAAACAGAGCAGTGGGAGCCTTGGTTCCTACATCGCCCAACTTTGGAAAAGTCAGAATACAGCACAGTCACTTGCACAATGCCCAGCAACTCGCATGGCCACGCAGGGAGCAGGGACTACCATCCTCCTCCCAGAGATCTGGGTACCACAGGTGCATTCCTGCTGGTCAGGACATCAGCAGGACCTTTCCAGAGCTCCTCTGCCCCAGCTTCAAGGCAGAAGCTCTGGAGCAGTGGGCCAGGGGACTCCTGGTGGGACAGTTCCAGTTGGGATTGTGAAGGGCATCCTTTCTGCTTGGGCTGGCCAGCTGGGGCAGTTCAGTGGTCCATTGCACCCACCAGCTCCCCCAGCGGAAACAACAGTGCCTGGAAGCAGCTGGAGACAGATTTCACAGAACCATGTAACGGTTTGGGTTGGAAGGACCTTAAAACTCATCCCATTCCCACCCGCTCCCACAGGCCAGGGTCTATTTTCCATAGACCAGGCTGCTCCAAGCCCCATCCAACCTGACCTAGGCCACTTCCAGGGATGGCAGCTTGTCTGGGCTGCCTGTTTGCCACAATGGTCCAGAACTTTGATATTAAAAACAAAGAGATGTTTTCAGGCTGAGGGACCAGTGAGCTCCCAGAACCAAGGGCCTTGGAAGCACAAGTTCTGCAGGAGCAGCAGACTAAGGACATGTTTCTGTCACTGCCATGCACAAGTGTCCTCCGTGCCCTCCACTACAGGCAGCCCTGGACACCCACAGCACCACACATCACGTGCTTCCTTCGCCTCTGGGCACAGGGACAGATGATGGGGGAAAAGAGCCTCTAGGCAAGGGGGAATAAGCTTGGTCAGGGAGCAGGGCAATGTCCAAAGCATGTCAGCACTTGGTAAAAAGACATTCCACCTCAGCGACCTCCTGCAAGAGGATTTATTTTTATTGGTTTTGTTTTGAAAGACCTTGAAAGCAAAATCTGATACTAGCTAAGTATTAAATACAGCAGTACAGACCCACATGGATTGCACAAGAAAACAATTTCAGAATAGAAACAGCAAGAATGTCTACAAACACTGAGAAAATACCAAGAGAGGGAAGCCAAGAGGGTCCTTTCTTTCTGTTGTTCCCCTCACAGCCTCAGGCATGCTGGGCAAATTGGGGTTAGACCGTGGGCTGCATGCTTCAGTCCTGGGAAATGAGTCAAGAGCCTGGAACGTGTGCTCAGCACCCGGCACAGCCAGGGCAGCCCTGGGCTATGAGCTCATGGGCTTCCTTGGAGGGACCCTGGTGGGTCACACCTGAGCTTGTGGTGCTCCAGGGAGAGGCACAGAGGGAGCATCCCAAGGGAACTGCTGGATGGGCTTGGAGATAACCAAAGCTCTTTCCCAAAGCCATGTCCCAAGAGTGAATCATCATCCTGCCATGAATGACATACCAAAGGGATAAGAAAACATTCTTGGTGTCTGACAAGACACTGTGTTATGCATGAGGTGGGTTCTAAATATCCACATGGAAAAGATGTTTTTGGAGGAAAACCTCGATGCTATTCAGTGTTTCTAAAAACAAGAGTCTGAGAGTCCCAGAATCCCAGGATGATTTGGGTTGGAAGGGACCTTAAAGCCCATCCAATTCCACCCCCTGACACGGGCAGGGACACCTTCCACTACCCCAGGTTACTCCAAGCCCCGTCTGACCTGGCCTTGGACACTTCCAGGGATGGGGCAGCCACAGCTTCCCTGGGGAAGAAGAATAAGTCTTTGTTTTCTTTTTCTTCACCAGAGAAGTCCAAGAGAGTCCAAGCAGCAGAGATCCAAGAACCTCAACCAGAGGGAAGCAGTTCAGATCAGACCTGGGCAGTTGACTCTGCAGACCAGGTAGAGGCTGCCTCCACAGAGGCTCCACGGCAAGGTCATGAATCTCTTGGGAGGATGCTTGTGGAGTAACCTTGTCATCAAAAATACTCTATCGCCTCCCAAATTTGGGGAGCAGGAAGAAAGTCCAGCTGGATTTCATTTCCTTCCCCAAGCACTGCCATGTCCGTATTTGTATATATATAAATACACCAACTCCTCCCCACCCTCATCACCTCCCTTCCATGCAGGAGCCCCAGCAGCAGGGCAGGCAGGCCCAGGAGATACCATCTGGGCTGCTTCAAAGCCACGCAACTGATTAAGGAAATAGCAGAGGTGCCTGTCTGGGGGATATGGTGATTACGGATGTCTCCATCTCAAATCAGCCTTGGAGACTTTGCTGCAATATTGACTAGTGCCCCACAATGCCATGGGAGCTCCACACCTGATGTGCCCTGTCTCATTCTGGAGAAGTCAGAGGATGTGCAGAGTGAGGAGGAAGCCTCTGGAGAGGGCTCCCTCATCCAGTGGAGGAGAGCAAGATATCTGCTCCCAACACATCCCTCTCCACTGGACAGGGCTTACTTTTCTCCTTCCCCTCATTCAGACAGAAACCACTGCTCATTTAGAGTGAGTTAATCTCACTTCTGATCAACTCTTCACAAGAGCCTCACAACCTACAACTGCATTTTGGGATCTACAAATGACTCCCACAGGGTATGGGAGGCCTCGGGAGCTGCTCCAGCACAAACACAAGGGTTTGCCTGCTTCAAATGTTCTTTTTGTATCCTTGCAACCCCAAGGTTCTCAAGAATCCACCAGTGCAGTCCTCCAGCTGAGGCTCCAGGCCACATCCTGTTGAGTTTGAGTGTTTCCAGGAAAAACTTGAGAGCTGAACAGAGAAGGGCCCAGGTGGGCATTGTGGATGTGTGGGATAAGGAGACACAGATGGGCTGTAAGAGCCTCCACAGAGGTCCCGTTGTAAATTTCCTTCCATAACAGCCAGGACATTCCTTGCTCAAAGCTGAGGGGGGGCCAGCCACACCCTTCATGAAGTCAGACAACTCAACACACACAGGGCTCACGACAGAGCCAAATCCCGCTTCTGCTTTGGCTGGATGTTTCTTATGTCCCTTGGGAAACATCACCAGGCCCACCTTCCTCTCCATGCCTGCAGCAGAGGCATCTTCTCCAGCCCATGGTTACACAGGGGTATCCAAACGTGCTCTCTCCTGCTTCATACCCACACCCACACCAGCCAACAGCCCTCTGGTGATGCCCATTTCCCTCCATCCCCTACGACGGCCCTCCAGACACCACCACATCTCTGTTTGGACGGGCAAATCCCATCCCTTCTCTTCCCATGCCTCAGTTTCCTCCGTGGCAGCTGGCAAACCAGCCTGTGGGTGCCATCCCAGCCCAACCCCAGCAACACAGCAAGGCTTAATTCCTCCCAGCCTGCAAACTCCCTGAGATTCCCCCCTACACCACCACACAAATCCCAAGCTGGTGTTTCTTTAACTCTGGTGTGCAGACGGAGGCAGGCACCCAAACCCACAGCCCCATAGCCTTCCCACAGCCCCACTGCCTTCCCACACACCCCCACTGCCTCCCCACAGCCCTCCCGC
>VWZW01002472.1:469293-540235 GCA_013397115.1 Edolisoma coerulescens | reverse complement strand
CCTCCCACACAGCCCCACTGCCTCCCCACAGCCTCACTGCCTCCCACACAGCCCCACTGCCTCCCCACAGCCTCACTGCCTCCCACACAGCCCCACTGCCTTCCCACAGCCCCACAGCCCTTCCACACAGCCCCACTGCCTCCCCACAGCCCGATCGGCCCCCCAAGGGGCAGCACACGGATTGGTTGCTGCGAAACAACAACTTCCTCCTTTCTTTTTGCCAGAGTTAACTGGGTATAGACTGGAATTTCAGTTATATTTGTGGGCAGCCTTTCTGGAGACATCCACCTGCCTGATGCTGGGGAGAACTGTCGGAAACCATGGGCACTTCGTGTGGGTTTAGATTCCAATCTTCCCATGGTTCAAAATCCTGGGAAAATGAATCGATGTTGCTGAGGTGAAGGTTTTGGTTTGGAAGTGTTAGAATGGAGGTAGCTGGCTGTCCAGCCAAGCTGCCGCGAGGCTGGGCTCCCTCCTTTGGCTCTCCCACCCCTGAGCAGGAGCTCGCAGGGACCAAGCACTGTGCATGGCCTCTGGGACATTTGGGGGCTTGCAGGCCAGGGAAGCACAGCACACATGGAGCCTGCCCTCTGCCAAAACCCGACACCGCTCTGGAATGTACAAACTGCAAATGATACTTCAATTCCACAGTCACTCAACAGTAGCTCCGGCCTTGGGAAATACTGGGAAAGGCACATGCTCGGGAGCACTTACACAGAGCACATCCAGCCCCAGCCTAATCCATGGGCTGGAAACCATGCTATCTTTATCAAACTTCCTGCCCTGGCCAGTGTCCCCACCTGTCTGCCTTGGAATCAGCAAGAAATGCTGTGAGGCATCGGCCAGGCCTGGAGCCACAGCTCAGCTCACCTCAGCTCCCTGCCAGTGCCACGGCAAGAGACACTGGCAGTGGGGACACTGCTCATGGTGTCACCCTGCCACCCACACCTCAATGGCCACAGAGCTGTCCTGCCACCTCAGTGGCCATGGTGCCATCCTGCCACACCACACCTCGATGGCCACAGAGCTGTCCTGCCACCTCAGTGGCCATGGTGCCATCCTGCCACACCACACCTCGATGGCAGCACTGCCATCCTGCCACCGTGCACCTCAATGGCCAAAGGGCCCTCTCATCCAGCCTGGGTACTGTGAATGTCACCACCGTACCCCCCACCCAGGACACTTGCATGCTGAATGGTTTTGTCAAGATCCCCCCTCTCCCCACAGGGCACATCCCAGAGCACATCCTGAGCCCCCAGGCACAGGGTCCCTCCACTGAGTCCTGTTGGTCACTGGCTCCCACCCCATGTCTGGTGCTGACGGGTCAGCACTGCAGGAGGCTGTGTCCCCTGTCCCACAGCAGGGACGTGCTCAGACACAGCACCTAAGGAGCCAAGAGAGCCTGCAGGACTTGGCCCCCAAGTGCTCACAGCTTCTGTGCTTTCACCCTGCTCTGCAACTTCAGCCTCCCCTGCAGGGGGACATGACATCACCAGCAGACCTGTGGTGGTGAAGAGTCAGGACAGATCCACAAAAACAAAGGTCAGAGGATATGGTAAACTCAGAAGAGCCACATAAGGAACTCAGCAACGGCCACGGCTGGATTTATTACCAGGAGGGAGGATGTGAACTTCAGGAGAGTTTGCAGTTCAGATTTAGCACCTCTCAGTGCTCAGGCAATGACGCTGGAGGGGAGAGCTCAGCACATCGGGATGAAGGCTGCTCTCGCCTTTCAGGAACTTCCTGCTCTGGTTTCAGCTCTTTCTTCCTTCCTTCCTTCCTCTCAAGCTGTTCCCTCTGAAGTGGACGGTTTTGGAGACCAAAGGATAAAACAATTTGCTTCTCCACTCCTGAAAAGGGGCCTTCAGGTCCCTGCTGTCATGCTCCAAAAGCTCTCAGTGGCACAAGGGGTGGGATTGGGCATTCCCAGGGCAGGTGCCACATCCCACAACTCAGGAGACTTTCCTGGGCCCCTGCCTGTGCTTCCACCTCCCCCCCACCTGCTCACCCACCACAGGTGGGGTCCTGTTCCCGTCTGCAAACTCCCATTGCCCTCCAGCAACGCACTACACAGTGAGAGCTGTCCCACAGCATGTCCCTGCTGCCACCTGACGCATCACACTGTGTACTGTGTGTGACACAGCCCAGACCTGCAGCATGAGGTCCCTCTCCACATCACAGTCTTCCTGGATGGAGACACACTGTGCCTGCACATCAGCACAAGAATTCAGGGCTTCTCCTGCCCTGGGTCATACAGCTACTGTGACCTTAAAACCTCACCCGCCCCAGAGATGTGCCATAGGTGACCTGCACTGGATTAAGGTTATGATGATGGAAAAAACCTACAGTATTTAGTGTAAAACCCTCCTCTAACCTCTGGCACTGAACCAGTCCCTCAACTCAAGACTCTGCATTGTGAACACGCAGGGCTCTGGACCAGGGATAACTATTGCTCCCCCTGCCCTGCTCCCCCATATTCAGACACACTCCAGAAAAGCAGGTTTCTTGTTACGTCCTGTGTCAAATACTTGTTCTTCAACAGAAAAGACTCAGTGGGATATCTGAGGCTGTGCACAAGCTCTCATTGATCCTGCATGTAGCTGGTCTCTGAGCATTCCATAAAATCACAGAATCAGAGAATTTCCTGAGTGGGAAGGGACCCACAATGATCATCCAGTCCAACCCCTGGCCCTGCACAGACACCCCAACAATCCTACCCTGGGCATCCCTGAGAGCGGTGTCCAAACGCTCCTGGAGCTCTGGCAGCCTTGGGGCCGTGCCCATTCCCTGGGGAGCCTGGTCAGTGCCCAGCACCCTCCGGGGGAAGAACCTTTCCCTGATCTCCAGCCTGACTCTGCCCTGGCACAGCTCCAGCCATTCCTTCAGGTCCTGTCCCTGTGACAGAGGACAGAGTTCGGAGCTGCCCCTCAGGATGAAGCTGTAGCCACTAATGAGGTCTGACCTCAGTCCCCTCCAGCTGAACAGACCAAGTGCCCTCAGCCCTTCGTTTGGTCAGGTGAGGTCCCTGCACCATGGGGGACAACACCCAAAGCTGAAGGTTCCCATGTCCTGTGGTCCCAGTGTCTACCTATACCATCTCCAGGGTCCTGCTTAGTACAAGCTCTGGCCCTGGTCAGGGAGCCCAGCATAGGGTGTCCAGAAGCACAACCATCACTCCAGGAAACACTGACTCCAAGGTGGTTCTTTGGGAGGCTCATATCCTACACACATCCACTGGAGAACATCTCCTGCCCAAGTGCTCCTCCATGAAGCTCTGGTTTCCTTGGGAGGCTTGACCCATGGCCAAATCCCTCAAAACCACGAGTCAAAAGAGAGCCCTGGCTATTTTAGGGTGTGTGTCACATCAGAGAGTGGGGAGAGCGCTGCTCTCCCAGTACCACCTGCACGAGTTTCTTCTCCCAGAGAGCCCTGTTCGCCACCTGGAGCGAGCAACCCCCACCCTGCCTGTGCACTGCCACTTCCCTGCTGCGATCCCTCTTCCCAAGAGCTCCTGCAGGCCAGGACTGGGCTTTGTGCTCTGTCTCAGCGAGGCAGGGAGGGAGAAGCCCCTTGTGCCGCCTTGCCAGAGCACCATGCCGTGCGCTGGAACAGGGTAACCCGAGCTGTGGCTTCCCGACATTCCTTGTGGCTCCAGCTCCCCAGCCAAAACAAAACCAACATTTTCCTTTTTTTTTCATTCCCTCTTCTCCTTGAGGCCAAACAGGAGGAGGGGTTGTCCCACAGCACTTAGCCAAAGTTGCATTGGCTGGAAAGCAGCTATTCCCAGCCAGTTCCCTACTTCCAGCCATGTTCCTGCAGCCCCCGCCCACAGTAGCCCTTGGGCGAGCAGGGCATGTGGGGTGACACCGTGGAGCGATGCTGTGGCACCAGGGCACGCAGTGATCACACAGGGACACTGTCTGCTCCTGGCTCATGAAAAGCACTGCTGCTCCTGGAGGAGCTGGGGAAGCGCTGCTGGGTTCCATCGACAGGGAGCCAGGGTGTCCCTCTTTAGAAACTTCCCCGAGAACAGCAAGTGAGAGGAAGGACAATGCAGCTCCAGGGATAACACCAGTCATGTTCGTGTGACCCCATGGCCACATCGGGAGCTGTAGGGCTTTCCAAGGAACGTGAAAAATGGTCTGGAGGCTGTCCCCTACATGGTGTGAGCACAGCAAGCGTGGCCCAGGTAGAAAGGAGGGAATCGCACCTGGAGGCTGCAGAGTGGACACAGATTCACCCAATATTCTGAGTTGGAAGGGACCCACAGGGATTACTGAGTCCAACTCTGAAGTAAAAGGCCCACATGGGGATTGAAGTGAGCCCCGTTTGTGCCGCCCCGATGAGCTGGTGGCATCCCTGTCTGTCCCCTTCACAGAGGCTCCTGCTATTCACACCAACCCACAGCAGGGCTGGTAGCCATGGGATGGTGTCAGGAGTGGGGCACAGCTTCTCTGCTGTCACCAAGCGTCCAAATCCACTATCCCATGCCATCCCACTCTGCTACAGGGCACAGTGAAATGCAACTGGAAGGCAGGCTCACTCTCCAAAACACTGCGACATGGGGACATGCTGAGCCCTGTCCCCAAGCAAAAAAAGTGGCAGGGAGCAGTGAAGAGCCCCAGCTGCCAGGGGTGGCTGGGGTTTACCTTGGCTGGCTGCCCAACATGCCCAAACTGGTCTCTCTCCCCTTCCTCAACAGCAGCCCCAGAGATGCAAATCCCAAGCAGCTCCGAGCTGGCTCAGGAAGTTAAGGTTTGCTAAAGCAAAGCTCAAAGCCCACAAGCCCATGGTGTCAAGGCACCATGCACAGCACAAGCCTGGACAGAGCAAAGGGGACAGTGCTGGGCTGTCCCATGCGGAGCAATGGGGGCTCATCAGTCCATTGTGCCAAGGGACTCTGGAGACGGCAGGAGAGGAGTGTGAGCACAGTGCTCTCACCCTAACAGGTCTTTTTCAGACCCACACACAGTGGGCAGAGCTGTGAAACTCAGCTTTGATCACCCCAGGGCAAACCCTGGCACTGCTGCTCTGCAGCTGAGTGCGAGCTGAGTGAGAATGGGGTGAGAGCAGGGTGAGCAGGGGAGGGGCTACCAGCCTGGGTATCCTCCTGCCTGGGTGTCTGCTGCAAACACCAAAGCTGAAATTCTTTGCTTGCATTAGAGGTGCACAGATGCAACAATTACAGCAGCTGGACCACTGGGTCAAGGCCCATTGTATGAGGTTCAACAAGGCTCCATGCCAGGTCCTGCACTTGGGTCACCACAACCGCCTGCAGCTCCAGGCTTGGGGCAGGGTGGTGGGAAAGTGCCTGGCAGGAAAGGCCCTGGGGGTGCTGGTGACAGCAGCTGAACTTGAGCCCAGCTGTGCCCAGGTGGGCAAGAAGGTCAATGGCACCTGGCTTGGATCAGCCATAGTGTGTCCATAGGCCCAGCACAGAGACCATCCCCTGTGCTGGACACTGCTGAGGCACCTCCACTCATGGGGTCAATTCTGGCTCCTCATGACAGAAAAGCCATTGAGGCGCTGGAGCGTGTCCAGGGAAGGGAACAGAGCTGGGGAAGGGGCTGGAGCACCAGGAGTGGCAGAGGGAGCTGGGAAAGGGGCTCAGCCTGGAGAAAAGGAGGCTCAGGGGGGACCTTCTGGCTCTGCACAACTCCCTGACAGGAGGGGGGCAGCCAGGTGGGGATTGGGCTCTGCTCCCAGGGAACAAGGGACAGGACAAGGGGAAGGACAAGGGGAAATTGCCTCAACTTACACCAGGAGGGGTTTAGATTGGATACTGGGAAAATTTCTTAACAGAAAGGATGGTCAGGAACTGGCTCAGGCTGCCCAGGGCAGTGGTGGACTCCCTGTCCCTTGAGGGATTTAAAGGCTGTGTGGATGTGGCACTTGGGGCTTGGCAGTGCTGGGGTAATGGTTGGACTTGATTATCTTAAAGGTCTTTTCCAAACTTAGTGACTCTATGATTCTGTGCTTAATGGCTTCCACAGCAACTGCTGCCTGCTGGCCATAGCAGGGGAGTGTCCATGACGGGGAAAAAATGACATTCACCAAGGAATGGGAAAAAGGAAATGCTGTCCTGGTGAGCAGGAAATGTCACAGAGGACAGGGCAGGAGTACGTACCAGTCTGAGGTGGGAAGTGGTCCCAGCTGGGTTGGTACAGCCAAGAGGCAGAGGCACTTCCCATGTGGGGAACATCTACTCTGGAAATGCTAAAAGCTGCTCCTCAGTCACCAGGACAGGGAAAAAAATCAGAGATGTGCCAAATTTAACAGCAAGCAATGCCTTGTCAGTAAACATGACTTAATTGATAATTCCTAACTAATTCAAAAGTTCTGTGGTAAAATGTGCCACTCTCTGCACCCCTCAGTCAGGCTATCAGATGGGGAGGGACCAGGTTCCCACTTGACTTGTCCCTGTGCCTGGGGCACAAGGAACAATCTTGGGATGAGAGATCCCCAAGGGCTGGGTTTGAATATCGCCAGCCCTGCCCAAGGGACCATAGCTCTTCTGCAGCTCCCACAGCGAGCCGCAGCCTAGGGAAAGAGTTAACGCTTCCCCCGTTTCTGACAGTGTTATTCAATACATTATTGACGTTGAAAAGTCGTCACGTTACAAGCCAGCAGTCCACGAGTATTAGGGGGAAAATAGAGGCACGCAGAGACACACAGAGCGTGGAGCCATGGGCCCCTGTGAGCTACGGTTACATTACCGCACACAAACTCCTTTCCCAGACTCATTTTCCTCCCCCATTTGGGGCGAAACCGACTCGTCTGTTATTTGCATTTAATGCCACAGTGAATCCCTAAATCCAGCTCAGGGAATGGATTACTGAGGGGGGAGGGATGGCTGCACTGGGGGTTTTTTCTCAGGCTTCAGCAGTTCTGATGCTCTGTGGTTGAAATGAGGAGTGGGACAGTGGTGCTGGGGACTGGAGCCCCTTCCTGGCTGCTTGGCCAGACCAGTGTCCCCATACTGGCTGGACCTCCCCATCTGTGCTGGCTGCAGAGCCTCTCCCAGCAGAGCCCACTGCTCTGCCCAGCACATTCCGGCCCTGCTGCCCAGCACATCCCTGCCGGCTCCGAGTGCTGAGGTTCCCACAGAGCCGGGGCTGGCAGCTGTCTGTGCCAATTTCACAGAATCCCGGGATGGCTGGGGTTGGAAGGGACCTTCAAGATCACTTCCTTCCACCCCCTGCCATGGGCAGGGACACCTTCCACGACCCCAGGGTGGTCCAAGCCCCGTCCAACCTGGCCTTGGACACTTCCAGGGATCCAGGGGCAGCCACAGCTTCTCTGGGCAACCTGTGCCAGGGCCTCCCCACCCTCCCAGGGAACAATTCCTTCCCAATATCCCATCTATCCCTGCCCTCTGGCAGTGGGAAGCCATTCCCCCTTGTCCTGTCACTGCAAAGCCCCTGTCCAGCTCTCCTGGAGCCCCTTTAGGCACTGGAAGTGGCTCTAACGTGTCCTCAGAGCCTTCTCTTCTCCAGGTGAACACCCTCAGCTCTCCCAGCCTGGCTCCAGACCAGAGGGGCTCCAGCCCTCAGAGCATCTTTGTGGCCCTTGGAACCATTAATTTGTGGAGCACCAACATCACAACAGTTCACAGGAAGAGCTGTATTTTATTCGTTGTCTCTTCCTCCAGCCCATACCTCATCCTGCACTCCAGACCCCACGATGGTGATGGTGCTTCTCTGGGGAGGTCAAGTCCAGCAGCAGGAAAATAAAATATAAAAATAATTTAAGGAGTGTCATCCCTATGGCCAGCACTGGGGAGAGGAATCCCACCATGGTGCAGACCTCGGTCTGCCACGAGGCCGGAGCATCCTGAGGGCTTCAGGTTCCACCAGCTGCTCCAGCCACGGGCATCTCCACCCTGCCGAGCCTATGGGAGCCCCAAACTGCACCTTGTCCCCCTGCCCAGCCCAGGTGAGCTGGGAAGGTTGTGAGGCCCCTCATGATGGCAGGTAGGGCCAGCAGACACTTCTGCCAGGCAGGCAGGGCCTGGCAGCACCTGCACACCATGGAGTCGCCCACGCGCGGGGCAGAGGAGGCTGGACGGGCACAGGGAGCTCACCAGGCATGCTCCCTCCCTGCTCGTATTTTATTTCATCTCCTGATGGGTGAAATGTGTCCTTAATTTGTTCAGAAAGAAAAAGCGAGTGAGCTGCATTCTCACACCCCTAACGAAGACAACACGCAAAGCCCTTTCAAAGCCGGCGCCACACATACAACGCGCTGCCTTGTTCTAATTAACACTGTCTTTTCTCATTAGCCACGGCCACACGTGCTCCAGGCCATGCTTCCTCTTGGGCAAGGGCCCCACGGTACCCACTCCTGCCCGGCAGCACCGGCTGGGCACTCCCTGGCCTGGGGCTGAGCAGTGCCTCTGGGCTCCAGGGCTGAGCAGGGGCAAAGCAGCACATCCAAGCCCTTCCCAGACTATCCATCCCCAGAGGGCTGTTTCTGGCTTTGCTGGCGTTTGAGAGAGAGGAGTGCATCTGGTTTTAATATCACCCCTCGCGGTAGCTGTCACCATGGGTTTGCTGTCAGGGTAAAAGATGCCTTCACACAGCCCCGTGCCAAAGCAGCAGACATGGAAACCCCAAGCCACAGCAAAGCCCCGACGTCCTGGGCTACCTTGGGCTCTTCCCCTGGCCCAGCAGGCAAGGCAGGGGCTATCACCCCATGCTGTTGCTCTCAGGGACGTGGCACAGTGAGCACATAGCTCCCGTTCCGCCGGCAGCGCTGGGGACGTGGGTGCAGTCCCTGGAGACCCAGAGCAGCACCCTGGGCTGTGGGCACTGTGCCAGGCCGGGCACTGCAAACCCCCCAGGGCCGCCCACCTGACCCGGAGCGTGCTCAGGCCGTGAGTCTGTGCTCCAGCCGCCTCCTCCCTTCTCCCCAAAAACACAGGGAACCACAAGAACTACAAAAATGTCTCTTGTCCGCAGCACAGAGCCTGTCTCTCTGAAGGGCAGGGCATGCTGCCGGCGGACCGGCCACACCACTCACCCCACCCAGGCTCCTGGAGAGCCGCCAGCCTCTGGGAGCAGCTGTCACATAAAAGCAAACACTGAAAGCCATCGCACTGACAGCGGAGCAGCTCTAACGCCGCTTGCCTTTGACGTTGCTCCATCCTGGTTCAGTTCAATGGTTCCCCCCCAGCCCCTCCCGCTGTTCGCGCCTGCCAGGAGCTTCCTCCTCCTCCTCAGGATCGCGGCGCTGTGACATCACCCTGCCATGCCATGGTGACAGCAGTGACATCACAGCCCACGGAGGCCAGGAAATCTACCCCCTTCCTAAGCATGGGGAGAAGAGGAGGAAGCAGGGAAAAGGCAGAGGATGGTGTGGAGATCACAGAATCATGGAATCACTACGGTTGGAAAAGCCCTCTAAGATCATCAAGTCCTACCACTAACCAAGGACTGCCAGGTGCCCCACTGAACCTTGTCCCCAAATGCCATATCCACATGTTTTTTTAACACTTCCAGGGATGCTGACTCTATCAGTGATGTCAGCAGAGGCTGGAGCAGAGCGGCACCCAGGTTGTCCAAGCAGGAACTGACCTCACCCCATCCCCAAGCCATGCAGTCACCCCATTGAAGGAACCTACAAGGAAGGTGGTTGGAAGCAATCTTGGAAGTCAGATGAGCATTCCCCAGCTGCATCTGGGACTGCCAGCCAACACCAGTGTAGGAAAATCAACTCTCCTTGCCATGTCCTGGGATGTCCTGGCAGGCACAACTCCTCCTGCACCCTGCCCAGCGGGAAGAGAGGCCAGCTCCAAAATATCCCCAGCCGCTTGGGCCATGTCCTGCTCTACACCAAGGGGCTCCAAGGGCGTCCCCATTGCCACCCCTGAGACTGGCCAGGGTTTCACCCTCCAAACGGGGCAACAACCCAAGAAAGCCCAACAGCATCCCTGGAATTTCTCAAATGGGCTGAATCAGGAGCAGGACAATCAAGGCCAGTAAATGCCAACTGGCAAATACAGGGGCTGGGTCTCATTAAAGGCCCTTATGGATGTGCATCCCAGTAATCATGATAAAAAGTCCATCATTACAGGATTTATTGCATTTCATGGACTGGTGTCTCCTCTCTATCTTGAAGTCCCTGAGGAATGAGCCCTTCCCCCATGCTGCCACCTCCACAGCAAGCCCAGGCTGGGAATGGCTGATTGGCTGGGAAGCAGCTCCCGAGTGGCTGCAATGCTCTGGCAAAGCTGGTAGCAAGGGGCTCCGAAGGACAAAACCCCTGAGCCAGCCAGTTCCTTTGCCTCGGCTGAGCAGCTGCAGTGGGGGCAGGGGGGATGGACATCCCCAATGCCTGATGCCTCTACAGCCACACCCCTGTGCCTGAGGACACAGGAGCACAGGCAGGTGCTGGCACACCACGCTCTGTCAGCAGCTGGAGTCACGCACGGCAAGGAGAGGTCGCACTGCCAGGTCCCCCATCCAACCCCTAGGAACCCTGAGCCCCAGAGTTCAGTGGGCACAGGATCTGGGAATGGTGCTGGCAACCCCGATGGAAAACCTGAGCCAAGGCAGCGCCTGCCCTGAGCTGCCATGGCAGAGCTGGCCCGAGGGAGGGTGCATGTGCCACGACTCCGGAGCTGGACTGGCTCCTCTGACTCCCAAAGACTTCCATCTTGCCCTTGGGTTTGCCGAGGGTTTGCTGCCTCGTCCATAAGCCAGAAGAGTTTTATGGATCTCAGAAACGACCGGCACAGCCCCAATGGTAGGGAACAAGTCTCTCATTGCTGTGTCCCTGTCGAGCCTGCAGGCTTGGAGGTGCCAACTGCCCCCAGTCCCGCTTAATAAGGTGTTAACTCCTGGCCTAATTGCCACCACTTAATATGTCAACACCCTTCACCTCACTGCTGCTGAACAAGGAGAAGGTTTGAACAAGCACAGCTCGGTGTACACTCGTGTTTGATCCTCGGCTGTGTTTTCTTTCCATCTCGCTCCCTTCCATCACTCCAGTGTGGGAGCCCGGTGTGCCCCCATCTCCCCCAGTCCCTCTCCTCAAGCAGGGGAGCATCTCCACTCCAGTCATTCGTGTTCAGCCCTCCCTTTCTCCACAAACCGACATTCACAAATGGAACTTCACTTACAGCATCCTAAGGTTGCACAGGGAAAAAAAAAGGCAGGAAATTAAAAAGGTCCTTTAACAACAGTAACAGAGCTGCAGTGCACAGCTAGGATGTACATAAAATATCTTCTAAAAGAACATGTCAGCCCAGCCCCTCACCAGAAGGGCATCACCACGCCAGGGCCTGTATCCGCACAGTGCGGGATCAGCACAGGAGAAGGCAGCACACACATTTGCCATGATCACAGCCGTGTCCTTCCAGCTTTTTCTAAGATTTTTCCAAATTTAGCCATTACCATGTTTTATATCTATTCACGCCACTCCATCTTTTGCTTTTTAAGGCACAGAAGATGGAAAAGCAATAAAATCAGTCTCTGAGTTTAGTCCTCTGCCCCATTCAAACAGACAGTTTCAGCAATTTATTTGAGGCTGCTGTTATAAATGCCTCTTGCTCACTTCCTAACAAACTGGCAGCACAGAACTCTCCAGAAAAGGGCGATTCAAGCATTATTTTTCTTTTAAAAGGCTAAACTTCCTAGAGCATCCAAAGCAGCTCTTCCCCGCTGTACTGGGATACAGTTCCCATCCTTGCACAGGTGAGTAGGAGAGAGGGGATGGGCTCAGGACTCCAAGAGCTTGGAGAGTACCTGCCCGTCCCCCCGAGGCTCAGCCAACACCTTCAACTTTCAGAGAGCAGAAAATTCACCTGTTCTCCAGCCGGTCCAGCCCTCCCCCAGTTCTCTTTCCAAGCACTCCCCTGCAGAGTCCCAAGGGATGAGCCAATTCCACCCTGGCATTGCAGGCCCTTGGATTCAGGGTGGAAACCCATTTTGGGTGATCAGGCTCTTTCCTCACTCACCTCACTCCCTGACTTGGAATCAGGGAAATCTGAGCAGTGGTACCTCCCCATTATCACCTCCGTGGTCTCCCTGCCTGGCCCTGGCTTTGAAGGTCACTCCAAGGCTTACAGAGTCATCTGTGCTATGGACTGACAGCAAATTCACCCCCTGAAGTTACAGGGCAGATGCCAGCAAAGCCATGAGCTTCCATGCAGATGTTGCCTCTCAAAGCTGGGATGACCTTGGGAAGCAGAGGAACAGGCTCCAGCCACTTTTGTAATGCTGCTAATGAGATGGACATTGATTCATGTGCGTTGGCTTCACCCTTTGGAGACACAGCCGGGCTCTCCCAGAATTCTCCCTTGGATGGGTGTAGGTGAGGGGCCACCACCCTGACTGTCACAGCGAGCTGTGGGCTGGGACACAGCCCAGCCTGGTGCCAGCCCTGAGCTTCTTACAGCACACGGACACCCACCAAACCTGGAAGAGCTCATTTTCTGCAACTATGGCCCTGCTGGCTCCCCCGCCCCTTCCTCACCAGGAAAAGAGCCAAGAGCTGAGCAAGTCAAAGCGTGTCCTTTGCCACGGGTAGCCCGACAGCCATGTGCAGATGCCCCAGAGCCTGGCAGACCCTCTCATGGCCTAGGTGGAGTGGTTGAGATGACCTGACCCTCCACTGCAGTCACAGACACCCTTCCAGGGGTAGTCCCATCACTGACCCACTGGAGACTGAATGATAACAGAGAGCCAAGTCTCTTGGTCAAACACAGCCAGGCCTCCTACCTCAGCTGTCCACCTTCCCCGAGGTCCTCCACTGAGTGAGGAAACAGAGATGAAGGGACAGGGGGGAATTACCCTGCTCCAGACTCTGCTTTTCTGCCAGGACACCCCACTGAAGCAGAGCAAGGGTTCTGATGGGTGTGGTGGCTCATCGCCAGCCTGATCCACACACCAGCAAGGGGATGGGAGCTCTCCAAGCACCCCACACAGCTGTGGCCCCAACCAACTCCTAGCAGCATCACAAACTAAAGCTCAACCTGAAATGAGGAAAGGGATGGAGAACCTGCAATGTGGTCAATGCCATGGGAGAGAGGAAGGAGGGCCTGGAGCAGATTAAGGAAGAGGAAGGGGGAAGGCCAGGTTTGGGAAAGCAGAAGCCAGACAGCCAAGGGATTTCGCTCCATCACTAGTGTCGGAGCCACGGCCCTGAGCGCTCAATGGGGATGTGAACGGCGAAACCTGATCGGCTGTTAACCCAGGAATGCGTGGAAATGGCAACTGCACATAACTCCAGGGAATCCGCCAGCGGTGCCCCAGCACCCGGAATCGCACGGATAACCCGCGCGCTTCGCACATGAGCTCATCCTGGGGATAATGCTCTCACATGAGTCCAGCCAGCAGGAATTCACTGCATGCTCAGTGGGACAGGGGGGCTCAGGGGGACACCCTTCTCCTCCTGCTCCTTTCCCCTTGCCCTCCTGCCACCATCCCACATTTCCCATGGACTGCGTGCTGCACCCTGGGAGCGTGCGGGTCACAAAGCCCTGCGAGCTGCGCCTGGTGCTGCAGCCTCCCTGTGCACGGCTGCAGAGGGGCTGGGCACAAACCCCATAAAATACTATAAAGTCAGGGGGAAAGAAAAGGAGGGCAGAGGCATCTGTGCTCCCACCTTCCTAGCACTGAACCTGCTTCTTTCTGTTCCTCCAGCCTGCTGGGAAAGGGAATGAGAATGTCTTCCCTGTTTCACCCACATCCTGGCTGCTGGTGGTGCTTCATGCACCCACAGCACTGGGAGGGATCATGCTCCAGCCCTGGGAGCACGGTGGTCACCATGAGGTGTTGTACCATTCCTCATGGCACTGCATCCATGCAGCTCCTCTCCTTGCCTCTGCCTTTCCCTTTCACCATAGTCGGCCTTGTGGAAAAAAGCTGAAATCCATGGAGGTCCCCTCTCCCTGGGAACCATTCAGCAACCCAGCTCAGCTTCCTTTTCCCAAGCAGCAAATGACCCACAGAAGAACCATATATTCTGTTCCTCCCTCTCCCAAAGGCATCAGCCCAGAACTTGCTGCCTGCTGAAAAGGATGGTCAAAGACCCAGGGAGCAGGAGCAGGACTTGACCTTGGTGGAGGATTAGCCGTGCTCCACAGGGCAGACATCCAGGGGGTCCAGGAAGCCAGCTTGGCTCACAGAGGACACATTTGTCATTGCTCAGGCACTGACACCTCCTGCCCATGGCGGCTTTTCTGGGGACCATCTACAAGTGAAAGGCAAATGCCTGCCCCTGCCACACGTCAAGGTGTCTCCTCCAGAAAGCAGCTCCCCTGTATCCATCTCCTGGTGGGAACCAAGGAGAGAAAAAGCCACCACAGGTGGAGGAAGAGCTCAGACCTTCAAGGCAGGAATTCCAGCTGCACTGCACCTGGCACAGGGACTGCTGCAAACCAGGGAGCTCCAAGGGCCATGGGGTCAGGAGGACCAGATTCAGCTCCTCACACGGCACCCCAGCGTGTCCTGGGCTGCATCCTGCTGGAATGAGATCCCTCCCAGAGCCTGGCAGGGATGCCTTGCAGGGGGCACAGCGCTCATGCCCAAGGTCAGGTAATCAGAGTTTTGGAAGCAATTCCAGGCTTTTTTGAACTGCCTCCAGAGAAGTAGGATCTTCTACCTTTGAATTGAATCATCCAATCTTTCCACAAGTGCTCCACAACCAAATCCCTCCCTCTCCAGTGGCTTAGCTCCGGAGCCTCTGATGTCACTCACCCTGGAAATGCCAGGGCAGGAACAAAATGAGCCAGCCCAAAAAAAGCTTAGCCAAGACAAAATGCAGGCTGGGCACAAGAGTTTGGGTCCATAACCTGTCCTCCTCTGGTTGGACAGGCCCCCAAAGAGGACTGGAAATGCAATTTACTGTGCCAGCAGAAGGATACTTTACACCTGGACAGCTCTGTTCAAAGAGGTGCCTCACTGGGCTGTGGGTCTCTTGGAGACCCCCCCCATATTCCCCTGGAGCTTCCATCTTCTCCTCCAGGCAGGGCTCTCCCCTTCCATAGGGCAGCATGACCTAGGAGCCAGCTCAGGACCCAGGGGTGGGCAGAGAGCTGGCAGTGGGAGGAGAAGGGACCAAGGCTCAGGCTGCAAAAGGAACAAGAAAATGAAAAATTAGGCCAAGAAAATGGAAAGCTGAGAGGTAACACCACAGTGGGACAAAATCCCAGCGGGAGAGAGACATAGCAGAGGTCACAGCCAGCCTGCCCCAGGGGAGAGGGGTAGGAGCAGATGCAGAGTGGGGGTAGCTCCTCGTTTTGACCCCTTCCAATCCTGCATCCCACCCTAGAGCTGGATTTCTGCTTGACCACCAGTGCGTGGGACATGGAGCAACAGGAGATGCGTGTCCCTATCCCAGCAGCTCCCAACGTGCCCCAAAACGTTGCCCACACCGTGTCACTGCCAGTGAACTGAGATTTTCCCCAAAGCCGGCCAAGAGCCCTGAGCAAAGCGTCGGCATGTGAGACAGCCCCGGCCCTGGGAGGAGGATGCCTCGGAGGCCGGGGTAACCGGACACCCGCCCGGTTCCCGCAGGGACAGGGATTTATACCTCTCCCGGGAGAGCGGGGAGCAGCGGGAAGCACCCCACGGGTGGGGGAAGCGACACCAGGCAACACCCTGGGAGACCCAATGAGATCCCAAAGATCCCAACAGATCTCCAAGCTATTTCCAAGCCACAGACCAGAGCCGTGCCAGCCCTCTCCGTACGTGCCAGGCGATGTGGTAGTCACGGCTCCGCGTGACTCGTCCGGAGCCAGATGCCAGCAGACAGTTACCGGAGTCTCCCGCGGCAAGGCTGGAGGCGAGAAGGAGCAGGAGAAGGAGGAGGAGGAGGAGGCCGAGGGTTCACGGGGGACTCGCTGCTCCAGCGCGACATCTAAAGGACTCCACACGCGGGTGCACGAGAAGGATTTCGCTGCTGCGTCCCCGCTCGCACCGCATCCCTCCGGCTGCAGGCACCGCGGGCGGCTGGAGCACCGGGCTCCCGACCGGGCTCGGAGGAGAGTGACGTGGTGCTGGGCTTGGAATCCCGGAGTGACCGCACAGGCCTCACCCATAACAGCAAGTCTGGGGATTTGCAGCCCCAGAGGGGACGAGGGTGCAGGGGCTGCAAGGATGCACCAACCTCTCCTCATCAGCTCTTTGCCCGCCCCAGGGGCTGCAGAAACAGCAGCTCTGCCCCTTGCAGACACATCCAAACCCGGCCAAAGCATCCCAGAGCTCAGGGATGAAGGTGCAGGATGCTTTGGGAGGTGAGGAGCAGGGCTCAGGCTGCAGGAGCAGAGCGGGGGCTGCATCTTATCCTCTACAGAGCCGTGAGCTGGTGCTACACTCTCAGTTCAGGCAAGGAACAAAACTACTGCTGAAAAGGAAAACAGACAAGATGGAAAGGTGCAGAACACAGCAGGTGTGGGCACAGAGCCAAGAGCAGCCCCCACACCCAAAACTTCAGATTCTCCCTGCCCTGCCCTCCTCTGCTTCCCATCACTCTCTGACACCTGATAAATGCCTGGTGGCAAAGTCCTGCAAGGAACTTCGCAGGTATCAAACCATTAGGCTGCTCAAGACATTATTTTGAAACCTACAGAGTTTATTATTCTCGAGAGTTTTTGCTGTGCTTCTTCTATACCAGCCTGAAATATTCCTCAGCAGGTGCAAAACTCTTTCCTGAATTCCAAACAAAGGTCTATTCCTAACAAAATTACAGTCATTGCTGTGAACGAGCTGAGAGACTGCAGTGCAAGGGCCTCACCCCAGCTAAATCACTGGGACCCCCATTTGCCTCACTCAGAGCAGGACATTTTTTCTATTAATGGTAACAGGATTTTTGGAGCAGCCACAGATGGAGGGAGCAGAGGTGGACTTGGCTTGGTGCTTCCACTCCCAAATCCCTGCAGGTGATGAGCCGGCTGCAGACAGAGCTCTGACACCAGACCTCAGCCAGAAAACACCCGTGGGTGCTGCCATGCCTGCTCAGCATGTCCTGAAACAGCCAAGGGATGGAACAGCTCTCCTGTGGGGAAAGGTTGATGGGGCTTGGAGCAACCTGTTCTAGTGGAAGGTGTCCCTGCCGGCAGGGGGGTGGCATGAGATGGTCTTGAAGGTCCCTTGCAATCCAAACCATTCTGGGATTCTGTGAACACCCCTCCCTCCAGCTTTCCATCCAGCCCGTCTCTGACCCACCTCGGCACAGATCTGCTCTTGGAGGGGGGAACCAAGATGTCCCAAGTGCTTCAGAAATTTATCTTGTCACCCCCAATACCTTTTCCTTGTCCAAAGCTCCTCACCAGCCCTCTTGTAGCCCCTTTAGGAACTGGAAGAGGCTCTAAGGTCTCACCAGAGATTTCTCTTCTCCAGGCTGAATGACCCAAGAGCAAATGGAGCCCACTAATCACCCTGGCTAATTCCCTCACTGAAGCCCCAGGTCGGACCAGGGGGTGGGAGTGGGGGGTGGCAGGGACCCCCTCAGCAGCTTTGCCAGCCGGCGTGGGGGAGTGGGGCAGCTCTGTCTTCCCTGCCAGCAGTCTCCTGTTTCCAAACACCTCGCTCTCATCTGCCAGGGTTGCATCAGCTCCCGCACTCGTATTTATAACCAGGGTTTAAAACCTGATATTCCATTTCCAGTAGCTCGGTGGGGGTGAGCTGAATCCACAGGGCCCCCAGCCAAGCAGCTGCTGCCAGCGTGATCCCTCTTCCCTTCACATCCTGCTCAGAAAAGCTCCCCACCGTCAACCTGGTGCCATGGCTTACTGTCATGGGCTCTTTAATTAGCTGAGCGAGGCAAGAGGCAGGCTCTCATTAAAGGGAGAGCTAATTGAGCCCCGGGCAGGGGGGACAGTGAGCTTGGTGGTGTTTGACACAGCGCTGGTTAATTGAACTGAGTGCACGCTCAGGCACATCGCTCCCTCCCCTTCCCAACCAGTCTCACCACCAGCCTGAGATTTTTGGGATTAAAAAGATTTTTTGGGATTAAAAAGACCCCCACCAGCTATTTTTGAACTGATGGATGCATGGGTGGGAAGGGGCTGCGTGAGAGAGGGAGGGGAGTCCCTCTCCCTCTCCATCCCGAGCACTGTCTCTCCCAGCACAGCCTCTCCTTGCAAGAGAGGCCGTGGGCTGAGAGGAGCTGCGGGTCCTTCCCCAGAGCTGCTCCTCTGCTCCTTCCCCCTGCCAGAGGGAGGGAGATCCCAGCTCCAGCCACCATGGCTCCAGGACACCCTGAGGCCAACTCACAGCCAGCTGGTGACAGCAGAAGGACCGACCCTGCCGTGTCCCTGCCAGTGTGGCTCCGCTCCCTCCAGGAGGAAACTTCCAGCTGCTTTAGGTTATAAATAAAGAATGACCTGATGAGAATGGCCAATCTCCTGGCACCAGGATCAATCACACACCTATTAAGTGTACAAAGCTACCTCTCAGATTAACAGCAATCCATAAACCCTGGCATCAGGAGCAGATTTGGAGCTTGGCTGGGACCCATCACCCAGTCTGCTTCCATGTACCATCTAACTGCATATTTCTTTTGACTTGGCTACCTTTTGTGGAGAATCGTAGACCCAATCTGGCAGAAACAGCATATAAAGGAGAACTCAAGCCTGGGACTCTTAAATGAATCCTCTCCCAGCCTCGGCTGCACTGTGTGTGTCTGCAGAGGCCAAGCAGCTTCCATGTGCCCGAGATTGCTTCCGTGGAAAAGGAAAATAGCATTTAGTAGCCTAAAAGGGGCAGTAAAAGGAAAAATTGCCTATTACTTGAAATGTGCTTTGGGAACCTCTGCTGAACAGTATCTCGGAAACACAAAATAAGCCTGAAATTATCCAGGCTCCTAGCTGGGTGCTGCAGCACTGCTCCACCCCCACCTTGAGCACTGAGGACCAGCTCATTTTTGGGGTATCTGGGGCAGGAGGGGTGGGTGCCCAGCAGGCAGCAGCACATTTCCCTGCCTTTACTTCCAAAGCAGCTGTCTAGCCCTGTCCCATTCCTGGGCACCCGATGTCACCTCCCTGGCTCCAGGCCCTGCTCCTGGCCAGCCCCTCGCAGCACAGCACAGGGCATGGGCTAGAAAAACTCTCCACACAGGGAAAACCCTGCACAGCTCCAGTCCCAGGGCTGTGGGGACATTCCAGCCACCCAGGACTCATGGCTGCTGCAGGGACAACCCCGACCCTGCTGGCTGCAGGTGTACCCCGTGGAGCAAAACCATCACTGGCTTTCATAAAGGCCCAGACTAAGGGAGGTGAGGAATTTCCTGGTATCCAGCATGGGTTTCAAAGCACTTATTTACAGGAGGAGAGTTCCCCTCCAGAACCAGCCCTCTGTCATCCTGTCCCACTTCATTTTGGGACTCCCAGCAGCTGCTGGTCGGGGTGGAATGGGCTGGAACCACCAGACATTCCATGACATTCAAGACAGGGATGTGATCCCATTTTGGAGAAGGTAGCAGTTACTGTCTGATAACCTCAGAGAAGAATCTGAGCAGATGCTCAGCGAAGATGAAAAATAAATGCAAAACTCAGTCCTGCTGCAGCCTCGTGCTTGAGGCCATGCTGAAACCCATCCTGCCCTGATGGGAAGCTGTTTTAGACAAAGCTTTTTCTGGCACCCACAGAGCAGGAGAAAGTATGGGGGAGTCCCAACAGTCATGACAAACTGTTTGGAGCTGAAAATCCATTTGCCTGCAACAGGGAGGCCAGGCAGGGCTTGCTCTGATCCACCTCCATCTCATTACCCCACGAAGCATCCCCAGCAGGGAGGCAGCCTGTGTAAGGAGGGACAAAGGAGTGCCTGCAGACCCCACCCTGGGCAGTGACAGCCCCTGAGCCTCAGCCCTGTCACTGGGGAGACAGCAGAGCATCCTCAGGAGCCTTTTCCTGGCCAGCTTCATCTCTGGGAAGCAAGGATACACCTACGCCCAGAGCATAACATTCATCATAGAACAGGGTGAGTTGAAAGGGACCTTCAAGATCGTCTGGTTCCACCCCCATCACAGGGACACCTTCCACTGTCCCAGGCTGTTCATGGCCTTGGACACTTCCAGGGCTGGGGCAGCCACAGCTTCTCTGAGCAACCTGTGCCAGGGCCTCCCCACCCTCCCAGAGAAAAATTCCTTCCCAATATCCCATCTAGCCCTGCCCTCTGGCACTGGGAAGTCATTCTCCCTTGTCCTGTCACTCCGGACTCTTGTCCCAAGTCCTTCTCCAGCTCTCATGGAGCCACTTTAGGCACCATAAGGCTGCACTCATAATTTCTTCTTCAATCCGGAATTATTTCACCTGCTCTATCCAATGACTCCACTCTTGCTGTGTTACAAGTGGGGAATACTTGAGCCACACATGGCAAGAGAGGAGGGATCCCATCCCCAGCCCTGTGTGGGTTTGCTGAGCATGTCCCACCCCTGCTCCAGAGTTGCCTCCTCTCCCAAGGAGGACAAGGGCTCTCTGCTTCCCTCCTTGCTGACAGGTTGGAGCTGGCTCAGCTGAAAGGCACTGCAGTACTACAAACCATGAGTGTGTTTGAAGTTGGAAAGATTTAAGAAACACTCATCGTTATCAGTTTTAATATTGAGATAAGCCTTGCAACTTACAAGCTGAGCTGAAGAGGTCCCGGTGCCAGAGGCAGGGAGGTGCTGTCTCAGATCCTTATCTACGACAGCAAGATGCTTCCACATGATACCACCACCAAATTTTGGTCATTATCTTGCAGCTACCCAGCAGTCAAGTTTTGTTTGTGCAGAACTGGTAACAAGCCTTTATTTCTATTCCCATTTTCCCCCCATATCAGAGGCATCATCAGAGGAAGGCAAGGCAGGCTGATGGCCGGGGACAGCAAGCAGAGCATAGCTGAGTACACACTCCTTTCACACACCAGACTTGGGTTGTCTGGATAAATTTGGTTCTCCACTTTCACAGCAAGATCGTTTTGGGTATCCCCACACATTGTGGTTAGCATTGGGCAATCCAGCAGCTGAGACTGGGATGGGAACTCCAGGCTGAATTAAACCCAGCAATCACTCTGACCCCAAATCTTGGGAAGCTGCAGGACATGGCAGCAGCATGTGCAGCACCTGCACTCAGACATCTGCATGCTCCTTTTAACAGGGAAATGGGATTTTCTTCTCACCCAGGGGTTGTGTAGGCTGTTGTAAAGGCACTAGGTGGGAGCACCCTGGGAAAGGTGTGTGCCTTTCCAGCTGGTCCCAACAACCCAGATCCAGGAGAGCCTGGAGGACAATGGGTCTTCCTGCACTTTTCATTGACCAGCAAAGGAAAGTGGAAACAGAATCACAGAATCACAGACTGGTTTGGGTTAGAAGGGAACCTTAAAGCTCATCTCATTCTACTCCCTGCCATGGGCAGGGACACCTTCCACATTGCCCCAAACCCCATCCAGCCTAGCCTTGAACACTTCCAGGGATGGGACATGGAAGCTGCCTTGCTGCCATTGCTGCTTGTCACAGGCAAGAACAGCAACAAGGCTTGTGACACTTTTGCTTTGATTACAGGTTCCCTGTAATTAAGAGCAAGAGCTACTGCAACAAAACAAATTGCAGAGCAAATCTTCTGCATGAGCAATGAGGGCACAGGGAGAGTCATCACCACACATAGGCAGGGCTGAGGTGACAGGCCTGCAGGGTTCAGGAGGTTGAGGGTGGCCAGGTGATGTGCCTAAATTAAAATCTGGGTCTCACTGCGCTGAATGCTAAAGAAATGTAGGAAGTGGCAATGCCAGCTTGCCTGAGCTGCTGTATCTCAGTCCCAGGAGCCAAGGCATCTTCAGGGTGGCCACTAATTCCTGCCCACAGACCACTCCGGCCCAAACGCAGGTAATGGTTAAGAGCCAGGGTGCCCCAAGGGCCTTGACAAGTCCAAAACCACACCAAAAATCCCAGGGATGCAGAAAGGATACTATGAAACAGCTACATCCAGAGCAGACCTTGTGGCCCACCAGGAAAGAGGTGACTCAAGCACAGCTCATGCTGGCATTCCCAAAAAACTGCTCTCTGCTTGTCCCACGGGTGAGCCACCTGGGTGAAGCAGAGCCTGTTTGCAGAGACAGGCACCCGAGAAAGGAATAAGGGCATGAAAACCCCCAGGGATTGAGAGGGAGGTATTTCCTGTGGGATGAAGGTGTCTGGTAATGCCCAGCTCTTGGCTGGGCGGAAGGAGGCAGAAAGTGCTTGGGCTGTGTTGAGAAGAGCCCACAGGAGCTTCTTCCAACAGAGCAGCTAAAGGCCATGAAACTCAGTATGAAAATGTCCAAAAACCCCATAAATTCAGAAGTGACCCCTGCAGTCAGGACTGGACAGAACACAGATGGGAGCCGTGTCCGTGCCAGCCAGTGGCTCTCCCTCCCTCACAGACAAGGAGCACCATGAGACACCCAGAGTGCATGTCCCAGGATGGACAGAGAAGCCCTCAGGTGGATTCTGGCAGTCGGCCCAACAGCCAGGTGAGAGACATCTCTCCTGCTCTGACCAAGGGGGATACCCCTACCTGCTGCTCCCAGAACTCTTTGGATGAGCACAGGTGGTTTAAAGTACCACCTCTCCTCAGGTAAAGCTTCCTGGTCCTGAGGATACCCAACAAACCAAGAGCCAGTGCACACCTTGCTCAGCTGGCTGAGGACAGAGTGACCCCAAGGGTCCAGCCCCATGCTGGGTCAGAGCACGCCAGGAGTGCTGGGACCTTAGGGTCACTGTGTCCTGCAGCAGCGGTGCAGCTGAAGGGAGAAACCTTTCTCCTGTGCCTTTGGAAATCAGAATCCACTATTTTCCAGGTCTTTGGTGAAAGTCCTGGACCAGGAAACACATGAGTGTCAGAGTCACTGCCTGGCTGAAGGACAACCCACCTGCTGAACCTCCCCACAGGTGAGATGTCTTTTAACCACCTCTGTCTTCTCTCCTGGCTTAATCCTGGGCAATGGAGCACTTAAAAACCATAAAGATTCCCAAGAAGCAACAGATGCAACATCCCAACTGGAATGAGACACTGAATAGGAGGGAAAACCTGATCCTTTGGATCTTTCTTAAAGACCTAAAGAACCTAATTTTAGGAATAAAGAGACTTTTAAAAATTAAGACTTTTCATTCCTTAAGCACAGCCAATTAAGACCTCTCATTCCTTAAAATCTTCTGGGTCTTTCCCAGTTATTGAAGAGAAAAAAAAAAAAAGCAAAGGAAAAAAAAGAGGCAAAAATCCATGTTTCTAGTGTAAAAGCAAGTGTGTGCACACACATGAACCAACACACAGATAATTACACCCTATGACCAGATCTGTGATCTGCATGTATGTGCAAGTGCAGCCTCCACCACAGCGCATGTGGCAGAGCACAAGGGTTTCTCTGGAGGTTTGGGGGTTCTGTTGTCACGTCAGAGGCACAAATTCATTGATTTCTTCCTGCAGAGGCAGAACTCCAGTGACTGATTTCTTCCCTGCTCCTTGATCAGCACTCATGCCATCACAAAGATCTGCTCCCGAGGGAACCAAACCTTCCTGCTTGTCATTGCCACATTCATATAAATGATGGGGAGTAAAAAACCACTCAGCTCATTTCACAGGCACATTAGTAGCAAATTCCTCTCCCAATGAGACTGTGGGAACAGAGATCCACAAGGGCTATTTTTAAAGCAGAGCAGATACCAGCCTGCCCTGGGTGTGCACATTCAGGACTTGCTGTTCCAAGCGTGCTGGAGTGGCCACAGAGGACAGAGCAGTTCCCTCTACCCCACGCAGGTGGGAAGGGAGCAGGATGGTCTGGTCCTTCATCACAGTGGGGAACAAAGTCTTCTTCTCCACACACCCCAGACACCCAAGAGAGAGCTCTGTACTGCCACAGCAGCACCTTCTGCAGGATGACAATGCGGGGGCCCTGGGCACCCTGCCTGTCCCTGTGCTCCCCAACAAGGACAGGCTCCTTCCCATGGAGCCACGATGAGTTCAGCAGTGTTTGCTTTCCTTTGGACCCCCAGCTCTTTGCCTCGTGCTCCCAAGCTCTTGGTCGAAGAGAAGTGGCCCTGAGAGCTCAGGTGGGATCTGCAGATCCCAACCCCTGTCCATTGGCTGTGCTCCCTGGGATGTTCTGGGATGTCAAGCTGCAAAGCCTTGAGCAGCCAGAATACTCCAGATCTGCATCCAGCAGGATCAGCCCATGCCTCCCCATCAGCGTTCCGGCTCCCTTCCAAGGCGAGAGGCAAGAGCAGATCCTGTCTGAGGAGGCCAGCAGGATGCAGTAGGCAGCAGGTATCACGGAGCCATCCATGCAGTTCCATGCAGCCTTTAGGTGCCCATGTGTTTCCATGGGTGGCCTGGCTCTCTCTTGCACTTCGAGAAGGTGGGACCATATCTGGTGTGGAGAACGCCCTGCTCCAGCTGCCCCTCAGCGCTGCTCTCCGGTCAGCTATGTCCAAGCTTGGTGTCCAGCATAGCTGCAGGTGAGGATAAGACCAGAGCAAACCTATGAAATCTTTCCCAGGTGGGCATACCTTGCCACAACCCAGCATGAGAACCTTCTCTCCCACAACACTGGAGATTCTGGAGGTGTTTTGAAGGTGATCCCTGCGAAGCTCTGTGGTTTCACAGCTTTCCTGTTGAAGCAGATGCTGGCGAGGCTGCTGCCAGCCCCAGGCAACACTTCCAACTTGCTCCCAAGCCTCAGTGGGAAGTGTTGGGGTGCAGCAAGGGCCAGGAACTGGGGGGACCTCACAGAAGGACCATCACTCCCCTGTGAGAAGCAGGGAACACCTGCAGGTCATGGCCAGATTCAAGCAGGAGTCTGGGTAACGAGTGAATTGGTGGGACTGGGCATCTCTGAGGTCATGCTGGGACACCAAGACACAGTCAGGGGCAGGATCAGGCCTGGAGATACCATGCAGGTACACAGAGATGAGGGCAGGGTCACTCTGGGAATCAGCCCATGGTTTGGAGATGGAGCCAGAGGCTCCAGAGCTGAGCAGGGCATGACTGAAGGCTGGATCTCCTACAGTGGCAGGACCCATCCAGCACAGTCCATGCAGACCCCGCAGCATCCTTGCCCTCAGCCAAGCAGAGTGTGTGGGTTGGCTGCAGGGACACCTCAGAGACTGCTGGATCTCGGAATAATGCTCTCTGCCATGGCAGGGACTGCTTTTCTTACCAGACGAAGATCTTTTGCCTGCTGCTGCCCTTGGTGCACAGCCACATTTCTCCAGTACAACACTCCTCCGTGGCCGGGGCTGCCCAGCCTCCTGCCCCTTGGCATTAGCTCTGCCCACTCCAGAGGTAACGACCCACTCAGTGCAGCATTCAGTGACTAAGCAGCTGCCCTGCCAGATCCCAGGCCACAGACTGGTTCTAAAGCCAGCCAGCCTCGCCGCTGGCAGGCTGGGACTGTGCTGGTGTAATGATACCTGACTGCAGTGCTCAGGAGCAGCCCTGCAGCTATCAGGACATGCAGATGTTCTACTGCTCCACAGCATTCCCAGTCCAAGGCAGGCAGGCTCAGGCTTGGGAGCAGAGAGCTGAGGTTTATAGTGCTGAGCAGCAATTACAGTTCTTATCTGAAATGCACTGATGCCAAGAGAAACCTTGGCATTGGCTTCCACAGACTACCAGGGAAAAGCCTCTGCCCACCCTGTCAAGGCCTCGGAGCAGACTGATCCATGTAAGCAGCAGGGTAAGGCCAGCCCATGGCATGATTCAGGCTGAGCTGCCCAGAGGAGGAGATGCTGGAAAACCCATCACTGGTGTGGACAGCCAGGCCCAAGGGAAGCAAGGACCAGCCACTTTCAAAGGTGACTCCATGGGGCTCTTAGGGGCTTTGGAGGCCACGGCCACCTCCTCATCCACTGGGCTCCTGAGGCAACCTCTGCCTCAACCTCAGAGCAAGATGTGCCCACAAGCAAATCCTCCCTCGGGTGTGTTTCTGTCCCTGAGCTGGTCCCTCATGGTGATGTTGCCCACCCAGGGGGAGGCGGCCTGTCTGGCAGCTGCCCACAAGCAAATGACTGCCCTGCACTGCCCGGGTGAACGTGCCCTCTCCATCCCCACTGTCTGCTCTGGTGGACCCTCAGGAGTCATAGAATCCCACGAGGGTTTGGGTTGGGAGGGACCCTAAATCTCATCTTGTTCCACCCCCTGCCATGGGCAGGGACACCTTCTACTAGCCCAGGTTGCTCCAAGCCCCATCCGTCCTGGCCTTGGACACTTCCAGGAATCCAGGGGCAGCCCCAGCTTCTCTAGGCAACCTGTGCCAGGGCCTCACCACCTGCATAGGGAAGAATTCACCCCAACATCTGGTCTAAATCACTCCTGCTTCAGCTTAAAGCCATTCCCCCTTGTCCTGGCAGTATACCTTAAAGCAAGATCTTACAGCAAGGTCCCATGGGGGTCAACAGGAGACAATCTCCACTATGAAGAAGGTTAGCAGCAGGACAAAGATTTTGTCTCAGAAGATCAGCTGGTGGCATGGTGGGTAAAACATCCTCAAAAGTTTTGCATTAAGCCTGGTCCTAACACTGTGCTGAGCTTGAAATGGTGCAAACCACTCCTGCATTCCCTCCTGGGGGGTGTCCTGGTGGAAAAAAGACTTTGCAGAGGGTAGAGCAAGATCAGGCCAGAGACTCAGGCAGGCAGAAGAGCCAAGTCCTGGTTTGGTTTGGATCATTGCTCACTCTCCAGCATTGCTCCACCCCAGCAAAGTGGGCAGCAGCTCAAGGCTGGACATGAGGACAGCCAGGCAGCTGCCCTGGGCTTGGCATGGGAGTGTGGAGACAGCTCTGCAGCCCTCAACGGCCAAGTGGCTGCCCAGGGCCACCAGCAGAGCTGGCCCGAGCTGGCCATGTCTCCTGCGGGCATCAGCCCGGCTGCCTGCTCCCTGCACACCCCGGGCTGTGGGCTGCAACACCCCACATCCAGGGGCATTTCCTCCCAGGCTGTTCCAACCCTCAGTGCTTTTCCAGGCCTGGGTGGGCAGTCATGCCATGTCTGGGGGCCATGGTGAGGTGAAGCAGAGCCTGGCTGAGCCCTGGCCTGCCCTGCAAGCACCAGGGATGTGCCTGTGCCCAGCTCCACCAGTGCCCACCTGGGGACCAGCATGGAGAAAGGAGCCAAAGCCCAGAACCCAAGGCATCAGTTTGTTTTGCCTACCCTCTGTTGCAGCTGCCAGGCTGGGAGCTGGTGGGAATTCTCTCTGGATACACAGGAGTTCATCCATACCCAGCTGGAAACCAAAAAGGGACATGTCCTGTCTGCACACAGCGCTGGGCACAGGCATAGCTACCAAAACCAGCTGGAGAGCATTGTCAGGGCCAGGGCTGCCCCCTCTCAGACCCAGTGGGGAAGACAGGAGGGGCATAGAGAGCAAAAAGGCCTTTGCAGCCTCCTCCAGGATCCCAGTACTCAGAGCAGTGGGACCAGCAGAGCTCAAGCCCAGAGGAACACCCTGCTCTCTGGGAAAGAAGGACATGTGAGGTGGGGTGTCTCTGTGCCATGGGGTCACAGCCCCCCATGTGCCATGGGGTCACAGCCAGGAGTGCCATGGGAATCACAGCCCCACGTGTGCCATAGGGATCACAGCCAGCTGAGCCATAGGGTCACAGCCAGGAGTGCCATGGGGTCACAGCCCCACTGGTGCCGTGGGGATCCCAGCCAGCTGTGCCATGGGGATCCAGCCCCACGTGTGCCATGGGGTCACAGCCCCATGTGTGCCATGGGGAGCACAGCCAGCTGTGCCACAGGGTCACAGCCAGGAGTGCCATGGGGTCACAGCCCCACAGGTGCCATGGGGAGCACAGCCAGGTGTGCCAGGACATGCAGCAGCCACCTGGAGATTACTTAATTAGAAACACGTTACTTGACATGACACCATGAGCCAAAGGGTTGGCTATTGGAAGTGCCAGACCAAAAGCTGGTAATAAGGGCTTTAGCCAAGAAGACACAGGGTAGGGAATCGGTGTGAGCACTGGGACTCGTGCCACGATGGCAGAGAAACTGAAGAACAATTTTGTCTGGATCCTAATGGGAGAAAAAACACACCAGACCTTAATAATAGAGAAAACCCTGTCACCACTTGGAAAGGTTCAATCCCTGCAGCTCAAGCACTATCACAGACAAGCTCTACCCTAGGAGAGGCCAGAGCTTTTCCAAGTGGAGGTGCTGCCCACAGGAATGGCCATGTCCTACCTCTTCTCCCAGACTTCCCCAACCATGTATCCCAAAGCAACAGAAGATTTAGGGCACACAGGTTTCTACATTTCAAGGGGGTTCTATCACCTTCCACCATGCCCAATTCTACTGGAGGAAAAAATATACGGCCAGATCCTTTAAAAACGTGCCAGGCTGGCACACTGGGAACAGGGATTTTGCTCAGATGAGTGTAAAAGGAGTGAAGGTATCTCTTCCCTTGTCCATTTACACAGCACCTGCCTGCCTGCACAACGATGCTGCAAACCAGAGAACATCCTTCAGCAGGAAATGGGCCCTAGAAGCCCCTGTGGCACGGGCAGCTGGCCCAGGGACAAAAACACTGGTAGGGGTGAGGGTTTTAAGCTGAACAGCAGGTCCTGCCATGAGCTGCCATGGAACACAGGCTGGAGACAGCACGTGCAGGGAAGGGCAGTGGGAAGAATGACCCTGCAGCTCACACACTTCTATTTCTTCAGAAAACTTTGGAGCTGAAAGGTGGTCGCTGAGGTTGGAGTGTTTAAAATTCCATCTGGGAGGAGGCTGGGGAGGCAGCACAGGAGAAGGGACATAGCTCCCGAGCATAAATGAGAGCTTGTGTTTGGGCTCGGAGGGGGAGCAGCATATGGGGGGCAACCCTGGGCCTCCCCTCTTCCCCTCAGCAAAACCTGGGTGGGCTCTGCTGATCCCCTCTGTTCCAAGGAAAGTTCAGGTCAATGCTGGGCGAGATCACAGAGAGCTCCACGATTTACGGAGCTGCTGACAGCAGCTGGAGAGGGGACCTGGGCTCTGCAGCCTGGCGTGACCGAGCCTCGGGGGGTGCAGCAGCACCAGCATGGGGGCAGCACTGGGAGGGGCAGGGCTGGCCCCAATAAACACATCGGGTTCTCCCAGGGGCTCGTGCACAGTAACCACTGAATATACACCCGACGGAAAGTGTAGAGTGATTTATTTTTGTTATTGTTGGTCCGACGTCCTGCCGGTGCTGCTGAGTTCTGGGGACTGGCTGAGCACACACCAAGCACTATCAGAGATGTGTCATAAAGCAAATATTAGCAGGGCCTGCGCTGGAGGTGACGCGGGGCCACCGTGGCCGAGCACAGCCACCACACAGCGGGAGCCACCGCAGAGGGTGACATAATCCTGCAGGTCCTCCAGCAGCCCGGCCACCATCCGTCGGGGTGGAGGAGGAGGAGGAGGACCGTGGCATGATCCTGCCTTGGGAAGATGCCAAGGTGGAACAGGTTCGGCTGCGTCAGACTTGCAGCATGAGGCAGAGAAAAATCCCCCCTGGAGAAGGGCTCTGAGCTGCCTGGCTTTTCCCTGGAGCCCATCTCTGGTGGCAAGATGGAATTCCCTGGAGGGCTCCCATCCAGGAGTTATTAGCCTTTCATCATCCAGTGTGCGGATGAAAGTTATAAAAATCCCAAAGCCACCCTGTACTCTAGACACCCAAACCACCCAAACTCAGGGCTGCGTTTCTCTGGGACATGTTTCCAGAATTTATTTGGTGCTGAAGAGGAGGGCACTGACACCAGCAGGAACTTCCCTGTTTTCTCACGGGGGTGTTTCCCTGCTGCCTTTCCCTGCGGTGACCGTGACATTGTCCTGTCTATGTCCCCATCACCCTGCACGTGCCCGACAGTGACCACAGAGCACAGTGACCCTTTGCCACTGGGGTGGGCTTTGATGTGTGACCCAAGTGACCCAAGAGCCCTCTCTGCTCCTCACCCAGGTGTCTGCCTGCACAGCAGAAATGCCCATCCATGGAGAGACTGAGAAAGGGGACAGGAAGGTCCCCCCAGGACAGGTTCAGGGCAGAGCTCATGCCAAGCTGATGAGTTGCATTGGCTGCAAAGGTGAGTGGTAGTGCAGAGCCATGGGTGCCTGGGGGGACCCTGGACAGGAGGGTCAGAACTCCCACATCCCCCGGCAGTGGAGCAGGACCTGTGGGAAGTCCCTGGGCAGGAGGGTCAGAGCTCCCACATCCCCCGGCAGTGGAGCAGGACCTGTGGGAAGTCCCTGGGCAGGAGGGTCAGAGCTCCCACATCCCCCGGCAGTGGAGCAGGACCTGCAGTGCCCCACGGCTCCCCCTGCCCCATACAGGGAGCACAGGGCACCAGGTTCCTCACCAAAACAGCAGTGGCAAGATATCAAGCCAGTACCAAGCTTTGGGAAACTTTGCCCTCTGAAACAATAATCCCCCTGTACAGGCTGCTGCAGGTGTGGAGCAGGATACAGTGGGATCCAAGCTCAACCTCAATGAAGTTTTGGTAAACCATGGGGCAGGCTGGTTTTTAGGCAGCATCGTGCTGTGCAAGCTCGAGCCCTGCAGACACACAGGTCACAGATCCTGAGCTCCGGCTCATGAAATGTGCTGGTCTCTGCAGCCTGAATCCCTGGCACTGTGCAGATCCAGCGCCCATGGCAAGGGTCAGGGCAGTCCCAAGCACAAGAACAGGCTGGGCAGAGAATGGATCAAGAGGAGCCCTGAGCAGGAGGACTTGGGGGGCTGATGGATGAGAAACTGGCCATGCCCCAGCCGTGTGCACCCAGAAACCCCCTGTGCTGGACTGATTCCCCAGCGTGGGCAGCAGGGGAGGGGGATTCTGTCCCTCTGCCCCCTCAGGTGAGACCCCACCTGCAGAGCTGCCTCCAGCCCNAGGTTGGATGGGGCTTGGAGCAACCTGGGATAGTGGAAGGTGTCCCTGCCTATGGCAGGGGGTGGAACAAGATGAGCTTTAAGGTCCCTTCCAACTCAAACCACCCTGGGATTCTGTGATGATTCTGTGATAAGGTGGCACTTGGGGGCATGGTTTAGGGGTGGCCTTGCAGTCCTGTGTTTATGGCTGGACTTGATCTTAATGGGCTTTTCCAACTTAAATGATTGTAGGATCATACAACCAACACTTGAAATGCCATCACTAAGTTCCCCCACCCGATCCCTGCCCTATCCCAGCCCAGCTCAGGAGGCAGCTGCCTGCAGACCTTGACAGAACATTACAAACTGGTTACTCAGTGCTGCTGACTGCTGTTATTTCCCCTCTCCTGGGGGCAGAGGGGTGCAGAGTTCAACACTTCCCCTTCCCATGGTCCCATCTCACTCCCACCCATCCCAAAGCATATACTGTCCTATTACACTCACCCTCCTGCTTTTCCCTCCCTTGCAGCTCCTGCACACCTGCGCTCGCTCTGTGCAAGAGATGGGAGAGCTGAACAAGCTTCATCTACAGAAGGGAAAATTAAGACAACAAACTCTCCCTACAGATCATCTTTAAAGTTGTTTTTTTTTTTAAATTGTCCTTCTTTATTAGTTCCAGACAGAAATCTGAAACCCCCTTTAAAAAAAACCAGAGATACATAATGATTTTCAAAGCTGTGTCACATAATTAATGTCACATTTATCTCTTCAGTTGTAGAGATAAAAAGAAACCATCTATCCATGTCCTCATTATTTTTTATTCTCCTTTTAAAGCCAGTGTTTAAATCCATGGGATGGGGTACTCTAAAGGAGGGGGAAAGTCTGGCTTTCCCTTTACCCCCCACAACTATGGTGATAAAAAGATTCTCCCTCTCCTCCCTGCTCCCTTTTCTCCATTGTTGCTGATCCAAGGGTAGAGTATCCTTTAAGCAAATCCTGTGTAACTTCTCCTGTCCCTCCCTCCTCTGCCCCACCATCCTAACTTCAACAGAGACATTCCAGCAGCTGGCAAATTTTCTCCCATTTTCCTGGGCCAAGCCAAGGGCCAACTGTTCGGGGTCTCCTGTGACACACAGCCCGAGTCCCACAGCAATATTAGTTTTTAAAAGCCATGGATTTTTCCACCATTAACACAGCTTTGATCCATCTCATGTTGCATTTTGCTGCATTTAGGGGGCTGCTGTCCCCATTAAAATGACATTTAACACTGCACCGCTCCCCCGGGCCACTGGGAACACCTCGGAGCGGGACCACCAGTGCTTTTCCTCACAGCTCGTATTCCCACCCCTTGCCCCCCTCAGCTCAGAGTTTCCTCCTCCACACCAGACAAGGATGTGGCAGTCATGGCCTCATAACGAAGTCCCAAGAAGTGAGAAGGACCCTTTAAGATCTCTGAGGGATGCAGATAATCTGGTTTTGATCAGCTTCTGACAGCTCTGAACATCACAGTCAGAGCTCTCGGGGCTTGCAGCATGTTTTACGTCCCACACATCCACGCTCAGCTTTCACCAAGCCCCACGGAGTCCCTCTGCCCCCAGCCCCTGTCAAGGACCCCTGTCACTAGGTGTTCCCCAAAAAGTAGGGGTTGAATAACAGGGAGATTCAAATACAGCAATCAGTGAATGTGGTGGGAAGAGAAAGTGCTGCTGGGAGCTTGGGAAGCACAGGAGAGCCAAGGCCTTGCCAAGGAGACCTCTCCCAAGGAGACCCCTCCTCTCCCACCCCCTCTGCAAGCATCTGAGCTGGCTGTGCTGATACTGGGGAAGTTTCTCATCTCTCAGAACAGCCCTGAAGGCTAAATGGTATTTGGAAAACTCCAGGAACAGAGAGCACCACGTCTCCAGACCCCTGTATCCCACTCAGGGCAGCACAAACCGCATGGCTCCTCCTCGCACTGCTGGCACCAGCAGCTGGGCATGGGAGGTGACCCTTCTGCCACCAATGGCACTGGCAAAGGGAAAAGCACCCCACCCCCTTCTCCCTGCTGTCCAAGACTGCAAGTCCACATCCCTGGCATGTGCTTAGAAGAAACACATCAAAAAGAGCAACCTGCCCCACTCCTGGTGTTCCAAGGAAACATTTTTGGTGGCAGATACCCATAGGCTCAGATGGCACCTCTGGCACACCAGGCTGAGCTTTCATCCCAGCTCACTCCCAGCAGTTCAGAGCCCTCTAATCCCATGCCTTTGGCTGAACCAGGCTCAAGCAGCTGCCACACACCCACACAAACACAGAGGAGGACAGGTCACTGTCCCCTGGGCCAGAGCAGTGCCCAGCTCAAGGAACACTCCTCTGCTGAGCCAAACCAATCAGCACAACCCATGGATAGCTGTAACTTAGCATTTCTCCCTTCACTGTGGCAGAAAAGCAGAGCCATGAAAGGAAAACAAGCCCAGATCACCCTCCAGGCTGAGAGCAGCCTGGGGGATGCAGCCCAGCAACCACCTTTTGCCACTTGGGGCAGGGGGGTCATTGCCAGCCAAAACCCAGCTCATACTCACACTGGCTGTGAGATGAAGATGGTCACCTCTGAAACAGGGTCCTGGGGGCAGCTCAGGTTCTCAGTCTGAGAACCAGGGAGAGCTTTGCTGTGTCGAGGCACCTGAGCACTGCCAGGCCCTGCAGCTCCAGCAATGAACATGAATCTGTGTCAGCTCTTACAAAGGGGTGCTTTTGCTCCACAACCACTTGAGCACACTTGTGGTCATCTAACCTTCTCTTCCTTCCAGTCTCTCTCGAGAAAGGGGAAAGAAAAAGCAGGACAGCCTAAGTGCTTCTTCACGTGTTCCCACCGAGCACCTGGAATCTTGAAATCAAGCAATTGCTCTGGGTAAGAGATCTTCAACCTCCCTGTGAGCACACAGCTTCCAGCCCACCTGAGCATCAGCTCTTCCCTCTCCCCTGAAACACACACAGCCAGGGAAAAGCATTTAATGGAGGAATTCCAGCCCACAGAGCCACTGACAAACAAATTACAAACTGAAACTGTGGCTTGTCCACAAAACTGCTTCTAACCAAGTCAGTGAAGGGCAGGAGGAAAGTAGCACCACTGATGGGAAAGTGTCCCCGTGCCTCTGGAGTGAGCTGCACATGCTCTGAGCATCCCATGTGGGATGTGCAGGGAGAGGCAAGAGTGCTCCCCAGCATACAGACACACAAGTGGCAAAGGGGGAGAAAGGACTCTGCAGGGAGCTTGGAGCTGAGCGAGAGCCCAGCTGTGTCCCTGTGCCAGCAGAGGGGCTGGGCTGCTGTGACAGCTCCGCTCACAGAGCACGGACTGAACCAGCTGGGAGGGGATGGGGCACTTTCAAGTTGCCAGCCCCCAACACCTGAGATAGAATCATGGAATGGTTTGGGTTGGAAAGGACCATAAAACTCATCCCATTCCACCCCTGCCATGGGCAGGGACACCTTCCACTAGCCCAGGGTGCTCCAAACCCCATCCAGCCTGGCCTTGGACACTTCCAGGGATCCAGGGGCAGCCACAGCTTCTCTGGGCACCCTGTGCCAGGGCTTCCCCACACTCACAGGGAAGGATTTCTTCCCAATATCCCACCTATCCCTGCCCATTGGCAGATTAAAACCATTCTCCCTCGTCCTGTCGCTATCTGCCCACACAAAAAGTTCCTCTCCCTCATTTTTATAAGCCCCCTTAAGGTTCTGAAAGATGCAGTGACAAGTGGCACAAGAGAAGTGATGGGAGCCCCTCCATGGGGGTCCCAAATGTGGGGTGCTCCTCCTACTCATCTCCAGCCCCTCTGTCCCTGTCCTCCTCCTGCCCCAGGGACTCTTGCTCTCTCAACCTCCTTTCTCCTTTCCCTGTTCTCTTCCCACCTTTCCCCTCCAAACCCCTCTCCAACTCCACCAGCAGAGCCCAGAGCCATCCATAGCAGGCCCAGCCCTTTGCAGCCTGGTTTAGCCAAACAGCTGCTGGGCTTCACCCAGCAATTTTGGGAGGAAAAGCGATTTCATTCCCTTTTGGGAGGAACCACCAGGACATCCCGGCTCTCTGGGCTCCAGGTTGGGAAACATCTCTCCTGCACCAGTGCCCAGGCGCTGCCCTCGGGTACCAGGCAAGGCCAGCATTTTCATTTGACACTGGCACAAACACCTGCCCTGAGCAGGGGAAGCACAGGAGCAAACTGGCTCCAGACCCAGGAATCTGCATTTCAACTTTTGGAAGCAGCCTGGCACTGAATCCCCCCAGTGTGGGCAGCAGGGCCAGAGAGGGATTATGTCCCTCTGCTCCATCTGGAAGGGCCCCACCTGCAGAGCTGCCTCCAGCCCTGGGGATCCCAGCACTGAAGGGATGTGGAGCTGCTGGAGAGAGTCCAGAGGAGGCCACGGAGATGCTCCGAGGGCTGGAGCCCCTCTGCTCTGGAGCCAGGCTGGGAGAGCTGGGGGTGTTCACCTGGAGAAGAGAAGGATNAAGTGTCCAAGGCCAGGCTGGATGGGGCTTGGAGCACCCTGGGCTAGTGGAAGGTATCCCTGCCCATGGCAGGGGGTGAAACGAGTCGGTCTTTAAGGTCCGTTCCAAACCAAACCATTCCATGATTCCATGATCTCTCCAGCTGTGCTTCTCATAGCCAAAGCAGGTTTCCCTTCGGGCACCGTGAGCTGTGTCTCTCCTGACCCTACAGCCATGGTCACAGTCGGGAGCAGAGCTCCCTGTCCCCAGGCAGTCCTGGCCCTGCGCTCCCCCCAGACCTGACCCTGCTCTGAGTCACGGTCACCTCCCTTGCGAGGGGCAGCGGGAGCAGGAGCAGCAACCCAACAAACCAGCTCCGTACCAGCAAAGCAAGACACCAGAAGTCCTTTCTCCCTTCTTGGCTCTGTCTGAGCCATGGTGTCACCATGGGCCACCACTGGAGCCCACCCCCACCATGGATAAACCCTCCATCCACTCCAGGGAGAGGAGGGAATACCTGACTATGGGCTCTGGAGGAATCCACCTGCTTCACCATCCCATCCTCTCTTCAAAGACCCCTCCCCAGACAGGCCACTTTGCCCTGTCCTTGTCAGTGACATTATTTACACACAAGGGTTTGCAGACACACCAGAGCCTGTGTGCAGGGACATCCCGCAGCAGCAACCCCTTCCTCTGTTTGTTTGTTTATAGGAAATGATTTCTGTAGGGTAACACACCCCTGGAGAGCCAGCCACCCTGCTCAGACACTCCTGGCTCACAGGAGCAGCCCCATACACAGCTCCTGTGGGAGGATGTTTAACTAAACCTACTCTGGGCTCACAAAGGGAACTCCCCCCAGGCACGGGTTGCTGAGTAAACTTGGATCTCGAGCACCTGGAGAGTTTGAGTCTGGACTCTCTGTGCATGTGGTCCTGGGCAAGATACTAAGCTCATGTTCCCCCACAAGGAATGACAACATCTGGGCAGCTCAGAGTGGGGACAGAGGCTCCAGGCTGGTCTTTGCCACAGGCACCCCTTGAAGAAATCCCTTCTCTATCCTGCCCCAGCTTGTCCAACTGTAACAAGGCACCCACGACCCATCAAGCAGGAATATTTGCTTTGGGAAAACCCCAAAAACCAGGTCAGACCACAGCACCTGTACCTTTCCTTGTTGTATGACCCACAGGTCCGTTTTCTCCACACAGAGCAGGGAGGAGCGGATGATGGCAGGAGATGCAGCCAGGTTAAAACATGAGAAGCAGCAGCACTGGGGAAGAGAGACCCAGGAAGAAATTTCCCAGACACCGCCTTGTGCAGGGACAGGTTTTGTGGTTCTGCCCATGGAGAATTACATCCCTTCTGCTTTTATAAGAGGAAACACAGGCTCCTGATCCCAACAGGAGATTTGGGAAGGCTCTGGACTAGGGCGCTTTGTTTCTTAGAGAAAAAAGCTAAAATTTGGTGGGGCAGCAGCCTATGTGCCCAGGCAGCCTGTGTGCTTCTTCAAGAAACACATACTGAAGACACCAATATCTGTGCTGCTGTATTCTCCTCAAAGGAGAATCCAGCTTCCAAAAATCACTCCCAAGTCCCTGACCTGCTTACATGGACAGGGGCAGGATGCCAACCTGTGAGCCCAGGGGGCACACGAGCCCCACAGCTGTGCTGCTGAGCCCTCTGGGTCACACAGGGGAGGGTCTTCTGCCCTCAGCAAGCCCAACCCTTTGCAGTGATGCTCTTCCACCACTGGGGAAGCCTTGTCAGTGTAAGGCTTTGGAGCAACCTGGGATAGTGGAAGGTGTCCCTGCCCAAGGCAGGGGGTGGAACAGGCTTTAAGGTCCCTTCTAATCCAAACCATCCTGTGACTGTGCCCCCAAACACAGGCATCTTCCTCCCAGCGTGGGGATCAGCCCAGTGCTCCGAAGGGGGCTGGCAGAGGGGAGGTGCTTGTTGGAGGTCTGAAGGATGTGAAAAGAGAGAACAAGAAGACAGAAGGACCATCTGTTGCACAGACTGGGTTAGGGGGTTAAACCCTTCCCTTTCTACCAGTGCAGGAAAGGGTAAGAGGCCACAGGAAAGCTGGGCGTTGGGAACATGAGCAGGAGGCTCTGCCAGCAGGGAGAAGGTTGGTCTCAGTACAAGCGGAGTGAAGACAGCAAGGGAAGAAACAGGCAAAGCATGTCCAAAGCCAAGGCAAGGGCTTCCCTCAGCCAGCTGGGGCTCCCAAACTTCCTCCCTCCACTGCAGCACAAGTCACTGGGAAACCCTCCCCCACCAACGCTGCTCACAGAGCTGACGCTGTGCCCCAGCACCCACAGCCCCTGCTGGGGACCCTCGCTGAGCCCCACAGGCCCTTGCACTTGTTCTCCTTCCCCAGTCCCACCACTACAAAGCTCCTCTGCTCCACTCCAGAGGAAGACAAAGCACATCCTCCATCCCTGGGCTCTGTTCTCCATCTGCATTAATTCAGGGCCATATCCCAGTCTCCATTCTTCCTCCCACTTCCACCCAATACACTTTGGCACAGCCTCTCCACAGACAGGAAAAAAAGAACCACACATTCTGCTTCTTATCATTCAAGCACTAAAAATTCTAGAATCCTAAAAGCAAAAGGAAGGGCACCTCCTGCTGCCACGAGCAAAGCCCCTGGTGCGGCTCCGGGACAGCTCAAGCTACCACCAGGAGCACGTGCGGCCACCCAAGCCCAACAGCTGGGTCAGCACTGACATCTGCACCGGGTCACACCTTGCTGCACTGGGAAGTGTGGAGGGTTTAGACTGAGGCATATACTGCAAGGTGTATTGTGAGTCAAATTAATTAATTTGGAATAAAGAAACCTGCTAAGGTGTGCAGATCAGCACCTTATTGCACACTGCAGGCAAATACTGAAAAGCAGTCTGTCAGGAATTCTGCATCCTGAATTAAATTCGTTCATTTCAACAAACGCAGTCAGCGCTGAATCAGGGACCCTTTGCAGCCCAGTGCAAAACCAGTGTCTCAGTGCTCAGCCACCACAGCCACCCCCAGGGCAGGCAGCCCCCGAGCAGCAGCGGCTCTGTCCAGAGCCAATAAAACACATCCTGCTCACCCAGCTGAACACATGGCACCAAAGATTCCTGCACAGCTCCCGGTGCTTGGGTTGGGCCATTCACAGCAGCCATGCAGGACTGCAAGATGAGATCCAGAGGGTGGTCTTCTCGCACAGCCCACCCCAGCGATGCTGGCACAGACCCCAGCCCATCCCGCTCCGGCTGCTCATCCCCAGGGCCTCAGAGCTCAGACAGGCCAGTCTCTCTCTCCAGAGATTTGTCCTCTGTGGAGGAAGACAAAGGCCTGAGCTGAGTCTCACCACAGGGATGGGCTGTTCTGCCCTGGTGCTGGTCAGCATCTCCTTCACCCCCAGAGCAAAGGGCAAAGCCAAAAATCACAGAACCCCAGACTGGTTTGGGTTGGAAGGGACCTTAAAGCTCATCTCATTCCAAGGCCCTGCCATGGGCAGGGACACCTCCCACAGACCACGCTGCTCCAAGCCCTGTCCAACCCGATTCCCATTGGCACGGGATGGGAAGGGACTGGGATACTTGGCTCTTTGCACCCCTCTATGACGTTTGCACACCTGGGGGTGGTTTTTGCTTTGCCTCTCCTGAAGCCATCCCCAGGCGCTCTCCCATCGTTGCTCTCTTCTGCAGGTTTTCCCCAGTTGTGACCAAATTCCACCTTTCCCAGTACCACCAAAATACAAGTGAAAGAATGGATGGTAGAGCTCATGAGTGTGACCACTACCATTCTTCATATGACTTGGAATGGAGGAATTTTCTTTAATTTGACCAACTATGGGTTCCCCACCGATTTTTCCATCTGAAAAATGGGGCAGAGTTGACATGTCTCTGGTAAAGTGTCCCAAAGCAGCCAGAGAAAATGCCTTGAGATGCTGCTGCCCAAAGCCCATTGGTGACTCACCTTCTCACATGCAATAACACTCCCTGCGTGGAGCCACCAGCTGGCTCCGCTCCTTGAGACCAGTCTGGTGGAACTGGTGAGACAGCTTGCTGTGTTTTTCTTGGAGGGAGAGCAGTGGGATATGTGGACGTTGCTGAATAAAAAATCATTGCTGCACATGAACAACGAGCCAGTCATCCAAAGGCAAAATATTTCCCCCAAAAAAAGCAGATAGCTCTTTAGACACTTTTTGCTGTGTGGCTCTTCGAAGCCCATGGAAATGGGCTGGGCCTCGGCCTCCCCTGCACTTCAGGCCAACGCAGGATCCTTGTGCAGCACAGCTCAGATGACAAAATCCTTCCAAGCACCAGGAGATATCATCAACACTGCAAAGTAATGAACGCCTTCAAAATCCCACTGGAAAAGGCAGGTGCTTTTGCTGCCAAGCCCACCAAGAAGGGATGAAAGGGGAGCCCTGATGGCTGTAATTTGCACCAGGCAGGATAAATGGAGGGCTGGGTGTTACCAGTTCCCATCCCAGATACTCTGCATGGATGAGGCCGACCTTGGAGCCACACCTGCTGATCACATGCAAATCACAGAAGCCCAGAATGGTTGGGTTGGGAAAGACCGCAAAACTCATCTCACTCCAGCCCTCTGCCATGGGCAGGGACACCTTCCACTAGCCCAGGGTGCTCCAAGCTCGTCCAACCTGGCCTTGGACACTTGCAGGGATCCAGGGGCAGCCACAGCTTCTCTGGGCACCCTGTGCCAGGGCCTCAGCATCCTCACAACCAAGAATTTCTTCTGAGTATCTCCTCTAAATCTCTCCTCTTTTAGTTTAAAACTGTTCCCTCCCACTTACGGAGGTGACAACAGAGAATTCCTGGTGGTGGATGAGCCAGACCCAGGCAGTGCCAAGCTCTGTGGTCCCCAGCCATGCAGGTCCCTGCTGTGCCAGACAGAGCAGGAACACCCTGTGCTGTCCCCATTCCCCCAGGATGCCAGTCCAGCAAAGCTCTGCTCCCACCACAGGACCCTGAGGGGACTCTGAACCAATGTGGAGCGACAACACCAAGAAACTCTCCCATCCAGGCACCTGGAGCCAAGCACTGACACCATTAAGAAGAAAAAATAAATAAAAATAAAACACAGTGTTCTCTGACCGCCCACTGGGTCACTCCTGCCATTCCTGGGCCTGGGCTGCATAATCCGTCTCCCAGCTTGGCGCCCGGGCTTCCCTCAGAAATGCAAGTCTTTACCCAGGAATTCATGGCAGGAGAAATCAAGAAGAGAAAGGGGAGGGGAAGGGTGGAAAAATAAAAAACACTTTTTGTGTTTTATCCAAAGTGTTTTGCAGGTCTACTTCCCCTTGGTTCACTCACTCTGCTGGATCTACCAGCATATTTTGGGTAATGAAATGCACATTTGCTGGTCAGCCCTAATAGACCCAGAGGGACTGGGTTTCACGTGTGTTTGTTTTAAACTTAAGGGTGTTATAAAGTTTTTCCAAGAGCCCAGGGCTGGGATGATAAGCCATGGCAGGCAGTGCCTAGTTAGTGGGTGGTTGTGGTGTTAATATTTATCCCATAACTGAAGGAAGACGTGACAACATGAGCGAAGCAAACCACCACCACCACCACACTTCCTCACAGGGCACACACTGAACCTCTGCAGGGACCACCACACAGGAGGCATTTCATACAATGCTTGTGTATTGCAAGAGAAAATCCTCTGACAGGACAAGTTGATTAAATTAAAAAAAAAAAAAAGGAAAAGAAAGCAGAGTTTAGAGTGAGAATTAGGCCTTCTAGTCTCAGAGCCTTTCCAGCCAGATCCTTCACTGCCCGTGTGTGGGACTTGTTAGAGCGAGTCCAGAGGAGGCCATGGAGATGCTCCAAGGGCTGGAGCCCCTCTGCTCTGGAGCCAGGCTGGGAGAGCTGGGGGTGTTCACCTGGAGAGGAGAAGGCTCCAGGGAGACCTCAGAGCCCCTTCCAGTGCCTCAAGGGGGGTTATAAAAAGGAGGGAGAGAGACTTTCCATGTGAGTAGATAGTGACAGGATCAGGGAGAATGGCTTCCCACTGCCAGAGGGGATGGATGGATGGGATATTGGGAAGGAATTGTTCTCTGGGAACGTGGGGAGGCCCTGGCACAGGTTGCCCAGAGAAGCTGTGGCTGCCCCTGGATCCCTGGAAGTGTCCAAGGCCAGGCTGGATGGGGCTTGGAGCAATCTGGGATAGTGGAAGGTGTCCCTGCCCATGGCAGGGGGTGGAATGGGATGAGCTTTAAGGTCCCTTCCAACCCAATCCATTCTATAATTCTGTCTCCCTTGGCCCATGCCCGAGTCCCAGTGGCACAGTGGACTGTCCCTGTGGAGCCCATCCTGCCTCAGCCCCGCCAGGCTCAGAGGATGTGGCTCCATCCCAGTGCCCTGCACTGCCAAACCTCCTATGGGCAAGCTCTGATTCTGCCTCCAGGCAGCCTGCAGATCACAAACGGAGCTCACCTCCCAGAGCTACAGGGGAAAACTTCTCATGAATATAAATTTTGTGCTTAGAAAACTAAAGACAGCTTATTCCCTTGAAAAGAAGGAACAAGCGTCCTGCCTGGAGCAGGCACCAAGAATTCTGCAGAGCTACAGATCAGCAAGCACCAGGAGCACAGTGTGAGGGCAGGGAAGCTCCAGCTGATGGGAAGGGCCATCACTGCCCATGGAGACCTGTGCCCTGGGTGAGCAGTGCGTGCAAGAGGGACAGGCCCATCTGCGCAAAACCCCCTGCAGAAATGACAACGTGATCTAAAATCACTGCCCAATTTGGGGACATCAGGGCCAGCTTTCCCTTGCTTGAAAAATCCAGAAGAGAAAGAAAAAGGTTTCCTAAGGCACCAAGCATAAGGAAAAGTGAAGTGAAACAGTGTAGGGAGACCTGGAGGGCACATGCCTGCATTTGGGGATGGGGAACACAGCTGCAGACTGAGTCCATCCCCATGACCTACCCATCCCCTCTGCACAGAGGTAACTGCTCAGGTGCTCAGTCAATGACAGGGGAAGCTGTGTCACTCCATGGCAGCCTCTTCCCTTCCCAGTTCCCTTCTGCTCCACACAGACTGACAGCAAGAGATGGAAAGGAACACAATTCCCCATAAAATCCCCCAGCTGTGGGCAAGAATCAAAGCAATTAATGACACTTAATGTTTGTTGGATAGGGAACATGGATGAGGAAGGCGAGAGCTGATGTGGCCAGGCTGCTGCAGGGCCCGGGGGTCCCACCGGGACTTTGCTGGTGGGCAGTAAGGAATGAGCTGGGACAACCTCAGGACACAGACCCATTCCAAAGCCACCTCTCATCTCCTGTGGTCGCTTAACTGTAAAGCACCTTCTTCTACCCTCAAACTGCCTAAAACCCAACACAGGCTGCCTTTACTTCAACATTTCAGAGACCACTTATTAGACCAAATCTGTGTAAAGCCGTAGTATCCAGGTGGTACACTGCTAAAAGTAAAAGGGGAGTTGGGATTTCTCCCACAGCCATGCGCATTTGTCATCTCAGATTTGCCAGAGTCACTAGTTTCACTCTCAGATCTCTTGTGCAACCGGGGTCCAGGTTCCTACATGGAGAATCCCAGACTGTTCTCACATCTGAGTTCCCTGGGCACAGCAGAAGATGCTCAGTTCAGAGTCCTCCCACAGGAGCACTGTCCTGCGCTCCGACAACCTCCACGTTTTCCACTCCTGCCCTTTTTTTCCAGGACAGGCAGGACTTTATTTATGGTATTATTTGGTTACTTGCAGGGAGACACATGCTCATCTAGGCAGTCAGAAACCCTGAATGAATGGCTTAGGGACAGAAATTCAGTTTATCCCAGTTTTAAGCACTAGAAGCCGACACAACCTTGTGCTGCACAAGGTGCTCGGTGATGTGTTCCTGCAGCTGATCTCCCTCAGCTCCATCTCTCATTTGGATGAAAATTTGAAGGTGACTAACCACCAGTCCTCCCACACAATTTCTGCCAGGCCCACTTATGGAGAGGCTCTGGGAAGAGGCAAATAAATTATTTAAATCAAAATATTTTACACCAACAGCACAACTCCAACTATTCCAACACCACACAAGGCTTGCCCATGGCAGACAATAAACTGCCCAATAAACCCTTTAAAGGTTCACTGATCACAGCTAGACGTGTCATAAACTTCCCTTCATAGTTTATTATCCCCATAAATCTCTATAAAACTATTTTATCTCATCTGGGTTGGCAACGGAGCAAACTTTGCTCTGTTTATGGCTTCCCAAGCCAGCCTCTCACAACAACACACGTGCTGCCTAAAAAAGGGGATGAAGATCTCGGCCCTGCCCAGCCCTCCCCACCACACATCCTTCCAGCTCTACACCACAGGCACAGCAAACACCCCCCCGTGCTCCATGTGCTTCCCTCCAGGAACAGACCTACTATCAAGTAACATTTCTTCTACTTTCTTATCTTCCAAATGTGCTATTTAAAGGGGGAAAAAACCAGCTTGGAGGCTTACTCAACCCACTCTTCCCAAATGTGTGCCCTGCATTTCATTCAAAGAGTATTTTTGTTCCTGGGAGCTTTGCAGCTACTTTGCCAACAGGTTTTTATTGGGAAATGGTGATGTTCTATGGTTTCATTTAAATCAGGTGGATGACTGTAAAGCTATAATCTGTTTGGCTTTCAATCAGAAAACACAGAAATAAAAGCACTTTCCAAGTTGTCCTACCTACTACATGACTTCCAGCTTTTTTGTGCAGCCCTGTCCATTTTCACTTTAGAATCCTAGGATGGTTTGGGTTGGAAGGGACCTTAAAGCCCATCCCATACCACCCCTGCCATGGGCAGGGACACCTTCCACTATCCCAGGTTGCTCCAAGCCCCGTCCAACTTGGCCTTGGACACCAGCAAGACCATGATCCAGCGGATCTCCTTCCACCCAGCCCTGGTGCCTAAGACAACACTGCACCATGTATCTGTCACCCACCAGCGCCACAACAGTCTGTGCCAGCTATGGCAGAGCTGCCCCTGCCCAGGCCTTCGGGCATGACCACCAACCTCCTGCAAGGCGTGCCCATGAGCCCCCTGCTACCACCGTGAGCACAGGAGGGTCAGAGATCACCCTGACGAGCTCCCAGATACTGCCATCCCTACAGAAGGACCAACAGAAACCTCACTGTCCCCCCCCGATCCCTTCTCTCACACTGGAGTTCTTGGAGCTTCAACACTCCTCAGTAGAGCTTGGGAAGAACATTCAATACCATCACATCTGCACTCCTCTGCTTCCCTCTGCTTCCCCAGGCAGGCAGGGTATTCCCACAGCCTTGGGAATACGGCTCCTAAACCACCCCCACAGCCCTGGGCCGAGCTCATCCCAAGTTCCACCTGCCCTCTGCCACCACTCTCACACAAACCCTTCATGTCATGCCAGGAAAATGGAGCAGCCGCCCCCATCACCACCTCGGGAAGGGACCAGGAACCTGTCCAGCACCTAAGGGAGAGGTCCCAGGCATCTCTGGGGAGTTTTTAATGAGCAAATACCTCACACTCTCAGACTCCAGGAAGGTGAGGACCAGAAGCTGCAGTCACTTCAGGAAACTTTAGGATGAGCTGTGGATGATTTACTGGAACAACTTCACCCTAAGACAATGGCAGCGTGGATGTAGAGTACAACTCCTGGGAACAGGAAGGAGGCAGAACGGCTTCGTCATGGAAAACAGGGGCCAGGGAGTGACTGACCACCCACACTGCCACCAGCAGCACAGGCCACCACCTCTACTGACTGTCAAACTTTGGACACCAACAAAAAGTCAAAGCCACAACTATAATGTGCTAGATGGGAACACGGCTGATGCCACCCATGCCCCAGTCCCCTGCTGCTGCAGGGCACGTGCTGACCTCCAGCCACCACAGTACCAACCACAGGTCCAGCAGGAACCGTGCCACCTCCCCACTGGGTCACCCCCGGCTCCCACTCTCCGGCAGGCAGAGGTGAAGCGCCCGACCCGCCAGATGGCAATTTCCATGGCAACACGGGGATGCCATCGGCAGAGGATTAAGTTCCAGCAGGAGGGGAAGCTTGACCATGGGGAGGGAGGTTGATCAACAAGCACCCGACAGGGACGCTGAGGAGGAGCAGAGGCCCACGGCAGCAATTTTCACGCCCATCTTCCCCTTTCAATTCTTCTCTAGCATGAAAGTCCCAATTTAAATGGCAGAATTTGACACCATTAAAAACTATCAGAGCATTTAACACACTGGCCCTTCCTCCCACATCACTGCACCCATGACTGCCATGGGAATAAAGAGCACTGCAAGATCCAGACATCTCCCAGCAGTCCTGGCATCAAAGTGCAGCAAATCTGCGTCACACAGAGACCCATTGAAAGAGGATGAATGCGAAGTGCAGGGAGAAATGATTACTTTATTTGTGAAGACCATGTCTCTTGTCATTCTAATTCATCCCAAATCCTCCCAGCACTGGACAGCTGCAGATTTAATCATGAATATACAAATCAGCAACACACGAACAACAAAGAGTCTCCAAATGCAACAGCCAAGACCCAGAATTCGGTCTGGTTTGGCTGCTGCTCTCCCTCCTGCGCACTGAAAAAAGGAGGGGATGGGTAAAGCCAGGACCTGCCACCTCCTCCTGCTACCACAGTGCCTTTCCCATTGAATCCCAGACATGGGAATGCTGCCTGCACCGCTCCCTATTCTGACAAAGCCTGCCCAGCACTGAGCAGGAAGCAGTGGCTGCAAGAGGGGAGCAAAGGGGAGAGGAGAGGGAGAAGCGAGGAATGGTGGGCTGGAGGGAAGGAGGGGCTGGGTGACAGAGACGGGCTGGAGCTGCCCAGGCACTTGAGCTGGGAAGGAAGAACATGGGGTTTAATCCATGCAGAAGATGGGAAGTACTCACTTTGTGCAGCCTCGGCCGGACGGAGCACGGGGGTGGCACCGCAGGGCAGGGGTTCCCAGAGAGGGTGCACCCAAGGGAAGGGGTGCCAGTCCCCAGGCAGCCACTGCTGCTGCTACACTCAACATCAAACACCAACCCTGCTAAAGAGGGTCCCTGCAGGGGCTGCTGCTGCCAAGCAGGCTCAGGACCATTCCCAAGCAGCCAACACCTGCCTCTGCTGTCTCTCAGGTGTTTTCTGCATGCTCAGATGCTCCAAAGCTGGTGAGCAACTGGACACGGGACAGGCAGCGATACCCATCAGTGCAAAGCACTGCGTGCCACACGGGAAAGAGAGCTGGGGAGCAGGAGCTATCCAGAGCTTCCAGACGGTTGCTTCACAGAAGGAACCTCATCAGGTCTACAGCTTCCTCAGCAGGGGCAGTGGAGGGGCAGCTTCAATTTTTGCTCTCTGTGACAGGGACAGGACCTGAGGGAATGGCTGGAGCTGGGCCAGGACAGGGTCAGGCTGGAGATCAGGGGAAGGTTCTTCCCCCAGAGGGTGCTGGGCACTGACCAGGCTCCCCAGGGAATGGGCACGGCCCCGAGGCTGCCAGAGCTCCAGGAGCGTTTGGACACTGCTCCCAGGGATGCACAGGGTGGGATTGTTGGGGTATCTGTGCTGGTCCAGGAGTTGGACTGGATGATCCTTTTGGGTCCTTTTCAACTCAGGACATTCTGTGATTCTGTGAAAAGGGCAGGGACTGAGCACAAGACAAGGCTGAGCACCAGTCCAGCGCAAACCAAGTCTCTCCTGCTGCCGGGAGCTGTGCACTGCCCGCCACCTCCCAGGCCTGCTTGCCGAAACTCAGCACACATCACAAGGAATTTGCCTTCCAAGGGCCTGAGATCCTGCAGGGCATCGTGTCAGAGATCTGGGCTGAGGTCTCAGTTTTCAATCCAGTGCTATTTCTGCAGAATTACCTGCTTTAACCACTCTGTGCAATTATTCATTTGGTCTGGAGTATCGCTTGCCTGGAAGTGATGGGGTGAGGGTGATGTGCTTCCAAAGTGCAAGCTCTAGAAATAAAAATAACCAAACTAGTCAGGGAAGAAAGTGTTTTTTGAGCCTCCCAGAGCACACCCAGCCTCTCCTTTGGGCTGCCAGGCTGCACTGGGGCTGTGGGTGGGACGTCAGGGTGGACACATAGACAGTCCTGGGAGCCTGGGAGACCAAAATCTTTGCAAGGCACGGCTGCAGCAGTCAGTCCCAGCAAGACCTTCCTGTGTCATAGCAAACTGCTCCACATCAACCTTCAAAGCCACACTGCTCATATTCTCATGCAGTGGGAGAATCAAATCCATTTTGCTGCCCACTGCAGTGCCGTCCTTGGATCCCAACAGGGCATCTACACCCATCAGGCTCCAGAAGGGAGGGTCCCAGCTGCCCCTCGCCAGGAAGGGATCCATCCTCTTCTGCACAGGGACCTTCTGGCTCTGTACAACTCCCTGACAGGAGGGGGCAGCCAGGGTGGGGTCGGGCTCTGCTCCCAGGGAACAGGGACAGGAGGAGAGGGAATGGCCTCAAATTGAGCCAGAGGATGTTTAGATTGGATAATAGGGATAATTTCTTCATGGAAAGGGTGATCAGGCACTGGCTCAGGCTGTCCAGGGCAGTGGTGGAGTCACCATCCCTGGGGGAATTTAAAAAATCTGTGGATGTGGCACATGGGGACATGGGTTAGTGGTGAACACAGTGGTGCTGGGTTAACAGTTGGATTCAATGATGTTAGAGGGCTTTTCCAATCCTTATCATTCCATGATCCCCAAACAGGTTTGCACATGGAGGGAGAGAGGTGTTCCAGGGGGTTCACCTGAGCCCTCGAACTTGCAAGCTTTCTGTATCCCCTTCTGCAGACTCCCCCACAATATCTGATATTTCTCTGGGGATATTTGAGCTGTGAGGTTCCCAAGACCCCCAGAGCACCATTCCTGGTGCTCTCCCTCTCCCCAGCCCAGCTCCGAGGAGCACCTCCAGGGCCAGCCCACTCCTGACAGCCCCTTGCCTCCCCTCTGTCTCCAGCACAGGACCATGAGCCAAAGCTCCCTCCAAACATTAAATCAGGTTCAGTCCTGGGGCCACCAAACAACACCAAATGTTGAATGCTGACACAATAAAAATCACTGCACATAAGAAAAAAGGCCAGTTCCCTACTATGGAAGGACTCAGACAGGAATAACCTCTCCCCTCCACTACCACCAGTGCCAGTCTGGAGCCTCCAGGATTCTATAGCTCATCAGCCTTGGTCCTCTGGGCAGAAGCACCACACGGCAATGCCAGGACCCCCCTCTCTGCCATAACCCTCCCAGCAAGCCCCACACCTGCAGGGTACCACAGGAGCCTGCTGTGGGACTGGAATTACCTGTGCAAACATCCTGCATGACAAATTCAGGGTCAAAATAAACAGCACCAGAGGTACTCCACCAGCTAATCCCACGTGTAACTAAAACTTCAGGGTTTCATCTCAGCAAAGCACTTGAGGGGTGAGGGGTCGTGAGCCCAAGCCCAGCTGAGCTGTGACATCTGGGACAGTTGTGACATAACCAGCATGAGGTGGGGATCCAAGGGCATCCACATCCCTACAGTCACCACCAAAAGGAGACTTTAGAGCCCCTTCCAGTAACTTAAAGAGGCCTACAAGAAGGCTGGAGAAGGGCTTTGGATGAGGGCCTGCAGGGACAGGACAAGGGGGAATGGCTTCCCACTGCCAGAGGACAGGGATGGATAGGATATTGGGATGAAATCCTTCTCTGTGAGTGTGTTGAGGCCCTGGCACAGGTTGCCCAGAGAAGCTGTGGCTGCCCCTGGATCCCTGCAAGTGTCCAAGGCCAGGATGGATGGGGCTTGGAGCAACCTGGGATAGTGGAAGGTGTCCCTGCCCATGGCAGGGGGTAGAACAAGATGAGGTTTAAGGTCTCTTTCAACCCAAACCTTTCCATGATTCTGTGATTCTAAAACCCCTCCAATGGTTCAACTGGTGAATCCAAAGCCCAGTGAGCAGGAAAACAAAAATATTGATGCTTTCATGGATAAACACACCTCCAAGCCTGCAGGCAAACTTGACCTGCAGCCTTTCCACCATGGGGTGTCTGAGCTCTGACAAGGGGGGACTGCCCTCCAGCCCAGCCCACAGCTGGGGCTCCCCAGCCAGCTGTGCACACCTGTGGGAACTGTCACCTCTGCCACAAACCACAGTCTGGGCTGGGACAGGCTGTCAAGGCTGTACTCGATAGAGCATTCACCACTGAGAGACACAGACACAAATCCACAGTCCCCTTGGGATGGGTTAGTGGCTTTTCAGGGATGGTCTCAAACCTCATCCTTGCTGGGAAAAGCTCTCCCCACAGGCACAGGCTCGGTGCCAGCCCTCCAGTGCCACGCTGACTGGGCTGGCAGGAGGTGGGATGGGGTCCCAGGCCTGATGGCTGGCAGGGAGCAGCTCTCTGAGCACCCACACATGATAGATTTCCTTCCCACTGCAGACATGGGCTGGATTTCACATTCCCTGTCTCCTCTATGGCCTCAACAAGAAAAGACAGGGAAACACTCACATTCCCTCCCATGCATGAAGCGTGAGTGACTCTGGGAACAGCACCAGTGACAAACCCACGCCTGTGCCACCTCTGCCCACCATCTCTCCCTGCAGCAAGAGAGAAAGGGGTGTTGTACCCCCCCCCCTTAAAAATTGCCTTTCTTTGAAAAACATTCCTTGAACAAATGGCAGCAAATCCCAAGGCAGAGCTGCACAATGGACACTTCAGTCTGCCCAGGGGAGGAGAGACAGGACCTCCAATGCCTAAATAAATGCAATTTGCTCATTAAGAGGGGGCTGGGGAAGGTTAGGCAGAGGGGAGCCCTGGTTATTCACTTCCCCCAATTAACATTCCAGCAGAGCTGCTCTGTTTTCTAGGAACAATAACTTTTTGGGAAGGGGCAGTGACGCCCTTGGGGGCATTGGATGGTCCTGGAGAAAGGAGACATGTCCAAGGGTGTGAGGGTGCAAGTCTGTGTGTGATGGGAACTGCTGAACAAAACCAAGACTAAATAAAGGTCTATCCTATGCAAAAAGAATCCGCAAAGTAAAACCCTTCATTTCCCTGGGCCAAGATTTGCCTTTGCTGCTGACCTAAATGCCTTTCTGTGGCCAAGGAGGCCTGCACAGGAAAGAGGTGGTTTGTCACTGTTCGGAAGAGGTCTCCAATCGCAGGGTATTTTCCACCACCACTCTGTGACAGTAACTTTGTCATCTATTTCCTTCCCAGGATGAAAAACCTGCCTTTCCTCAGCAAGGGCATTGATTTCTCCAATAAAGACTGTAGCACAATTGGAGATCCTGTGGCTCTCGTGGCTTCCCCAATGCTCTCCTAATGGAGGCAGCAAGGCCTTTGTGAGACACTCACCCAGAAGACAAGGAGAATGGACCGAAACCAACTGTGGCTGGGATGGAAAAGCACCAGAGGGACTCTGCATGCCAAGCACTGCCCATCCCACCCGCCAGAGCCCTGGGCTGCTCCCACGAGAGTTCCCACAATGCAGGACAAAGCCTGACCCCTGAGGAAGCCATGCCTGTCGCTGTCTCAAGCACTGCAGGCCTGATAGGAGCAGGCTCAGCCTGGCCAAGCTGAAAGGAACTCCCCAAGAACAAATAGGTCCATCTGTACCCCCGGGCATGTGTGCTGGGGTGGATCTATGTCACCACACCACAGTTCCCGAGGATTCCCATGGAAATCTAGCCCAAATAGATGGATGGCTGCAGCTCAGCAATCCCAGCCACCACTCTAAGCGAGAACAGGGACCCAGAAGCAGGACCTTGGCTGGACAGATACCCCCCCGGAGGGAGAACAGACACCCCCCCAGAGGGAAGACAGACACCCCTCAGAGGAAGGACAGACACTACAACCACAGAGCTCAGTGACATTATCTGTGGATGCCCGTGGCCAGGGTAGGTAAGGAAAACACTTTGATCCATTGAATGTGTCGGGAATCAAACCCAGTTTGTTTGTTTGGTTTAACACCTCCAGGAGAACGTGCCCAGCTGACAGAGCTCTGGTCACGCTGTGTTCAGCTGCTCCAGCTCCACATGTCCTGTGGGACTCAGAGCAGGCAATGTCCAGGGATGCTCCAGTTATTAATTCACTCACAGCAACACTCAAGTTGAAGATTTGCAGTTTGCCCATTTGGCTTCCCAGATGCCAAAGCAGCTTTGCTGATATTCCAGGCAATGCATAATCATGTCCAAAGACTCTCTGGTGGTGATGCCATCTCAGGAAGAAGATGAAGGATGGCGGAAGGGCTGTACCTCCCTGAGAAGGTGCCTCCTCACAGGCTTGATGCAGAAAGGTTGGGAAAGCTGGATCAGATCACCAATATTGTCACAGAATTCCAGAACAGTTCAGGTTGGAAGGACCACTGGAGGGGTCATCTGGTCCCACCTCCCTGCTCAAGCAGGGTCATCCCAGAGCACATGGCACAGGATTGTGTCCAGGTGGGTTTTGAATATCCCCAGTGAGGGAGAGTCCACGCCCTCTCTGGGCAGCCTCTTCAGTGCTCTCCAGAAGTGAGATGAACAAAACGTCACCCTGAGGCTCTTGGTGAGAGCACACCAGACCAGCCAGAGCTCTGGGGAAAAGGCTGGATTCATCTGAAGCCCACTGGAGCTCTCCAGCACACCTCCTGCTTCCTGCCCAAATCCTCCCCATGGGCTCAACAATAGAAAGGCTCCCAGAAAACTGTGTTTTGTGTGTTCCTTCTGGAGCACCACGAGGCTCAATCCCAGTGCAAAGGACTTGGTGCCTTTTCCCAGCAAGCAAAGGGCTGCAGTCAGCACAAACTGCCTCCAGGCCAGCAGCAGGCACTAGGACTCTATTTTCCCTACTTCTGGGGCAGCCAGTGCTCCATCCTACCACCCACTGTACAACACATTGCTGCAGAGCCAATGCTGCAGACGTCACCAGAGGTACCTGGTGGCCACAAGGAACAGTGAATGGTCATCTGGACAAAACCCGGATGGTCAGCAGAGCTATGGGCTGTGCTTGCTGCTGACTTTCCAGCCTGAAAGAGGAACCCACCCACAAAGATGCAGAGGCCAATTATTGAAAGGGAATGTCCTGGAATGACCCCCCCAGAAGGGAAGCAACACAAACCACAACCAGAGTGGACACAAGCTCCCAGCCCAGGTACCACAGCCCAGTGTGTGGCTCCTCCTCCCCATGCACCAGTTACTGCCAGAGGGGAAGGCAGCAGGGATTGAACCAGGGCCCAGGTCCAGCAGGGACCTATCAATGTCACTTGGAGCTTCCTGACATGAAGCTCCATCCCTGATCTGCTCCAGCAACCAGTTTCCTCCCTCTCCTCCCCAGGAGCTAACAGGGGCCTGGACAAGAGTGTCAAGACCCCAACACCCCAAGTTGAAACTGGGGTCTTTCCAGGACCCCACCACCCCACAGGGACACTGGGAGCATGTAGGGTCATTCCAGGACAGCAGTTCTTTCCTCAAAGCAACCTGAAGTGCTGAAACTTATCACAAGGCTGGACATTTCTGTTGTCAGGGAACAGGGACATCCAGAAGTTGAATGCTGTCATGCTGATAGCTGGACATCTCAGAAAAGCTCCTCTCTGCCTTGGAAAGTCACCTCTGTAACAGCCAAAGAAACGGGGAAATTCTCTCCTGCAAAAACATCATTCTGCCTTCTTGCTCCCCTGCCAGTTGCTCCTGGGTGCCAGGTCCCCTTCTCCTGGGCTGCCTGGAGGCTTCAGCAAGAACAGGTTCAGCAGGCTGGCAACAAACACTCCCCTTGCCATTAAAGGGTGTCAAGAGCTCCACAGACAAAGCATCCATCCCACCCCTCCTCATCCCAGCCCTCCCTGCCCCAGGGTGAGGGTCTGAGGGTCTCACAGCAGCCCCTCTACCACCCCACTGTGGCTGTTCTCAGTCCTCTGGTGGGACTGGGCTCAGACTAGAGATGTGACTGCAGCAGCAGGAAAGAGGAAAAACAGCTTTACATGTGACATGTAAATAGTCAGTGCAGAGAAAGAAATCTCCTTTTCTTTCCAGGAGATCAAGACCCGATTATGCAAGTGGGGCACCTCCAAAGGCACCTTCCTCTGTGCAGCAGCCTGGGCACCCTCTGCCTCTGCAAGTGCTCCCTTACAGAGATAAGGCTCAGTTGCTGAACCTCACCAACTCATCATTAAAAAATAAAACACAAGTCAGATGAACAAAATGCTAATAAGAACCCCCAGGTCAAACCGCCTCCCGGTCACCGGGGCCCTCCTCTTGCCACCAGCACATTCCTGTCACTAATGAGGTCCCATCGCTTCCTCCTCCCTCCTCAAGTTGCTCCTGGTGATGCAAACCCATCGTCTTTGTTTCTATTCTTGGAGTAAAACCAGAACCAAAGTAAATAGCAAAACAGCTCTTAGGTTTCAGGATCCTTTCTTTTTCCATCCTTCCCAACTGCAACAGGGCTGTTGCTGCAGTCAAGGCGAGGTGACACTCGACCCCAGACATCAGCCTGTTCCCACTGGAAATGCTCCACCTAATCTCCAACCTTAATGTCCCCTTTGAGATCGCTGCCAGCTCCTTCCCGAACTTCGGCCTTGCTGCGCTCCTCAGGAAGTGTCAGCCTTCCCCACAAGCCTCTTGGAGAGAGCAAGAAGCTGTGGGAAGCCTGCCAGGGACTCTGGGATGGCAGAGAGCTCTCCACATCCCTAGTCTCCACCAGACCTTCCACTGTCGGCCTGCCCCAAGGAGCTGAACCAGCTCCAGTGCGCGTCCCAACAGACTCACGGTGCCCATGCGTTCCCGTGTGCCAGGGTGGACACCATGCAACAAAGGGGGAAAGGAGACACATGGCAACCCCAGTGGGACAGTCAGCTCTGTCTGGTATGTGCCAGTGTCCCATGGGGCAGGGTGGCACTGTCCTGCCACATCCCACTGCTGGGGAACTGTTGAACATTGGCTCTGTCACTGTGAGGCCCATGGAGCTGCAGGGCAGGAGGGGCAGGTAGGGCTGTCTGTGTGCCACAAACAGCTGTGTTCCCATCAAGTCTGTAACAACATCCCCTCAAAGTCCCTCCTGCCCCAGCTGAGATCAGCAATACCCAGCAGGCATCAAACCCTGCAAACCCTGGGACCTGCAGCAGGACAAGCGTGTTCCGGGAGCACCAGTGTCACGTCCCACCATTCACCCTAGTCACAGATCACCCTGGAGAGTGGGTAGCAGCAAAGAGCTGAGCCTGGGCTCCATGTGCAGGGAGAGCAGAGTCCTGACAGTGCTCACCAATGATGGACAGTCAGATGTGACCACTGGGTGCTGACATGGTGACCCCTCAGTGCTGTGGGGAGCTTTGGGAGTTTCCCACAGACTCCCAGGCCTAAGGAATGGGGAAATTGTGAGGTACAAGAGAGCTGGAGAGGGGCTTGGGACAAGGACTTGGAGTGACAGGACAAGGGGGAGTGGCTTCCCACTGCCAGAGGGCAGGGATAGATGGGATATTGGGAAGGAATTGTTCCCTGTGAGTGTGTTGAGGCCCTGGCACAGGGTGCCCAGAGAAGCTGGGGCTGCCCCTGGATCCCTGTCAGTGTCCAAGGCCAGGTTGGACACTGGGGCTTGGAGCAACCTGGGCTAGTGGAAGGTGTCCCTGCCCATGGCAGGGGTTGGGATAAGATGAGCTTTAAGGTCCCTCCCAACCCAAACCAGTCTGGAATCCCACGATTCAGAGGCTGAGAACTCAGAGGTCTGCAGCGAGAGCAGGGGTGGGTAAAACACAGCACTTCACCCAGAGGAAGGAAGGAAAGCTGGAGCAGCCGAGGAGCAGCAGCTCGGGGCGAGTGCGTGAAGAGCGGTGCTGCAGAGACCTCTTGCAGCACACAGCTGCTACTGCAGCCACGCTCCAGCACTGCCAGCGGCTCCGAGCTCCGCGGTTCCTAATGGAAAAAACTGCCTTGCAGCCCCTGGGGATTTATCCAGTGCTTCCAAGGCAGGCTGCACCTGGAGAGGCTCCGCAGCAGCAGCTGATGGCACCCGGACAAAGTGCCACCTCCACACAGCCACTGCACTCAAGTGCTCCCAGTCCTGCAGCTGAATCCACCTGAGCCTCTAGGAAGCCACAGCTGTGTCCCAAAGGGCTTATTCAGGCACCAGCACCTCCCTGCAGGAATGTGCTTGTAGGGAAAGTGCTCTGAAGGATTTAAACCTCAGGCTGTCCAAGTACTTCCTTTGCTGGCACGCCTCAGTTGCTCAGGAAAGGCATTTGGGGATTGCACCCTTTGCTCACAAACCTGGGGCACCTGCCTTCCCTCACACCAAGAAGACCCAGAGAGTTGCAGACTGTGGGTCTGAGCTGTCAGAGGACACACTACAACAGTCAGATTTGCTTTCTGAGACCTGGGAAACAACTGCAAAGGGCTCAAGAGGAAGAGCAGAGGAACAGATCTCCCAGGGAAACACAAGGAAGGCCTGCGGGTGGACTGAGGCCACATGGGCAGCAGAGGATGGGATTTAGTACACCTGGTCTGAGCAGTGCCCAGGCTGGACCCAGGGACCTGCCATCACAAAGCCATTCTTGCTGGCAAGCCCCAGAAGAAAGGGAAATCGGGATGACAAGACCCACCAGAGTGTGCACTTTGGGATTAACAGGAACAGCCCCAGGAGCCAGGACTTCTCTAGCTGCATGTCGAGGCCAGGAGGGGCCTGGGCAGCAGATGTGTGGCCACTGTCACCATCACAGCCAGCTGTTGTGAGGGGACAACCAGCCAAAGGCAGGTGGAGAAGCTGAAGCATCCCTTCACACCAACCAGACACTGATCTGGGTCATGCCAGCACAAGCCCTCAGCTCAGCAGGAGGGAGCCATTCAAAAGCATTTGGTTTTCCAGGCAGCTGGGCCATTGCTGGCTGCAGCCAAAGCATCCCCAGCCCACCCTGCACTGCCAAGAGCCCAGACAGGGCTGCAGCACCAGCCCAAAAAGTCTTCTGAGTTTCATGTGAGACTCCAGTCCTGCCAAGGAGGAGGAATATTCCAGCTCACAAAATAGTGTCTCACTTATTTTAAATCACACATTAAATCTTTTTTCACACAAACTTCACACACCAAAGGACAGGGTGCACATTTTTGGTGAGTCTCACTTGTAGAAGCAGAGTAAAATTGGACGTTGGCAAACGACTCTGCTCTCCTCCTCCTCAGCCCTGCTGCTCGCTGAGCATTTGATGTTCCTTGTGCAGAAATACAAACAGTAACACATCAGAGGCTGGAAACTTCATAGCATCATAGAATGGACTGGATTGGAGGGAATGTTAAAACTCATCCCAACCCCTGCCATGGGCAGGGACATCTCCCACNTGGCCTCCTCTGGACTCTCTCCAGCAGCTCCATGTCCTTCTGCTGTTGGACCCCAGGGCTGGAGGCAGCTCTGCAGGTGGGGTCTCACCTGAGGAGGCAGAATACCTCCTCCCCTGCTGCCCACGCTGGGGCTCAGCCCAGCACAGGGGGGTTCTGGGTGCACATGGCCAGGGCACATCCAATCCTCATCCTCCAACACCTCTAAGTCCTACTCAGGACTTCTCTTGATCTATTCCCTGCCCAACCTGTGCTTGGGCTTGGGATTGCCCTGACCTGGGTGCAGGACATTGCACTGGGGCTGGTTGAAGCTGCTGCTCTTCTCTCTGCCAGCCTGTGGGATGCTCCCTCCACCACCTCCCAAGCCAGCCCCACGCACCGCAGCATTCCCAGCCCTTGGCAGGTGGATCCAGGCTCTCCCTAGAGCAAAGCCAGCAGAGGGAGCAAACACTGCAGGTTTGCAGGGAGAGCCTGGTGGTTTCTCACTGTGGTTGTTGTATTTTGAATCTAGAGGTTATTTCATGTGAGTTTGCATAAGAGATTTGGGAAGGCCCAGGTTAGGACCAAAGCCAGCCTGCATATTTTCTTGGGAAATGACACGTTGATGTCACTAGCACCCACCCTGCAACGGCAGCACTGAAATCAAACCCGGAGTCTGGTCCTCAGCAATGAACCCCTTCCAGTTTCAAGCTCAGCATCCCACATCTTCCATGTGTTAATTTTAGATTCCTGTGCCCTCAGCCTTCCCAGCACTGGGCCCACCTTGCTCACAGCGAACAGGAAAGGCCTCACCCGCTCCAGCTCACAATGTTTGTCACAGACACCTGGTCCCAGCCTGGCTTTGACAAAGTGGGATGTCTCACACTGTCCCCAACCCCACCAGAACCCCCTCTCTACCAGCCTGGCCTGTAGTGTTCCCCACAAACTGCTCCTCTACTTCCTAATTCCTCCCACAGGAGACATCTGCCTTTGTGTGGGAATGCTGAGAGCAGTCCCACAGCACACTGTGCTCTTCCCAAGCCATCCCTGCTTTACTACAGGCACCACAAAGCACCAGCTGGGGCGTCACAAGCTGCTGTTGTAAATAAAACCACGTTCACCAGAGAAATGAGCCGGGTACGTTTTGGTTTTGAGCTCTGCTGTGCCTGCTCACTCCCACACTAATTTGCAAAGTGGGGTGATTCACAGGGATCCTCTCCCCAGCTCCCAGGGACTGCTCTCCAGGGAATGAGTTGCTCTCTGGCTCCTCCCAAACTCCAGGTTTGGGTTTTTCTGGTAAATACTCAGTGAACAACAGTCGGCAAGTGAGCAATGTGGGGAGGAGGGGCTGTAGAACTCCCAAGACAAACAGAGTCTAAGTGTTTCCTGCAGGGCACAGACACTTCATATCAGATTCACTGCCTGGAAAAATACCATACACAAATAATAATAATTAAAAAATAAATTAGTGCATGAGAGTACAGAGTAAAATTAATTAGTGCAGAGGCAGGAAAGCAACACAACCTTGAGTCGCCTACTTGAAACCTGCAGGAACTACAGCGAGCAGAAGTGTCAGGGCAGCTGGGGCAGCACCAGGGATGCCATGGCAGTGCCAAGGGCTGCTCTCCTCCACCTCCACTGCACCAACCAGGTGACTCCTCCAAGATGCTCAGAGAGCAGCACATCATTTCAGAGCAGCAAAGGAGTGAGGGGAGAGACCTCAAACCAAGCTGGGTCAGCATGTGGGACCCCGGGCACTGCTGGCTCTTCCTCTTCAGAGGCAGCAGGATCTGTGCCATGTCATCAAGAGTGAGTGGGCAATGCCAGAACGACTGGCCTAGATACAGAGAACTTCCAATTCCCACAGGGAAAAGGGAAGAGCACAATTCCCTCAGAGCCCTGCTGCAATCTGCACTTGCTGTCCCAGCAGCCACCACAGAGAGTGACTCAGCCCTGGTGACCTCTTTTAATGCTCCATAAGGTTAATGCTGAGTTTAACAGGGTTAATTCTGCCTTTAATGACCAGTTTTCCTGTGAACACAAGGAGATCAGCACCGTCTGTAACTCAGCCATGTCTCTCTTCTCCTCCCCCCAGCAAGGGACACTGCAGAAGGTCCCATCCCTACTCCTGCTACCCATCTCAGGAGCCAGCTGGGCACAAAACCCAAACAGTCCCTTGGCCATCACCGAGTGACCCCAAACAATGTGCCCAAGGTCTCAGACCACAGTCCCAGCCTGGCCATGGTCATTGTCTCTGTCACAGTTGGAGTGACTGGGACAAAGAGGGGATCTGAGTGAGAGACACGTGTCAAAAGCAATCAGCTGCTCCCCTGTCTCCAAGGCAGGAATGCTGACAGCACTACAGGCCTTGGAGGAGTTAAAAGGAAAGGCTTATTAGAAAGAAAACTCGTTCTGACAATCACAAAAATTGGAATTCATTTAAAATTCAGATTATGCAAATTCCAGTACTCTGTACGTGCAGATCCATCACACAGCAGACACATGCCACCAGCGACACGGCTGGAGAAATCCCACCCTCCCCAGTGCTCTGGGAGGAAGGCAGGTGTGCTGGCCTCTGGCAGGCACGGGAAGAGTGGCTGTTCTGGGAGAGTGGGGCCAGGCAGGATTTGCAGGTGCTCCCTCTGCACTGAGAGATGCCTCTGCGGCCCCAGCAGCATCTAACATGTCATAGCCAGGGGAGCAGGGAAGCCAGACTCCAGTGTTTACACATAAATTATAGAAAATTCTCCCTTGGACAAGCTCAGGTGCCCATGAGCAGCACAAAGCCTTCGTTGGACAGCACCTGATCCCGTGGATGTGAGATGGCCACATGGCACTGGAGGCATGTGGGCAACAGCTCTTCCCTGTCACCATCCACCCTGCCACGGTAGGGTCCCATCCAAAGACTCAAGAGCCTCTCCCCTCTCTCAGAAATTCCTAAAATTCTGTTTTTGGGGAAATTTAAAACCAAGCCACGCAGCTGCACCACACAGCAAAGGTGGCTCAGACTATCAGCATGGAAAGAGCAAAGCCAGAAATCGACATTACAGGCTGGGGAAGTGCAACAGCCCAGAAAAATGAATCCAGCGTCAAACATGGACTCTCCTGAAAGATGAGCCACTGTGATAAGGCAAATCGTGCTCTCTCCTGTAAGTGCTCTGCCATGCATGAGGAGAGCAGATCCCACCTGGCAGCAATTCCTCCCCTAGCCAGGGCTGGGCAGAGCCGGTGTCACGCAGGGCCAGGGCACAACATGAGCCCAGGGGAAGCTGCAACACCTCCAGCACAGAGATGGAAAGTAACTAACCCAGCCTTGGGAGGACACAGAGCCCAGGAAATAGTTGTTCTTGGACATAATTTCCCCAGCTTGGCAGGATCTGTACTTTGAACCTACAAACCAGGCTCTGGGGCTGTGTCGGGAATGCTGGTCCTGTACTGGCCCAAGCCTCAGCCAAGCACTGCCAGTTCACCTTCCTCCACACTTTCTGCCTCTGCTGAAGGGCCCTCTGGAAGCCCTTTCCACGTAGGATGAGTCTGCTTTTCTCAGCAGGTCTCACAAGGTCAGAGCCCATGGTTGAGTCTACAGCAACAACTTTTACCCATTGGAATGAACCAGAAATGATTTAGCAAGGAAAAAACCCACACCCTACAAAAAACCTGCTCTGTTCCTTGACAGACAGTCAGCTCTGTAGGTACACCACAGAAAGCTAAAGGTCTCCAAAACCTGAGGAAGTCAAAGGCCAAACCAAACTGGCCACAGACAGCACAGAGAGGTGCTGGCATGGCACCGAGCAGGGAGGGGCAGGGGGCTGCCCCACAGGAAGGGCAGAACCCAGTTCTCTGCAGGTACCAGGACACTGTGCTTAAAACCCAAGTGCTTCCACACCTTTTGTGCCCATCTCCACTGCAGCAGGGAGGCTCTGGGGAGCAGGTCTGTGAGGAGCCAATTCAGTCTTGTTATGCCTCAACAATGGTTGTCAGAGGCACATGGAGGAGGGGTGCATGTGGAGGCAACTAGAAGAAGCCTCGTCCCTGGAAGGTCTTCGCCTGGCAACACCTCCCATGAGGCAGGCAGCAGGAGACACTGTGGAGAGGCTTCTCCAGTCAGGTCGTGAAAGGTCTCCATCAATGGACGGCAAAGAAGGGTTGGACTGGGCCAATGGTTCCCTGTTAGCGGGCAGGCTTTGGGAGGGGCCAGGCGGTATAAAAACCAACTGCGTTGGTGCTCGCTCGGGGCTTGCTACTGTTTGCTGCTCCCGCTTGCTCCCTCCTTTGCCCTCGCCCCAGCTTGCCTTCTGGCTCTCCTGCCCTCGCTGGTTCTCTGTCCCCTCTCTCTCCTCTCCCCCATTCTTTTTCCATTTTCATTTCTTCTTTTCTGTCTCTTCTAGCCCTCTTTCATTTTGCAACTCCTTTTCCTTCTCCTTTTTGTTATCAATAAACAGTTCTCAGATACAACATTTGCCTTGTTTGGCTTAATTTCGTTCCCGACCATCCATTTTTAAAAGAACTCTCCACAGGTCCCCACAGTGGAATGCAACACAGTCCCACAGAGATACTGGAAAAACATCCCTGAAAGACAACGGTCCCCAACATCTCAGTGCCCTCCTGTCCTTCCTGCTCTCCTGGGTACAGCTTGGAGCCACAGATCCAGGCAGACAGAAAAAGCAGACAATTCCTTACCCCACAGCAGGGTCGCCTCATCTTAAACACCTCCAGCATCTTTCAGCCGCTCATCAGGTGCCCCATCCTGCTTGGGCTCATCTCCATCCCTGAGCTTTCAAGTGCTTCCTGAGCCCAAGGCAGCAGTTCCCACAGAGAAGGTTCACTGGCAGTGCTGGGACAGTGATCAGGTCCCACAGACTCACCCACAGCACCCACTGCTGCCCCCAGCATGCTACGAGACCAGAGATGTCCTCCCGGGGGCAAACGCAGTGGCTGCATCCAACAGCGCAGGTACAAGCAGGGAGGGTGAACCCCCAGCCCCACACTGCCCAGCTGGGACACTGCCCAGGCACACAGGAGAAACCCCCAGTGCATGTGACCCTGGAGGGACCAGCCCTTCTCGTGGGGCAGAGGAAGGTGGCGATCCCAGGGTCTCAGCAGATGCGCCTGTGCACAGCCTGGACAGGGTGAGCTGTGCTGCCTCAGCCCATTCCCTGCTCCATTCCCATTGTACCGGCTCTCTCAGCCATTGCCAATCAACACCGAGTGCTTCTCATCACTGACACCTGAGCCCTCATTACAACCCCGAGCCCGTAAGGAGGCGGGGGAAGGATATCCGAACCCTGGAGCTGGGCGTCTCTGGGAAAGAGAAGAGGCAGAGCCCATTAAACATTGATCAGAGGCTCCCACAGCTGCGGTGCAGCCCTGACACATCCCTGCTGTCCTGCCACCAGGAGCTCCCCAGGGCCAGGAAGGTCTGAACTGCCCCAGGGACTCGGTGCTGGCTCATTGTTGCCCCAGCCCCTCACTGCTGGCCCCGGGCAAACCTTTGGGAAGGTGCAGTTCCTCACAGACATGAGGCTGAGGACAGGAAAACCCATTTCCTACTTTCAGCCTTGTTCCGTGCTTCGGACAGCAGTGCCCTGAGTCCAGGTCCTCATCCCACACTTCACCCGGCTGAGCACCAGCTGCCCTGAGCCACTGGGACCCCATCAGGAGCTGAGGGGACAGGACCCCCCAGCAGAGGGGCTCTGTCAGGGGCTGGGCAAAGCCAGGCTGCCTCTGCCATCTGCTCTACCACACTGGAGCAGCCTCTCTTTCTGTTGTTTTGCTAACGCTGGGCACAAAAATAGCTCTCCAAGATGTCAGTGTTTTTGGGAAGCCACACGTGTGTGAACATGGGGGGCCAGAGCCCGATACTCACAAACTGCCGCCGCAGCTTGGTCCTGACGCGCTCAGCCTTGCTCTCGGCCGGGTGCACGGCGTAGCTCAGGGAGCCCAGGTGGTTGTCCACAGACAGGCTCTTCCTCATGTAGAAGGAGCGGGTGCGGAAGTAGCTGAACGGGGCATCCTGCACCGCCGTGCTGAGCTGGGGGGCCCTGAGGGGCTCCGAGCAGTCATCCTCCAGCTGCCAGGCCTCCCCTGCCGAGGAGAAGGAGACACCTCCCCATCAGAGCATGACCCAGACATGTCCCGCCCCTCGAGCCCAGCTCCGGGGACGCTCAGTGGGCATCCTGGACCCCCTCTGCCCATCTCACAGCCATGGGGTAGAGGTGCTGGGAACTCACTCAGAGGGCACATCCCTCCCACAAATCCCCACATACCCCCTGCCCCAGGCAACAGCCCCTGCTCCCACCCTGCCCACCCCAGGTACCCACAGCCCCCACCATCTTCCAGGCAGGAAGCAGCCAAATACATTTAGAATCATGGAATGCTTTTTGTTGGAAGGAAGCTTAAAGCTCATCTCGTTTCAACCTTCTGCCGCGGGCAGGGACACCTTCCACTTCATCAGGTTGTTCCAAGCCCTGTCCAACCTGGCCTTGAAGTCTTGCTTTGTGAATGGGAAAAATGAGGCATCACAAGTGTTACAAATTACAAAAGGATTTACTGCCATCTCCTCCAGGAGAAAAAAAACCAAAACCCTTTATGGCATAGCCAGGAGTAAATCAACAGCCCCATGAAGGACAGAAGCCAGACCTCCCTTATCCACCTGCCCATCGCCAGCAGCAACAGGATGCAGCACTGCAGGGCTGAGAGCCCGGGGGACAACCCTCACTGGCACTGCGACAGTGGTGGCAGAGGACAGCTGGCACCATGCAGGGCTGGTGATCCCAGGGCAGGACTGGCCACACTTCATTGTAACAAAAGGGAAAAACAACAAAACAACAGGAGATGTTTCCAGAATATCCCTGCTCCACTCTTTTCCCTTTGGCTCAGATGCCGCCTGCTTTTTGTTGCCAATCTCCTCTTTACATCTGGAGCTTGCCTTGCCTCCTCCCCCCAGACAAAATCACTGCTCAAGCCATGACAAACAATCAGTAAAAGCCTCTTTTCAATTATTAGCCCAAAAGGGCATCTCACAGGACTGCCTTCAGAGGCTCTACCCCCTGCAGCCTCTTACCAAGGCAACATCCTTCTCCTCTCATTTCTGAAAAATCCAGCACCTTCGAGCATGAACAACCATGATCTCTCTATACCAGGGCTGAGGAGGAAAACACTTCTGGGGTTTAAAGTGGATAATGGCCCTAAGTCCCAATTCAGCATTGCAGTCCAGTTTACCCAGCAAGGCTGTGGAGTTTACATGGAATATGATGAGACACAGGCTGGACTACAAGCCACCAGAGGAGGAACCACCTACACACACTGCCAGAGGGCAGGGTTAGATGGGATATTGGGAAGGAATTGTTCCCTGTGAGGGTGGGGAGGCCCTGGCACGGGCTGCCCAGAGAAGCTGGGGCTGCGCCTGGATCCCTGGAAGTGTCCAAGGCCAGGTTGGGTGGAGCTTGGAGCAACCGGGGATAGCGGGAGGCGTCTCTGCTCATGGCAGGGGGGTGGAACTGGATGATCTTGAAGGTCCCTTCCAACCCAAACCCAAACCATTCCACGAAAGAGGCAACCCAGAGCACAGCACTCTGAGCATCATGTAGATTTTTCCTCCCCTACTTTCAATTTAATAAGCTGCTGCTGCTGCTCTCCAAGTGTCACCTCACACAACACAGGAACTGCTGTTTGAAAGCTGCGATTATTCCATGCACAAACACGTCAATCGGAGGCAGATCCAGACTGCCATTGTGCAATAGCATTGCTCTAGAGCACAGCAGGAAACACCGACGCAGGAGACACAGGGGACACGCAGGGAAATCACACATGGGAGGAGGAACCCACCCCCATGCTCACCTGAGATGGCCCAGCCACTGCCTGTGCCACCTTGTGTCCTCGAGACCGTCCCCTCCCAGCCCCACAGCTCACCCAACACAGCCCCCACTGCTCTGCTGCCCTGAGTAAGGGAGGGCCAAGGCTGTGTGCTGAATGAGGGAAAGGATCCACCGGCGGTACCCACCCCTCTGTGCAGGACACCTCACCCAAGGATGAGGAGTTGGGTTTCAAATCCCACAGAGCAGCTGGGCCACATCTGGTCTCACTGATCCCTGTTCCCCAAGGATTTTGCTGCTTTTGGTCTCGTCTCTCATCTACAGGAGCTGCATTCTCCAGCGCAGGCCAGGAGCTGGACAAGAGGCAGCTACTCCCTGGCCTGCCCGAGGGGTGATCCTCACCAAACTGGGTCCTTCCTCCCTGCACACAGGGAGCCGCCACAGGAGGGAGCCTGGACCTTGTCTACCCCACAAAGCTTTTCTGCCTGCGGAAGGAGCTTGTCCTGATTGCTACCAAACAAGTAAATAAATGATCAAGCCCTGAACGGTCAGAAGGGGAAGATAGTAAGTCAGAGAATCACAGACTGGTTTGGGTTGGAAGGGAACTAAAAACTCATCTCATTCCAACCCCTGCCACAGGCAGGGATGTCACTCACTAGATCGGGTTGCTCAGAGTCCCATCCAACCTGCAGAGGAAATGCCAGGGACAGGAGCAAGCCCAGGGACCAGAGGCCAACAATCCTCGTGCTCTTGTGTCTTGGAGCTGCTCACCCCTCTGCCACTCAGAGCTGTGCCCTCAATATCAGCTCCTCTGGAAGATCTTCTGACCATCTCCTTGGGCTTGACAATAACAATTCCTGCAAACCCTTTCTCCTTTCTGAATTTGAAGTGTTGGGAAGAACACACATCAAAGGATGGAGGCAACAGCAAGGACAGAGACCCGGTGCCTCTCCAGTACACCCTCTACAAGTAGAAGAAAAATTAATTCCAGGGTCTTGGTCTAAGCTGAAATCCAGCTGCTTCCTTTTGGCTTCTTTCTTTTCCTCCAATGGGCACAATTCCCAATAAACTCACCCCAACCATGCTATGGGTTAGCTTCTTCCCAGCTCCACAGCCGGGCACGGAGCCAGTTCCCGAAGAGCTCTGCATGTTGCCTAACAGACAGGGGAGAGTGGAGGCAGGGCAGTGCTCCAGACTGCTCTGCCCCTTCCAGGTGCCAGAGGAGGGGACTGCAAGGGACCGGGCATGTAAACCATGCGGTTACTTTCTGTGCAGGCTGCAGCTGAGGGCTGCAGGCAGTCAAAGGCTGAGAAGAAGCCCCTGCCTGCTGTGGAAGGAAGGGGAGAGAGAGCAAAGGAGAGCTTTTCCTCAGTCCCACTCCTAAATCTTCACAGGGGAAGAAGGGATGAGAAGCGACAGGCAGCTCATTTCTCTGTGCCACCAGCACGTGTGAGACCTCCTGGCAGAGTGCAGCATGACACCCAAGGGATAATGGCTTGGACACGGCAGTCCCTGTTCAGTCAAGCCTCCTTTGTGCTTGTCTTCCCCTCTCTACATTCCGGGCTTGTAGCCATAAGGATTTGGGGTTAATCCTGGAGCAGCTCCAGGCAAGAGGTTGAAGGATATAGGATGGAGAGGAAGAGCTCATAGCCTGTCCCAGCTGACCACACCAGCACTGTTATGGGTGACCTGCAGGGGAAAAACAAAACCAGACCAGCAGGAAACCCAGACCTGCTGACAAACCCAGCCAGTTCCTGAGTTCATGGAATGAGGTGGAAGGTTGTTTTAAAGGAAAAGAAGGGGTCTGGGAGGCTCAGCAGCCCCAGGCTCAGCTCTTCTGCCCATCTTCAGGGCCCCAGCTCCCCACCAGGCACCTTGGTGTCCTCACAAGGACCTGCAGAGGAGCTGTGGTGCCACATCAGGACAATCTCCTGTGACCTCCCATCAAGTGCCAGGGCATATTCCACCTCCAGTGCTGCCACACTGGAACCATGGGACACAAAGGAAAAGACTGAGGAACACATCCCAGTGGTCAGATGAGGATGTCACATCTCATCCATGCCAAAGATAATCACTTCTGCCATCTTGCTTGGTGATTCCTCTGCTCATGGCCCCCAAAACAGCAGCGAGCCAGAGTGCAGCTCCTCCCCAGAGAGCCATGAACTCTCCCTGAAGATGAGCTCATCACATCTCCCACAGACAGCCCTGCTCCTGCCATGTCCCTGTGCATGAGCCTCCTCCTGAGCTGGTTTTGTCATGTGTCCCCCCACCTTGAATGGGGAGTGCTGGTACCTGCTCACAGCAAATTCACCACTTCTTTAAGGAAAGGACCTTATCAGAGAATAGTGGAATGGTTTGGGTTGGACCTTAGAGCCCATCTCATTCCAACCCCTGCCATGGGCAGGGACACCTTCCACTGTCCCCGGTTGCTCCAAGCCCCATCCAGCCTGGCCTTGGACACTTCCAGGGATGGGGCAGTCACAGCTTCTCTGGGAAAGCTGTTCCAACTTCTCTCCTTCCTGATACCCAGCAGCCCAGCTCTTATTCATATATCCTTATGGAAATCCTGCATTCCTCGTCAGCATCCCAGGGCTCGTTAACCTGCAGCACCACAAGCTGCTCCATTCCCATCGTGCTGTCCACGTCCCACCCTGCCAGCAGTGCCATCTCTTCCTTTTCTCCTCCAGGATAGCATCCTGATAATCATCATGAGTAACTTACCAGCAGTTCCTAACTGAGCCAGGAAAAGAACCTGGACAGAAAAGAATCTGGACAGAAAACACACTCATTCATCCTCTGCTCTGGCTGTGGAGGGAGCCTTCCAGTCTCCAAAGGTTTTCCTACTCCTTCTCTTCTTGGCATCCTCGGCCCCTTCCAGCCATGAGTAAAGTAAGATCTTAAACACTTCTTATGTTCACTCAGAGCTTTCCTGACTCCCACAGTGCACTGGGTTTGCTCCAGGATGGCTGTTCCATGGAGCATGCATGAGCCTGTCTGCACTCCCAGGACAGGAGGTGTCTGCAGCAGAAGGTGAGGTGTTTGCAGGGGGTCTGACTCACCCTGCAACATCACCCCACAGTCTTACAGCAGCCTCCCACTGCCCCCCTTCACCTCCAGCACAGCTCCCTGGAAGCAGCAACAGACTAACTGGGGACCTGTGGGTGTGCAAGGGAGCTCTGGATGCTGTGTCCTTCGTGGTGGAGGCTACACAGCTTTCTGACTGCTTTCCTCCCATTCCTAGACCCAATCTGACAATTTGATGGGCTGAAGGAAAACCCACAGGTCCCACACGTGGAAGCAGTGGCTCGGGTGCTGCAGGACACCCAGGAGCTCTGTCACGACCAGAGTGGCAGGACAGGCTCAGCGATGTGCAAAGATCCGCTCTGTGCACAACTTTTGGGAGAATTAGTAGCACCAGGAAATGAAATGCAGCCCGCAAAGCATCAAAATTAATCCAGGGTTTGGACAGCTGCTCTGCTGGGCAACACAGGCATCTGACTGTGAGAGGGATAATTTAAAAAAACCATAAAGATAAAAAAATCCAAGGGTGCTGTTTGAAGGGAGCTGTTTTATAAGGATTTTATTCAGCACTGGACAGTCAGCCCTGGCTTTCAGGCCTTATCTTTGTTTCAGTGTTAATAATCCCCTTTCCCATCACTTTTATAGTCCCACAGTGATTCTGCTGGCACCAAAAGCACTGAAACGCTTTGGCCATCAGAGGCTTTGCCAATAAATTTGCTCAGAGCAGCTGGCCCAGCCACATTAGTATTTCATCAGGATCAGCATGAGAGTAGAACACGATAAAAATCATCAGGACTGACCCAAAGGCCAACACACAGTGCTAGGCTGGGAGTGTTTGCAAATCTCCAAGGCCAGGGCTGTGGGAAGAGCACAGCAATGATGCTCCTGCCTCTGCTCCTGGTGGAGACCAGCTACAAGTGCCATGAAGTTGCTTCGTGACACAGAAAAGAGGCACCTGGGCCTTGCATTGGCCAAGGAGCCCCCAGGGTGGTATCTCACCCCAGCACCCACAGGCAGAAAGCTCCGAGGTCGCCTCCCCACCTTGGGTGGCTTCCAACAACCAACTCCTTTTCTTCACCAGCATAATATGAAGGATGGGGAGGTTTAAGTATCAAGCTCAAAGAAAGACTCAACCAGGGGCAAAAACCCCAAAAGTTCACCAATAAGGGCTGTTTTGAGAGCAGAATAAGCCCCACATAGGCTGGAGTTGGATTTGTGCCCCTGCAGAAGCGGGAAAGCTTTACTGGGACCCTGTAGACGCAGAGGGGTGGGTGCTCACCCCGGCACTCACCAGTAGAAGGGACCGTGCAGCCTTTCTGGTGCTCAGAGGCCGAGTGCTTCTTGTAGGGCTTCTGCTCCGGCATCTCGTCCCTGTAGGCCGCAGGCTCGAGCAGGGGCAGCCGGCTCAGCACCGGCGACTGCGGGATGCTGGGCAGTGTCCGAGACTTGCCCAGGAGCGGCCGCTGCAGCTTTCTGTCCAGAGACCTGCAGGGACAGAACGCAGGGCACGGGCTGTCAGGAGGTGGGACAGAACACGGGGCAGGGGCTGTTCAGGAGGTGGGAGGGGGTCCTCAGGCCAGGACCCCTCTGTGACACACACACAGCCCCTGGCTGAGCACAGCACTCTTCAGGGAATCATGGAATTGTTCAGGTTGCAAAAGCCCTCTAAGATCAGTAAGTCCAACCATTACCCCAGTGCTAAACCGTGTCCTAAGTGCCACATCCACAGGTCTTTTCAACACTTCCAGGAATAGTGACTCCACCACTGCCCAGGGCAGCCTGTTCCAATACCCAAACATCTTTTCCATGAAGAAATTTTCCCCAAGATCTAATCTAACCCTCCCCTAAAGTTGCAAAAGCCCTCTAAGATCAGTAAGTCCAACCATTACCCCAGTGCTAAACCGTGTCCTAAGTGCCACATCCACAGGTCTTTTCAACACTTCCAGGAATAGTGACTCCACCACTGCCCAGGGCAGCCTGTTCCAATACCCAAACATCTTTTCCATGAAGAAATTTTCCCCAAGATCTAATCTAACCCCCCCCTAAAAGCACAACTTGCGGCCATTTCCCCTTGTCCTGTCCCTGTTCCCTGGGAGCAGAGCCCGATCCCCACCTGGCTGTCCCCTCCTGTCAGGGAGTTGTGCAGAGCCAGAAGGTCCCCCTGAGCCTCCTTTTCTCCAGGCTGAGCCCCTTTCCCAGCTCTGTTCCCTTCCCTGGACACACTCCAGCCCCTCAAGGTCTTTCTTGTTGTGAGAAATGACTCCAGAACTGGAGGTGCCTCAGCAGTGCCAGGACAGGGGATGGTCACTGCCCTGGTCTGCTGCCACACCATGGCTGGTACAGGCCAGGTGCCATTGGCCTCTTGCCCACCTGGGCACACCTGGCTCAGCACCACATTGCACCCTCTGTTTAGCAAAGCTGCTGCTGTGCCAGCAAAGCCTTCTCCCCTGGCCAGGTACTGCAATTAGGATTTGCATCTTGAGCTGCAAGGCACAACCAGCACAAAAAGAATTCAAGCCCCCAGCCCGCCTCAAAACTCCCAGATAATCTGAATTAACCAAATACAGAAACCAGGCAGTTCAAGGCTGACGGTTTAAAAATTTCCTTTGAGACAGTGAAACCCCCATTAAATATCATCCACAATGCCAGAAAGGGATTTGCGGTAGAAAACAGGTCACTGGACAGGTACTAGGGAAGGTCTAGACTCCAGAAAGCCAGACTCACGCAGCAGGGACTGCAGAAGTCCCCAGGGTGTCACGGAACATGTAGAAACATAAACTCAAGGTCCCTGCGAGGTCAAAACTCAACTGAGTTTGATGATGGGGCTCCAGATCTGCAGGGGTGGCCAGGACACACATCCCTGTAGCACATGACCACTCCTTGCCACCTCTTTGCAAAGCCCAGAGGCAGCCCAGGCCTGCAGGGCCATGGGAGCAGATCCCCCTCCTCCTGCTCCAGCCCAGAGCCAAGGGATGGTCCTCAGGTACCCCCCTCAGGGACGGCACTGGCCCAGGCCATGCTCCAAGGACCCCAGAAATGCGATAAAAAGGAGCAGAGCCCAGCACTGTTGTGGGGTGTCCTGTGCTGAGGGTCACTCCAAGGCTGTCCCTTGTCCCCTGCTTTCACAGAACCCACAGCTCAGCACAAACGAGCTTCCCAGCACACCCCAAGGGGCTGTTCCAAAATCAGAGAACCACAGAATGCTTTTGGTTGGAAAGGACCTTAAAGATCATATTCCAACCCCCTGCCATGGGCAAATCTCATAATGACTGGTACAGATCCTTCAAATTTTTATCTAAAATTCAATTCTTCACTGCTTATGCTCATTTGTTCTTGTGCCAATATTAACCTTTAGCTTAAATAATTATCCCCCCTCTACAGTGTTTGCTCCCATGATTAATTTCCATTATAATGAAGTCCCAGCCCCTTTCTGCCTGCATTTTTCAAGGCTGATTAATGCAAGTTCTTTCAGTCTCCTCTCACAAAATTAGCTTTCATTTCCCCATGGATGTTTTCACACCCCTCACTGCTCTCCCTCTATCTTGGACTCAGCATTCTCCACCTGTCCTGGAGCATCATAGAATCCCAGAATGGTTTGGGTTGGAAGGGACCTTAAAGCCCATCTCATTCC
>VWZW01002472.1:378275-458814 GCA_013397115.1 Edolisoma coerulescens | reverse complement strand
TTCCAGGGATGGGGACTCTGCCACTTCTGTGAGCAGCTGCAGCTCAGCGCCCGCAGAGGAAGGCAGAACCAGGTTCTGCCAGGGGGAACACATCCCTGCTGCATGAAAAAATCCTCAGATGGAATGAGCTCCCACTCTCCCAGTGAAGAACTTGTGGCTGCCCCATCCCTGGAAGTGTCCAAGGCCACCTTGGATGGGATAGTGGAAGATGCCCCTGCCCAGGGGTTAGAACGAGGTGAGCTGTAAGCTCCATTCCAGCCCAAACCATTCTGGGATTCTGTGATAAATTTTATCTATTTGTTCTTTAAAGCAACATAACAATGCACTGGAGCTTTCCAGTTTTTCTACAAACATGGATTTGCAGCCAAAAAACAGATGTACCAGAGACAGCCACAGAAATCCTGCATACAGGGCAGGCAGCAGAGGGGCCGGAGCATCCAAGCAGCCAACAGGAGCAAACACCAGCTCCAGTGGCTTCCAAACACCTGTGGAAGCACATGGATGCTCCAGGCAGCAGCACCCACACCCAGGAGCTGCCGAGGCTGGGGGCTCTGCTCTGCTCCCCACACACCAGTGGCTGCTACAGCCAGGGAACCAGGAGGAGCTGCTTATTCCCGTCTGCATTCTTTCCATCAAAAAATCCGAAAATGCAAACTAAAAATATCTTGCATTAATTTGTATAATTGCCAACTATTCCTACAGGAAAAAACACAGAATTTTTGTGGGGGGAAAAATGTTTCAATTATTAAAGTAAGCATTCTGGTTTTCCCATTTGAAATATTCCCAACAGTAGTGTCCTTTTTTCCTTTCCTCTTTGAAATGCTTCTTCCTGGGTCCAGAGAAAATCTCTTTTGTTGACATACCCCCTCTCCCCTTCCTCCCCAGCTCTCCCAGAGCTGGCTCAGCCCACTCCTGCAGGACAGCATCACCTGGATGCTCTCCCTGGAGCAGCCCTCTCCTCCTAGGGGGGCTCTTCCCCCACTGAGGGGCTGTTTGAAGGCCATAACCCACCCAAACTACCCCGCAGAAGGGTGCGGGGCTCCTGCACCAGTGGGGTGGATAGAGGATATTCTGTGCCCAGACACCTCCAAATCCCAGTGGCATCTCCTCCCTGCCCCTGGGCTCTGCCGCTGTCCCATGGGCACAACACGTCCATCCTTCCATTGTCCCCACGTGCCATTCAGCTCAAGGTTACCCGAGGACACCAAGCCCCTTCCCTTCACCCCCAGCTGATGCCAGTGCAGCAGGACATTTCCCAGGTGTTATGGGGCAGGCAGCACCCCCACAGCTGCCCTGTGCCTGGCAGGGCCCCCCCAGCTCCCACTGCCACCTGGAGGAGAGTGACAAAGCCACCTGTGCCACCCAAGCCAGGAGCTGGGCTGCCCAGTGTCCCCTTGCACCCTGGGGGCTGCCAGGTGTCCCCACACACTCCAAGGACTGCCCAGCATCCCCATGCACCCTGGGGGCTCACAGGTGTTCCCACACATCCCGGGGACTGCCTGGTGTCCCCACACACGCCAGGGACTGCCTGATGTCCCCACACATCCCAGGGGCTGCCTCGTGTGCCCACGCATCCCAGGGACTCTCTGATGTCCCTACACATCCCAGGAGCTGCCCCGTGTGCCCACACATCCCAGGGACTGCCTGGTGTCCCCCCCACATCCTGGGGGCTGCCCAGTGTCCCCACACCAACCAGGGACTGCCCTGCACAGGCAGGAGCAGGCAGAGAAGGGCACCCAGGGACAGCCCCATTCAGAACCTTCCCCGTGCCAGCCAGCACTTCTCTCAGAAGCTGTTAACATTCCCACAGCTGTCTGGAATCACTTCCTCCCTCCTCTCCGTGTGCAAATCCCGGTGTGGACTGCTGGTGCTTCTGTTTCCTACCTGCGCCCCCACCCAGCTGTGACTCAGTGCCAAAACAGTGGGAATTGGGAATCCAGCAGCCTTTCGAGCAAAGCGTGACTCACAGGCCAGGGCTTTCTGCTGAAGGAGCCAGCTCCTGCAGTCACGCTCCATCTGTAATTCCCCTTAATACCAGTATCATTCCCTTCCTCCCACTACCGCATCCAACTACCAGTCCAAAATAAAGGGTGCTCATTCATCTTTTTCTGCCTAATCCAGGCAAAGATGAGCTTCAGCTTGTGCAGAAATTAGGCAGCTCCCAAGCTCATCTCCCATGCCAAAGATTGGCCTTCAAAGGAGACTGGGAGCCAGGCAGAAAGGGAGAACACCGGGTGCAAACCTTATCTTTAGCTAAACCATGGCCCCAAACCCCAAAGAGATGACCCCGAGAGCTCGGGTGGGCTTTTCGAGTCTGTCAGATCCAGGACGCTTTCCCCACCAGCTCCCAGGCCACACATACATGCACTTTTATGGGATAGATCTTAAACATCCCTCTACCCACGGCCATGGGAGCAGGGTTTTGAGGAGCAGGAAGAGGCAGAGGCCCAGAGCATCCCTGGCTCTGTCCACACCACCTCCCGCTGCACCCCGACAGCGTGGGAGGGGACAGAGCCACAGCCCGCAATGAGACCAGGAGTTTGGTGGAGCTGAGCCCACATCACTGGGGCTGGAACTGGGAATGCACCCAGTGCACAGAAACCACGGAGAACCAGGATAAGTCAAGGTTTGGTGGAGAGGCCCCTTGCAAGGACGGGTTTGATGGCAAGACAGATTTCTTCTCTGTGCTGCTCCCCAAGCCCCTTCCTGACAGATCCCGGGCACGGTGCTGCAAACGGCAGGGAGAACAAAGCCAAAAAGCTTCTTTAGGTTTAATATACAAAACCCAGGCAGCTCAATCAAGCAACAAAAGCTAAATGTCATTTCCTCCCGTGTCACTGCCACTCTGCTCACAGTTGTTCACGTCTGACAGCTTGTCATGAGACACTGGGGACACGGCCTGGGGAAAGGCTGGCATCGAGGACAGGGGAGGAAGGCTCAGCCCTGCAGCTCAGCACAGACCACCAGCACAGAGGGACATGGGGCACCTGTGTGAGCTGAAGGGCACAAGTGACCCCGCCAGGCACAACTACACAGGGAGGTGGGAGAGAGCACAGAATCATGAAATGGTTTAGCTTGGACGGGACCCTAAGCCCATCTCATCCCGCTCCCTGCCATGGGCAGGGACACCTTCCACTAGCCCAGGCTGCTCCAAGCCCTGTCCAACCTGGCCTTGGACACTTCCAGGGATCCAGGGCCAGCCACAGCTTCTCTGGGCAACCTGTGCCAGGGCCTCCCCCCCCTCACAGGGAACAATTCCTTCCCAATTTCTAATCTAAATCTCCCCTCTTGTAGTTTAAAACCATTCCCCCTTGTCCTGTCTCCCCATGTAAAAAGTCGCTCTCCCTCTTTTTATAATCCCCCTTTAGGCACTGGAAGTGGCTCTAAGGTCTCCTTGGAGCCTTCCCTTCTCCAGCTCTCAGCCTGTCTCCATGGCAGAGGGCCTCCAGTCTTTGGAGCATGATTCCAAACAAGCCTCACCCAGGAGCACACAGGCTGCCCTTGAGGACAGCCCCACACAGCTGTGCAGCCTCAGGCACCCCAAAACCTGCCACCACATTCCCAACCTCCGGCTGAATGAGGCTGAAGTTCCCAGCTCCACCTCCTGAAGCTCTTTCCCTCGTTCTTGCCCAGCCAAGCCGCAAAGGTGCTGAGGCTCGGCTGCCTGTCCCAGTTAAGAGGATTAATGGATGCTCAGCACCTCTGTAAAGTAGGCACGGGCTGAGTCACTGCCACTGGATTTAGGACTCCCAGCACCAGCACTGACCACTTCCATGCAGCAGCAATGGACATTGATTTGTTAATAGGTTACAGTGATCTGTTGCAGCAAAAAATGTGAATCCATGCAGCCACACACATTGTCCTGCTGGCATCTCAGCAGGCAAGGGAGGTGTGAGCGCTGGGGAGTTTGGAGTACAAGTGTCACAAACACCTTATTGACTAAGTCCAGGTGGAAGCTTCCCGCTTAACCCAAAACTTAACCCAAGTTCCTTGCTAGTTTTCTCCTTTACAATCTTTCCATATGGACGTGTCATTTGGAAGCAGAAAGGTTTTGTTCAAAATGTGCCAAAAAACAAAGTAGGAAAGGTCAGTCAAACTCTCAGCCATGCAGGAGAGCCCCTCAGAGACGCCCCCTTGGGCATCTTTATGTGCCATCTTTACCTGGCTTTTCATGCTGTGTGCTGCTAACGCAGGAGCTGTTCCTTCAGTGCAGTTTCCCAGCCCCAGAACTTGCCAGTTCCTCCTGTCCCCCATCACAATCGTGTGCTTGAACACAGACATGCTGTCAGAGCTGAGGAGGTATTTTTAAGCACCCAAAAACTACTAAGCACAATTCTGCCAGGAAAACATTCCCCACTACCCCACCCCACCTCGAAGCCCATGAAACTGCACAGCAGGGACATGGATCAGGATATCAGTGTGGAATAGACCTCCAAAGCAGTGGAGTGTAACAGCTCCCCATGGCAAAGACCAGCTCCTTGGTCCAGCTTCCCACAAGGCTTGGGACAGGCTCTAACCCTGGGAGCAACAGGAACACCTGGACCCACCTCTGCCCCCCAGAAGTGCAAAGATGGAGCATCACCCCGAGCACCCCTTCTTCAGCTGGAGATTATCTAATGACATGGGCAAAAACAGGCCCAGCAAGTTGGAATTTTGATGTAATTTAAATTCTTACATAATCTAATTCATTGTTAATTAACACCAACTTCCAGCTCGGGTATTGAGAGAAAAAAGGCAGCAGAACCCTAAAGCTGACAACCTGCAGGGCCAGCACAGCCAAACTCCTCTCCTCCCCTTCCCCACGCTGAGCTTCCCTGGGTTTCACCACAAGTCACCCCAAGCCAGGGAAAAGCTGCTCTCCTGGAGCCCATTGAGGACATAGGGTCTTCACCCTGCAGGTTTTTGGGGGTTAGCTCGGCTGCCTCCAGGGCTGAAGGTGTCCCCCAGGAGCAGGATGCAGGATCCAAACCCAGGCACCAGTCTCCCCCGCTATTCCCCCATCCTGAACATCTTCTTTTCCATAACTAGGCAGCAATCTCCTGAGGAGCTCATCAAAGCCCCTCTGTGGGGGCCATATGGGGCTCTGGGGACCACAGAGAAGGTGGAGAGGTGCAGCTGTCAAAGAGGGAACAGGCATCAACTGTCCTGAAGTCAGGGAGCAGATCTATCCCGGAACAGTCCTGGGCCAACAGTGAAGCCACTGAATCAGTCCACACGTCCCTGCCTAGAGGAGAAAATTTCTCTCAAAAGCCACCCCTGGACTGGACTTGGGATTTTTAATGACTTTCAGTTGGGATTTTTAATTATTTTTTTAATGAATTAGTGACTGTTGGAAGTCACCTCTCGTGATTCCACTGGCATTCTCAGGCAGTTCTGCTTTCCCCCATTGCACCCAGGCTGAGAGCAACTCCAAGAGTGCCCTTGAGAAATTCTCCCACACCTGTTAACTCTGGCATGGGATCCCATGTCCTCCCAGAATCACTGCAGGCCCCCGGGTCCCGGCCCAGTGCTCTGCCAGGCTGGCTCACTGCTAAGCAGCCCTGGCAGAAAACAGCAGCCTGGCAAGTGCCATCCTGCTCCTGAGAGTTCCAGCCCACCCTGGAGCCTCCCTGGCTCGCTCACAGCAGATCAGGGCCGTTCTCTCAGCCCAGTTAGAGCACAACAGCCCTCACACAACAGTGATGTCCTGATCCACTTTGCAAAAGCTGCAGGGACCCAAAATCAGTTGTCCAGACCTTTCAGTTTACAAATAGCTCACTGAGAGAAGAGCTATTCAGTATAACTTGCCTTTCCCTTCCATTTCTCCTCCATCCCAGAGCGGATCCTCTGTGCCTTTCCAGCCAACACATAGAGCTGGGCACAAGCACCTCAAGGCTGGCACCACAAGATACCACAAAGAACAACCCCCCAGACCTCAGCAAGCATCCCCAGCCCCTCCTGTGCTTCACCCACAGGCACCTGCACCCAGTTCTGCAGACCAATCTTCATATCCCTGCGATGCTCCAGGCTTTCATCCCTCACAAAGCAGTCCTGCTCCAGAGCCTGTCAGCTGGAGTTTCTGGTTCATCCATCACTGCTCCTGCTAGATGGAAAAAAGTTGCTACAAATAAATCAGCTGCTCCCCTGGGCTGGGCTTGGGGCTGTTCACTCACACTGCCAGTCCCTGTCCCAGTTCAGCTGCACAGGGGACACCCTGATCCCCACCTTGTCACACCTGGGGCCTCCCAGCCCCGGGGACAACTGTCCAGGTGATCAATTTAATAACAGGAGGCAGCTGTGCCGCAGCCCCTCCTGTACTAGGGCTCAGGCTGGAGGAGCCTCCAGCTGACACAACACAGAGGTACAGATCAGGACACACTCTGTGCCACAGGCGGGGGCAGAGGCTGAAGAGCTCCTGCAAGCAGCGCCTTTGCCCAAAAGCACCCTGAGTGAGATGATCTCCTGCTGGGCTCCACTTCTGCGCACAAGTCTGAGCTCACAAATTCTCAAGCCCGGCAGACTTACTCATCCCAGCTCACTCATGTTGCTTTATCTGGAGGTGTAGTTTAAAAATGCAGGAATATTATTAAAAACCATAACTGCACACCTGCTGATTTCTGTTAGGTCCTATGAGAATGCGTGGGACCACTATATTTAGAATTTAATAACTCCAGTCAGTGCATGCTCTCGACTGAGTGTCTGCCTACGTCTGTTCCCTGTGGTCCCAGGGGACTATCCAGCCTTGGGAAGTGTGGTGGGAGCCTGGCTGCCCTGAGCAAGACCAGGGTGGGGCTGTGCTGAGGGCTGTTAGACATCACCCTGCTGAACCTGGGGTGCAGGATCTTTGGTACCTCCATGCACAAGGAAATGTGGGAGCTGAGGATCTTCTCTCCATGCTTCAATTGCCCACATTAGAGTGAAGAAATGCAGTAAAAGCAGAAAGTTGGAAAGAAAGAAAGCTGGAAGAAGCACCACCTAGAGCAAGGGCAGGGCCAGACATTGCAGCAGCTGCACTGTGTTGGGCTTTTGGATCTCAGTGGAGATTTCCTGGGGCTTCTCAAGGTACAGACATTGTGGGTGGGGAACAGGCAGAAGCTCAAGCAGCTGGGGTGAGAAGTGACACTGATTTCAAAGCATCCCACGCTTCAATCAACACTTAGTTTTACTTTCATAATCAGCCACAGCAATCAAGGGAATGGGCTCAGTATCCACAGGTGCACTCGAGCCCTGTCACTGTGGGGGTCAGGGACATCAGGAAATCTGTCCACACACTCGGATCCAGCCCAGAGGAGCTGCCCTGGAGCAGTTGCATGGCCCAGGGGGCAAAACAGGGAGAGCATAGATCCCTGCAACTCGAGTTTGACCACACCGGAGCACCCGGGCAAACATGGGATCTCTGCTTGGGGGAAGGGTGTCCAGCCCTGCACAGAGCTGAGCCCTGACGGGCACTGGCCCTGGTGGCCACGTCTGATGCACAGCGAGCCACAGTCCTGCATGAGAGGACAACTCGGACACAGAATGGTTTGGGCTCAAAGGGACCTTAAAGCTCATCCTGTTCTACTCCCTGCCATGGGCAGGGACACCTTCCACCAGAGCAGACTGCTCAGAGTCCCACACCCATAGCCAGCATCCCCTGGAAATCTGGTACATGACCTACACACCAGCATGCCACTTTTGTGGCGCACGTCCCAGAGCTAGGAAGGCACCACAACATCTCCCATTACAGAGGAAACCACCCAGCTCACCCCAACCCCAAGTGCACCCTGTGCATGGGGGTGCACCTCCTCGTCTCCCTCGGGCCAGGCACTGGCACACGCTTGGTTGCACACAGCAAACCCCAGGCACAGACTGTGCTCAGCAGCAGCTGGACAACAGACCTTCCTCACACCCAGCTCCACACTGGGACAACAAAAACCTGAGGGCAGAAACCAGGGTTTCTGTCCACAATGCCAAAAAGGAGCAGAACACAGCTCCTGGCTCTGCCAGGAATGTTTCCAGAGAAATGAGTGAGGAGGGAAGAGGCAACTCCTCTTCAGCCACCAAGGGAAGAGGGGAGACAGCGGCGGCTGTGCACGTCTCACTGTCTCAGCAGCAACACAGGCAGCAGCAGGAGGTGCTCCAACTTCATTTGAATCTGTGGATATTTTAATAACCTTTACAGAGTACAAAGTGCTCAACAATCAGGAAAGAAGGTAAATGAACACCTTGGTGCTGTTTTTCACCCTGTATGTCCCTCCACAGACCTACACCCCCACGGCAGCAGGGAGGCACCATGTGCAGGTCAGCAGGAGATCTGGGGACACGCTGCTCAGGCTGAGCCCACACAAATGGGGGAGAGCCCAGAGCAGCACCGAGTGCTAGCCCTGTCCTACAGGCTGCACAGAACATCCAAGGAGAAGCCACCCAGGCACAGAGCCATTTTCTTAATTGCAGTAACTGCGTTTACATGCAAAACAAGGATGTGTGCACCCCCACACACAACTCTGAGCACTCACACGCTCCCAGAGGACTTCCAGTCAGCCCAAATGCCATCCTCCCCATCCCCACTGGGATCCCCTCATCAGTCTGTACCCCAAACAAGCTGCTGATGAACTGTGTGTCTGTCTGCCCAGAGGAGCTCCCCTCTCCATTATCCAGACCCTTCCTATGTGCCAGGACGCTCCATCAGCACCTCATACCCACAGATACCACTTCGCCTGAGAAGCCACTTCTTGCTGCCCCTGCAGAGAGGCCTTTGCATGGGGCAGGTGGAGGGAAGGGCGATTTTGGTGCAATGACCTCGCTCCTCTGATGAGGGGACAGTGCAGTGGCACAGCAGAGAGCACCAAGCAGAGGCAGGCAGGCACAGGTGCACGCAGTCACCCAGCAGACACCCAAGATGTGCCACCGACACCTGGGACATGCCCTGGGCAGGGAGACAGATGCCAAGTCCCAGAGCCTGCCAGAGACATCCTGCAGCAATGAACTCTGTGGGAGCCCTGGACAGGAATGGGGTGATGCTTCCAGAGCCTTTGGCTTGCTCCCAGCCCCCTCCCAGCCTCAAGAGAGGTAAACGGAAAGCAAAGCACCAATGACTGCACATCCATCCCACAGCCCCTGGGCACACATGGAGGCACCAGGACAGTCGGGTCACTGCCACCCCATACCTGCACTCCGTGACACTACAGCAACAGCTCCCACTCCGCCGGCCCCAGCGCCTGGAGCGCAGCTCTGGCCTTGACTTCCTCAGGCTGAAATACTCCGTCAGCTTCCCAAATGAAGCCATGGCTCCTGCCGGTGTCCCTGTGTCCCTCTGCACCCTCGAGCATGCTACAGCCCAGCCGTGCCGGCTGCCCCGCGCGCTCCGCCAGCCCTCGGCACTGGGAGGCAGCGGGGCCGGAGGGACCCAGCACAGGGCAGGAGTTCAGCCAGGAGTTACTTGGACAGTCCACAGCGTGCTCCACAGTGAGCCCTCAGATCTGGAGGTGCTAAGTCCTGTGTCCCTGAGCCAAGCGCAGGTCACAGCTCAGAGCAGCTGGCGGCTGCACATGTATTTCATGTGATGCTGCAGAGCTGAGTGAAGGAGGAAGAGGAAAAATTAAAAGTGCTCGCTGGAAAGGGTCCCTCGGTATCGCTGTCACAGGTCTGCGAGCCCCCACGGCGAGTGGCACAGGGCAGGTGGAGGAGCTGCCCTCTGAGGAGGTGGTCCAGCGTGGCTGTGGTGGCCCTCGGCTGAGGAAGGGGATGGGGTTGGATCTCAGAGGCGATGAGAAACCCCAAGAAATCGGCTGATCAGATGAATTTCCAAAGGGTCTGTTCTTACAGCATGGAGAGGATCCTTGCTTGCTCTTCCCAAGGCTATTCAGACTCCACCAGTTTTCCTCCCTCCCTGTTTTCCAAAGCAGAAGGCACCCTCAGCTGCCAGCAGCACCTACCAACCATGACTTTCCAGCCTGTCACCAAACACCTGAGCCCAAGGAGAGGGACAGGCATTTAAAGCAAGCGAGGCTGATCCAGGTAGAGGTCACCTGTGAGCTCTGCTCCTCACGCTCCAGCACAAAGCCTTTCCACAGCAGACAGCAGACATGGGGATGCTGCAAACCCGAAGGGAAATCCTCCTGCCAGCCCTCCCCTAGTCAGGAGCACTTGTCTCTGCATCCTCAGTGCCTGACGCCAGCTGGGCGGAGAAAAAACAAGGGCTTCAGAAAAAAACCACCCAAACCTTGCTCCAGCCCCACGGATCAAAGCCAGATCAAGTCAGTGAAGCATATCCAGGGGAAGGGGTGTCTGATGGCAACTCCCAGCCACGCCAAGAGAGGAAACAGCAAGGGAAAAACTGGTGGTAACTCAGCTGGCAGAGCCCTAAGCTCCCTGCACCCCCTTTTATCCCTCCGGTGTGGATGCCATGTTAAAAAATAAACAACCTGCATTCATTGCTATTTCCCTGCTTAGAGCCATCCCCTGCAAGCAGCCCCCTGGCCACCAGAGACAGCCATCCACTGCCGAAAATCCTTCCTGACCTCCACTTCCCTCCTCCCTTATTTTCTTTCTTTTCCTGTAGACTCTGGCTCAGCTTTCCCCTTGGAATGAAATGCCTGAGCAGCCGGGTGCGCCCCGCGGAGCACGGCCCAGGGACACCCGGGCGGCCGCCCCCGCCGGCTGCTTGTGACCGGCAGAGTCACAGTCCCCGTCACCGTCCCCGCCCGCGCTTTTTGGGGGGGGATCATTTGTTTCCACCATCCCCGCTCCCCGCTTCGGGCGCTGACATTCATCCTGGCAGAGCGAGCCGCCGCAGACCCGCACACAAAGCCGGGGGCTGGCGCTGCTCGGGGGACCCCGCGGCCGTGGGGGACCCTGCCAGCACCTCCGCCGGGCGGGCACTCGGCCCCCCGGGCACCTTCTCCCTGCCGGGCGCACACGGGGAGGGAGAGCGGGGGCTGCTCCCCTCTCGCAGCTGGGAAAATAAAGCTGTTCACGCACTGCTCCGCACAGCCACCCTCCCCCGGCTCCCACCTTCTCCCTCCGAGGGGCTCCGCCGCAGCTGGGTCCAGGGCGCTTCCCCAAATCGATGGGTTTGTGGCGAGGGCAGAGCATCCGCCGGCCGGCTCTGTGCACCGCAGCGCGAGCCCACGACACTGTCACCCCTCTTATCTGCCATCGGCTCCCCGTTACCGACCACGGTGAAATGCAACACGTCAAAGGAGGTCAGATGAGCCGGAGGAGAGCGGAGGAGCCCGGGGAGAGCAGAGGGGGCTGGCAGGAGGCAGCGGGAAGGAGCCGAGGGGGAGATCAGAGAAGGGGAGGCAGAAGGGGACAAACTCTTGTTTCCTTGCTATGGAAAAAGGCACAGCACCGGCTCTCACAGAGGAAACTGGGCTGAGGCACACACACCTTGGAGTGTGAGGAGGACAGCGGGGTCACCTGGCAGCGGTGATGTTACCTGCTCCTGAGCTACGCCAAGGCAACAGGAGAGGGGCTGGACAGGGCAGCAGGAGGAGTGGAGAGGAAGAGTGGCGTTAATTTGAACCCCTCTCTTCTCCCCTTCCACCCACCACCTGTTGGGAGGGCAGAGGAGCAGCGATGCTGACCCAGGGATCCACCCTTGGCACACGCAAAGCAGAACTGTTGGGGGACAAAAGGGCAATTTGGAAGACTGTAGAAAAACCAGCAGGAGGATTCGACAGACTGGTGGACACAAAATCCGAGGAGCAAGCCAGACTTCCCCAGCATTCCAGCTGCATGGGGGACGCCCCTCCAGCCAAGGACACCACACATTCCTGCAGTACCCTCCAGTGGGGGGTAGGTAGGAGGCACAGCTCTTGGCAGGGAGTCAGGCTCCCAACAAGGTTGCAGAGCTTAATCCATGAGCCCAACAGTGCCAGCACCTGGAAAACAAACAGGAAGAAATGCTACCTTCATGAAACCTCCGGATAAGCTGGGGATGGTGGCATTGAAGGTACCAATGCCTGAGAGATCAGACAGCTCCATAAACACCTCCATCTGTGCCCAAAAAGTGATACTCCAGAGGGGACTATAGCCCCCCAGCATACCCCATCACCCTGGACCAGGCTGACTGGGACCCATCTGGCTGAAAGCACAACCAGTGCTGGGGCAGAGGCAGCACAAGCTCCCACACCTCTCCTCTGAGTTACAGTCTCTGCTTTTGTGCTGGTGGCTTGGGGCAAGGGAAGGGCTGTCTCCTTTGCCCCAAGGACATGGAACAGCCCTCAGGCCCTTCTTTGCTCAAAGAATGAGTGGTCAGCCCTTCAGACAGGGCTGTCACACCAGCTGGCTCCCAGAGGAGCTCCTATTAGGCAGCAGAGGCAATCTGCCAAGGTATTGCTGAACTCTCTAATTTCACATTAACAATCTGCTGTGCTGGGGTTTGCAGCCATGCACTCAGCGATGCGACAGCTTCCCACTTCCACTTATCAGTGGAATGAAACAGTTCATAAGTGAAAAAGTGGTTTAATTTGCAGAGACATAAACTGATTTTTAAGAGGAGCCGTGGAGGAGATGTTAAAGCAGGAATCAGAACCTGCACGGCGCTGGGACCTGGGGGATGCTGAGCACGGCTGCACAGCCACCACCCAGCCCTGGCACAGACATCTCACACCTCTGGCTGCAGCATTTGGGAGGAGAAAAATACCCACAAGTCAAACACAGCCTGGCTGTCTGGGTCACCTCACACATTGCTGTGCATATACTGCTTTGGGCCCTAGAGACCAACATTCCCCATTTCAGAACCCTCCAAACACAGCGAAGTCGTCGCAGATATGGGAACCAGCACTGGTCCCAGCTTGCAAACAACCACAATGCTTTTTCAGGCAGAAGTCATCACAGCTACATCCCAGCAGCTCAGACATCCTAAGTGTGAACTGGAAAACTTCTCTGCCAGGTCCTGTGGCCAGCCAGCACAGCGGGACAAGCCAGCCAGCCCTGGAAAGTGGCCCTTGCACCATTCCCAGAGACTCTTTGCAGCCCCCAGTCCCTGAGCTCCTGAGCCCAGTGTGAGCAAAGCAGATCTGGTTACATCTCTGTGGCTTCTCCAAGCAGCTTTTGCTCCAATTACACTTCTTAAATATGGATAGGCAGAAGCAGGGAAAGAGGAAAAGGGGGTTCTTCTGAGCTGACAGCTCCTCTGTCCACTCCTACAGTCCAAGAGGACCCTAAGTGTATTTCTCCAGGGCTCCAGTTTCACTCCACACCCAGACCACTCAACACCAGTTAAACACACCCACTTTCCAGCCCTGGCTCTTCTGGAGAGCTGCATCCCCAAAAGCCTCTCAGCAGAGGATGCAGAGCCCATCCTGTTCCTCCTTCAGCCGTGCTTCCAGCAGCTCATCCCTCCCCCAGGACAGCACAGGGATGCTCACCAGTACCCGACCTCCCAGTGTTTGGGGGAAGCAATTAAAACAGGTTGAAGCCATAGTGGGAGCAGCCACCCCATCTCTACAAGCAAAGCCTTGGCTGGTTTAAGGCTCCATTTCCCTTTGTCCCTTTCCGAGGCTGGCTGATACCTGGAGAGCAGAACTCCAGCAACACAGAGGACGGAGCCCAGCAGGATGCACAAGTGGAGTCCTAGACTGGAGGTGTGACATTAAGCAGTGACAACAGCAGAACAGTCTAGAAAAGCTGCCAGATGGGCCAAAGGAGGAGCTGGAGCCTGAGCAGCTCATCAGGAACAGAGCCTGGAGCAGGAGGCACTGCTGCCTGCTCATCCCAGGATGTCCTGTGGCAAAGGGCTCATTTCACTGTGGGAGTCCTGGTATCCCAGTTTCCATCTGTTGTCATCAGAGTCCCTCTCCCAACAAGGGACAAATACCTGCTGAGATCCCCAAAACTGGGTGAGAGGAAGCTTCCTAATCCCCCAAGAACATCTGTGTCCTCAGGTCAGGTGGAAGAGAATTTCTCATGAGCCTTCTCTTAGTGCCAGCTGGGGAGGGACTGGCTTCTCCGAGGTACCTGGGAAGTCACCTGAAAGCACCGTGGGGACTTCAAAGGACTTTGGGGCAGGAATTTTCCAAACTGCTGAAAACTGGCCACTGAAGTCACACATCAGGTCCCTGTCAAATCTTTCAGCCAATACTGAAGAATTTTGATAATCACTATTTTTTTTTTAAATTCTGAGCACTAATTCTTCGTGTTTAGGAAATAAACTTCTTCCACCCTATTTTAAATACACCCACAGTGACTGAGGCCCTATTTTGCACTGCTGGTTAACCCAGTGTACCAGAGAACCATCAAATGTTTTGGGATAGCTATAAAAATAAAACTGGAATACATTATTTCACAGGATGTTCAAAACCAATTATCAACATGGGCATGCAAAGAAACATGTTAAATGCAAGTATGAACCAATTTATGAAACAGATGCACAAGAGACATCGGACAAATCCAGAGGAAGCCACGGAGCTGCTCCAAGGGCTAGAACCTGTCTGCTCTGGAGCCAGGCTGGGAGAGCTGAGGGTGTTCACCTGGAGAAGAGAAGGCTCCGGGGAGACCTCAGAGCCCCTTCCAGTGCCTAAAGCGGCTCCAGGAGAGCTGGAGAAGGGCTTTGGAGTGACAGAACATGGGGGAATGGCTTCCCATTGACTGAGGGCAGGGTTAGATGGGATATTGGAAAGAAATTCTTCTCTGTGAGGGTACGTGAGTGGGCTTGGCAGGGCTGAGGTAACAGTTGGACTCAATGACCTTGGAGGGCTTTTCCAACCTAAATTATTCCATCCAGAATTCAAAGCATTTCATCTTGATTCTAAATGTGCCCATGCTCTGTGCAAACACAAGCCCACAGTGGCACAACACACTGCAGTCCTCTCTGGTGCCCAGAGCCCTGGAGAAACACATCTGGAGGCTCCTGGAGCCAACTCCTGGGAACAGCACAGCCCTGGGAGTGACACACACTTGCTGGCAGAGCTGTGAAGCCCTCTGTGAAGTGCTACATCTCAACACAGCTGTAATAAAGTGCAGAGTGTGCAAGAGGCTCAATAATTTCAGTCTAAGCAGGCACTTTGCTGTAATTGCCAGCTCTATTGCATTACGCACACATTTCCGTGCCGGTACCTACCACAAGCCAACCACATCAATTTACTGATTTACCCAATGTATCACTTAGCACAACTGCTCTAATTCCAGCAGCAAACCCAGATGTGCCACCCAAATTAAGGTAAAATACCCTCATTCTCAAATTAAATTAAAATACCCTCTTTCTTGGAAATAACAGAATCACGTAGGGAGAGCCTTGCACGACAAGGATGGAGAGGGCTTTGGAGGGGAAGCCATAGGAGGGGAGGCTGAGGGCACTTGGCTTGTTCAGCTGGAGAAGAGCAGATAGAGCACAGAGCTCACCGGGGCTGCAGCTCCTCCCACAGGGCAGCTCCGATCTCTGCTCTCTGTGGCAGGGACAGGATCTGAGGGAACAGCTGGAGCTGTGTCAGGGAGGTTTAGGCTGGATATCAGGAAAAGGTTCTTCCCCCAGAGGGTGCTGGGCACTGACCAGGCTCCCCAGGGAATGGGCAGAGCCCCAAGGCTGCCAGAGCTCCAGGAGTGCTTGGATCCTGCTCTCAGGGATGCCCAGGGTGGGATTGGTGGGGTGGCCGTGCAGGGCCAGGAGCTGGACTCGTGATCCTCGTGGGTCCTCCCTATGATACTATGAAAATTCACCGTCCCAGAGAAGCATCCAGGAAGCAGAGGTGGAACCACCACCAAATCCAGCATGGCAGCACAGAGGCAGCCCCAGCCCCCAGCACAGAGACGCTGGTGCTGGTCCAGTAACCCACCTGCAGCAGCTGATCAGCATCTGTCCCTTTTTGGAGCAGCGTGGGATGTCCATGCTCCTGAAATCCAATTCCCTTTTTAACCCCCTGGATCACTGGAAATTGCCAGGTTATTTCATCCCACTTCAAAAGGTTCTCCCCCACTTGCAGCACTGTGCAGTTAAATCATGGGCACACAGGGATAATTACCTCTCAAAGCAGGACTGTCCCTGGTGCTGCTCCCTGATGGCTGCACAAAAACCTGGCTCAGGCTGGCAGGGAAGAGATAAGGGCAGGGAAAAGCAGCCAGCAGCACAGGCAGCTGGAGGAGTCACACAGGCTTTTAGATATTTGCTAAGTGAAAAAAAAGAGAGAGAAAACTGGTTGATACCTCCTAAAAATAGTTTGTTGAGCTCAAAAATACTGAAGAAAGTATAAAACATCAACAGTGAGGTGACGGGAGGAAACACAGCCAAAGGAGAAACAAAGGCAGGATAATTCGAGGACATTAGGAGCTGGAAGGGCTGACTTATGGGCAAAGGGTGCTGCCTCTGCTGAACCATTCCCAAAAGTGGCCACATTGGCTCTGCCCCCACACTGCTTGAGACCCACCCAAAACTCATTTGATCCCCAGGGAATGATTTCAGCCCCAAGGCTGCCAGAGCTCCAGGAGCGCTTGGACAATGCTCTCAGGGATGCACTGGGTGGGATTGTTGGGGTGTCTGTGCAGGGCCAGGAGCTGTACTCGATGATCCTCGTGGGTCCCATCCAAGTCAGGACATTCTGTAATTCTATGATTTACTTCTATGATTCTTTCAAATCAAAAGGGACAAAACCCCCAGATCCTGCCCAAGTGGGACAAACTGGGACATGTATAATCCCCACATACTCCAGCAGCCTGGGAACAGACCCAGCTCACTGCACACCAGTTGTTCTTTTTCCCTGAAAAACCAGCCCTGGCAAAACCCGAAGCAAAAATTGGAAAACTCATTAACATGATTAAGGGTTTCAGAAAATGGAAAGGAGAAAAATTCATGCAATTAGAGCCCAGCAAACTTCATCAGTCTTCAGAAAAAAAAAGCGATAATCAATAAGGAGCAAGTAGTCTCCAGGCTGGGGGAGCCAGGGGACTGGATCGATGCAGCTGCCAGCATCCCACAGACAGCGGAGCTCCGAGCAGGAGGAGCCCCGTCCCACAGCTGGCTCCCGACAATTGTGTCCCTCGCCACCCCTGTCAGACCCAGGGGAGCTCTTACAAGGGTTTCCTTAGCAAGCACACAACCCCCAAGGCTTCCCAAAAGGGGCCAGGACTCGCAGTGGGGTGGTCGGAGAATGACAAGGCAGACAAGGGACGGAGGGGTTGTGCCCAGCTGCCACCCTGTGGGGCAAAGCCATCCTGGGCACACCATTTTCACTGTGTGTTGTACTGTCCCCACTCCTCCTGGTCCTGCACATACCGTGGTGGCTGCTCAGTTAGCCCCTGCTGCTCCCTTCACCCCAGCCTTGTGCCCCAGCTTCCTGAACCACCTGTGACTGCTGGGCACTGCCCACGCCTGCTGTGTCCCCTCCTGGGGCTCATCAGGGCAGGGAGGTGGTGCCAGTGGCCACAGGCTGGAGAGGGATCAAAATTCGATTAACAGCCAGGCGTAGGAGATCACCTCATACATAACCAAATCAGCAGGAGGAGCATCTGACCAGCTCCCTCTCAGCCTGCTTGGAAGGGAATTATGGATAAATCACAGTATCATGGAATCACAGAATGGTTTGGGTTGGAAGGGATCTTAAAGCTCATCTCGTTCCACCCCCTGCCATGGTTGCTATTGTCCCAGGTTGCTCCACGCCCCGTCCATCCTGACCTTGGCCACTTCTAGGGATCCACAGGCAGCCACAGCTTCTCAGGGCAACCTGTGCCAGGGCCTCCCCACCCTCACAGAGAACAATCTCTTCCTAATACGCAACAGCCTCTCTGGGAAATTACTCATCCACGGCCTCGAGCTTCCCTCTGATTTGTGTGAGGTCCTTCCACTGATCCCATGGACATGGAGGCACAGTCCTGAGCACCTCCCCTTCCCAGGGCTTCACGACTCAAGCTCACCTGGACTTTTGTGAACTGGCAGCAGACCCAGCCTGGCAGCTGGGGTTTGTGTGGTGGAGAGGCTGTTCCAGGAGGAGACGGTGCTCAGACCCCATGGGAATTTGAATCCTCCCTACTCCCCAAACAAGCCCCACATCCCTCAGGAAACACTGGCCCAGAGTGGCACAGACATCCTTAACAAGCCCAGGAGCCAACACCAGGCACCATTTCTGCTTCCAACCATTTTCTTTTCACCTCTCAACCAGTAATTACCCCATTTTTGCATCAAAACAGAATCTATTAAAATCGTACTTCTTTCCCAAACAAGAGATTAACGTAATCCTTTTACGCCACCGAGCTGGCCCTGCCTGTTGCAGTCAATGATTGCAAACTTTCAAGCCTGGAGTCAAATTTTAACTTTTCCTGTCAAAACTCTGAACAGCACAATCACTAGCTAGACAGGGATGTTGGATTTACTCAGAATAAGGCTTTCCATTTAAATTAAGGCCAAAGATTTCCCCCAGGTTACAGCAATTTAATTAAAACAAAGTCAAAACAAACCTCTAAAACTTCTGAAATGCTAGTTGTGTAAAATTAAAACCTCCAGGACTGCCAGAGTACAGAGCCCAAATAGCACGCAAGGGAAAACAAATACTTTGACTTATTTCAGGAAAATAAGACAACGGACAAAGCAGATCACATCCAATCCTTCACAATATTTAAAGCCCCATTGGGCAGGACAAAGACAGTTACCCAGATGGTCAGTGCCACCAAAATGAGGAGTTGCATAGTGAGACTCCTCACCTGAGAGGAACTCTGCTGCTGTCCCTGCTCACATCCCCAGGTGCTGGCAGCAGGGACAGAGCTCCAGTCATGGAGCTGCTCAGGGCACTCACAGCAGCTCCCTGAGCTCTGGCACCTCAGGGACACCCACAGGCCCTGGAAGTTGGTGGGATTAGCTGTGCATGGGGCAGCCACACACCAGGGTCCCAGGAAGCCCCCCATTTTCCAGCGTGAGCCCTGAGAAGCCTGACTGCTTCCAGGACTCTGCCCCACATGCTCACGTTATGCTCATGCCAGGAACACACGGTTCAAACCCAACACTACAGCCCTATGTGGTGAGACCAGGGTTTCGCTGCTGCAGAGAAAGGAGGCAGAGAAGGAGGGAGACCCTGGCATCCTACAGCATCTGCAGCATCAGCTCTTCCCACCTCTATTCCCACCTTTACCTTGCTGCTTCAAAGGATGCTGCTGTGCTGACAGAGAGAAGGGAAACCCTAGGGAGGTGTCTGTGCAGGCTGATGGGAGCTGGCTGTGGGACAGGTCTGTGTCACACTGTGAAACTCACACCACCAGCAGCAGAAAGGAGCAGAAATGAGTCAACTCAGCTGATCTGCTGTGAACCAAAACACAACCCTGTCCAACCACACCTCCTCATTACCCATTACCGGAGTGAGCTGACTCATCCCAAGGCCTCGCAAGCACCGGACCTGACACACGGGCAGGGGAGGGAGGGGGCTCCTTCCAAGGCTGGGGGGGTTTGGACCTTGCCCCAGCACCCACCAGGGGATGAGCAACGCGAAGTTGTGCCCTGAGGAGCTGAGGGGAGACAACACTCCAGCCCTGGCAAAGCATCCTAGGATCCCGCCAGAGCCTGGAGCACACCAGGAAAGACACCATAACTACTGCACATCCAGCACATTCAAACCCCAGCATCTAAGTGCTGGCTGGCCAGAGGGTTTAGCCAAGGGGGTTTCTGCCAAACAGTCAGGGTCAAGGATCCACTGGGCTCCCACCAAAATTCAGTGCCCCTCCCCAAAGAGACGGGGGCAACAGTTGTAAGGCAACACCTTTTACATACACTGCCCTGGGGTCTGTCAGGCTGGGCCAGGATACAGGGGAAGCAGAGCACACCTTGCCTGCAGTGTGATGGAAGGAGGTCCAGCATCGCAGCCACATTCCACAGCAGAAAATCCCCCAAACTTCCAACCTCATGATGTCAATGCAGTGAGAAAAATAACTCACAGCACATGCTCTGCACAGGCACTGCTAGGAAACAGCAACCACTGACAGGAGGGAAACACCTTTTGCTTAAAAGAGAAAGCAAATTAGAAATTGAAACTTCTACATTAGTTACCATGTGCCGTGGGAGAGGAGATGGTGGAGCACGAGGCACTGAGGCCAGTGGTTCTCCCTGTCAAATATCTAAAATGGGCATCATAAGCGTGTGACAGAACAGGCTGCTTCCTGCACCTGCTCTCATCAGTGTATGAATACACAGGTTGTCTTCAGCTAAAATGCCAAGGAATCCATCCCTTGATATCCCCAAATGAGAAAAAAAGCTTGAAGTACACCAAAGATTTGTTCATCACATTCCTGTGAACCTTAGCTCAGCACAAGCAGAGACACCACCACACCTCAGCCCATCTCTCAGTGCAAAGGCAGGACCAGCACCACGGTCCCTGCGGGGCTGAGCAGCCTTGTTGTCCCATGCAGCAGCTGGCAGCAGCCAGGACACCTCTGCCAGCACCTCAGACAGCTCTGGGAGCTGTGCTGTGGCCCCCCAAATGCTGGAGAGCCCCATTCAACATGTCTGCCTCCTCCCAGGCAGCACGGCCGGGCCTCTCACTGCTTGAGGCTTGCAGAAGACACAGGTGAGAGTCATGGGGAGCATCATGACAGCAGCACAAATCTGCACTTCCCGCCTCCTCCCTGGGTCCCAGGCCCCAAGGCTCAGCCATGGCAGATGAACTGGGGCAGGGACCAGTCCTTCGGCCACAGGCCCTGGGAACTGCCGCGGGCTCACGGCTGGGCTGCCGGGGGCAGGCGGTGCAGCTCCGCATTGTGCAATCCCCATATGATTAAAATCGGGGTATGTCCTCTCCCACAGGCCTGCAGGCAAAACTCAAGGTGCTGCTTTCCCTCCCAGGTGGGGCCCACAAGGTCTCTTGGGCTACTTCCAGGGCTGGAGCCCCTCTGCTCTGGAGCCAGGCTGGGAGAGCTGGGGGTGTTCACCTGGAGAAGAGAAGGCTCCAGGGAGACCTCAGAGCCCCTTCCAGGGCCTCAAGGGGCTCCAGGAGAGCGGGACTGGGGACAGGGGATGGAGGGACAGGACAAGGGGGAATGGCTTCCCACTGCCAGAGGGGGCGGATAGATGGGATATTGGGAAGGAATTGTTCCCTGGGAGGGTGGGGAGGCCCTGGCACAGGGTGCCCAGAGAAGCTGGGGCTGCCCCTGGATCCCTGGAAGTGTCCAAGGCCAGGATGGACAGGGCTTGGAGCAACCTGGGCTAGTGGAAGGTTTCCCTGCCCATGGCAGGGGGTGGAATGAGATGAGCTTTAAGGTTCCCTCTAACCCAAACCATCCAGGGATTCTACTTTACTGCATAGTTATCCCAGGTGCCAGCAGCTCGCAACCTGGTGCCAGGCTGGTTTGGGGAGCACAGGAGAGGTTTTCCCAGCTGTAACACCTCAACAGAAAAAGGACCTCAACAGAAAAAGGGGGAAACAAGAAAAAGGAAGGAAAAAGGGCAGATTGCATCTTAGCCCATGTTGTCCAGTGCTGGATGTCTCTGCTTTGGTTCCCAGCTCACTGGCAGCAGCTCTCTGCCCTTTTGTCACAGCATGGTCTCATGCACTGTCAGACCCTCAAACCCACCTCAGCCTTCACTTCCAGTGGAAGGAGCCAGCACCTTTGTGAGCCCCCAGTCCGCATCCACAAGTGTCAGCTGGGGCCTGGGGCACGCAGAGAAAACTCCTCACTCTCAAAGGCCCCAAAAGAAATTCTGGAAAAAGAAGTCACAACCTCACCAAAATAAGGAGCCCTCATCATTCTCTTCAGAGTTGTTCCAAATCACCTGGATCTGCCCATGGCAGCCCCCTGGCAACACATAAAAAGCAAAAGCTGAATACAGGCAGACACATTTTGAATGCAGAAGCTGATGGGTTTCCCTGCTGCAGCCTCATCTCCATGGGTCCCACCACAGCTCTGCCCTTGTCTCGGGGCCAGCAGCATCCCCACAGGAAGCAGCAGCTTTGGGATCTTCAGCAAACCCCTGGGGCTCCTTCGTGTCAGCTGCTGCAGAGCATAGACAGAGCAGGGCCACAGAGTGAGGGCAACCAGCACCCACCATGGGCAAGGCCACCCCGTTCTGCCCTGCCGCATTCAGGCTGCCAAAAACAGTCTGGGACTTTTTCACTCTAATATCCTCAGGCTCTGCCCAGCTGGGCAATGGTTCCAACTCAGCTGTGTTTTTCCCAGCCACTCATTTTCCAACAAAGCTTAGCTTTCCCTCCTTCTGCAGTGAAACTCAGGCCCCCTCTGCTGTGGGGGCTATGGCAGGACCGGGCACTGCAGTGGTACATGGGGATCCATGCCCTCAGCCTCCTTGATGGCCAGAGATTTGGCCACAAATGGGTGGGACCTAAAAAGGTCAGGGGATGATTTTCTGCTTGGTGCTCGCAGCAGGGCTGGGAAAGGTGTCCCTGCCTGCCTGGACAGGTGTCAGGGTGCTGCTCAGACCCCACGGGGTGACCATGCAGGAATGCTGCTCAGCAGGACCAACCTCCCCAACCCTGCACCAGCAGCTTAAAGCCGGAGTAATGCACCAGGGAAGCAGCTCTTGTCCTGCAGGAGGGACAGTCACCAGGACAACATGACCCACGTCCTCCCCAGTGCAAACAGCTTGGCATCTCTCACGGCACCCCAGGGATGCAGAGCAGGCAGGGCATGTATGTCTTACGGACAAATCTTCACACATGTCCCAGAGAACGCGTTTTAAAAGGTCGCTCTGCATCTCATGCGTGGAGCAGGGAAAACTGCAAACAAGCAGTGAAGGTGGCAAGTACCAGAGGACATCAGACAGGCCACACTGTCACTGCTGGCAGGCCAGTATTGTCCTAGGTAGGTGGAGATGGGAGCTGCCAGCAGAGCAGCCAGACCTGTGAATGCTCATGGATGAATGCTCTCGGAACAGCATGAGCAGCCCCGCAGGGCTCAGGAATAAGATGAAGTGATAATAGGTAAGCTCTGGCACTTGGAGCAGCTTTCCTGCTACAGACACTCAGCCCAGAGCACAGGAGTGGCGGTGTCTGAGCCAAGTGTCACCCGTGGGGCACATCTGCCACATCGGGTGTGACTGCCTGGGAGGTTGGTCATGGCTGGAATCTATCTGAATTGCCTTGAGACGCAGGCAGTGAGTCCAGCCCTGGAGCAGGATAAGGGCCAGGACTCCTGTGGCCCCGGATCAGGTCCTGGCATCCCAAGAACCCAGCCGTAGGAGCACAGAGCGGTGCTCAGAGCTAAGGCTTTCTCAAGGCACCGAGACGCAAATAAAAGTAGATAACATGAAAATTAAAAATAAATAAATGAAGATGTAAAGCATCTTTTTCATCCACAGAAAAGCCTCATGCAGAACTACAGCTACAGAAGCCAAGCTGTGCAAGCCAAGCTTAATAACCCTCCCTCCAGCCTCGCAGCTCTGGTGACCAGTGATATCCAGGCTCCCCAGGGAATGGGCACAGCCCCAAGGCTGCCAGAGCTCCAGGAGCGTTTGGACAACACTCTCAAGGAAGCACAGCATGGGATTGTTGGGGTGTCTGTACAGGGCCAGGAGTCGGACTTGATGATCCTCGTGGGTTCTTTCCCACTCAGGACATTCCATGATTCTATGCTAAGTCTGAAGATGTCCCAGGCATCCTCAGGCCCGTTTTCTTTGGGAAGCTGCATCCCCTGCTGAACTCTGCCTGATTTGCAGATGTGTCTTTGTTACCTGCCCACTATTTGCAGAGGAACACATCAGATTAAGGTGCCTCCCAGGCACCAGCTTTGAGTCTTTGATTTACTCTTCCACGGGTCATTGTCTCTGTAAATGTCTATCAAAGGCAACCGCAGCACAGTCAACAGCTGCACCCATGGCTGAGCACGAGAAATGAATGAGGCTTTCCTCCCAAATTACTCCTGCCTCACAGAGAAGGCTGCGAGGGCAGAAAGCAGGGGACAGGAAGGAAGAAAAGGTCAGAGCATGCAGCAAACGCAACATAAGGGTCAAATCAGCACAAGTAGGATGGGACAGCGTGAGCTGGGCCAGCACAGCCCTCTCTCTCCCTTGCCCGGCAGCAGGGCAGGCAGCATCAGGCTCAGCAAAATGTCACCTGATTTCCAAAAGGCATTTTACAAAAAAAAGCTACCAAAAATGACAGTCAGCAACCCTGAAACTCTTAAGAAATTGGGGCAAACAAGGATTTTTGAGGATGGAAAGAAAAGAAATCACAAGTAGAAGCAACCTGCTGGAACAGGGTTTTTGGTAGCAGCCCTGCAACAGCACATCCCAAATCCTATGCAGTTTATCTCACATTGCTCCAGCTGATGTGACCCAAGTACACATCACACAGAGAGGATCCTGCTTCCCTGGCACACAACGGATATGGCATTACAGCAAAGGACAGGGAGAAAGCAGAGGAGCAACAAGGCCCTTTGCCACCCCAGCTTCCTTCCAAAGGCTCCAACTGCACCAGCTCCAGCTACTCCGAAGGGGAAAACCTCTTGGGTAACATAAGGGCTGTACACGAGCTCCACAGCAAAGGCAGGGAGCCTGACTGTTCTCCCTTAGCAGCTGGCTGGATTAAAGATTTAATGCAATGGGTCCCTTTGGAAAAAATTACACAGGCTATTAAGAAAGATGTGCCTCTCATCTGATGAAATCCAGCACACATTGCAGCTATCTGGGCACCCGGGTGGCTCTGTGGAGCAAAGGAAAAGCTGCAGTTGCTCTCGTGAGCCCTTTCTGGATGCAGGAACCAATGGGTAAAGCAGCAGCTCCATTAGCAGTAAAGCAAATGTGCAGACACAGCCATGCCGTGCCAGCGCAGAGCGAGACAGACCTTGATTCCAAGAGAAGAAGCAAAGGAACCCTTGGCAGCGATCACTCACTGGTTCCCACTGGAATCCAGGGGCTCCCAAGGCTGCTGGACCAGGACAAACAGCCCCAGGCCAGGGGCGGCAGGGAGCTTCAACACCTCACAGGGTCTTCCTTCCCAGAGAAAAGTGAGTGACACGGCTCTCCCCCTCAGACTGTGGCACTTTGGGAATCCAAAGCACTTGCTGGTGCTTGTCCTGACAGGCAGGCAGGAATTAACCCCAGCTCCCTCGCCCAGAGCTGATGGGACCAGAGGAGTGCAGGCTCCCACAGCATCAGGAACATCAGATGTTAAAGAATCTCATGGCTTTGGGGAGATAACCCAGTTTAGTGCAGCATTATTGAGGGTGTATCAAGTGCCACTTCCTAAGCAGCACAGACTACATTAAATTCAGCACCTTCACAATGGAGCCTGAGCAGTAAAACATTGGACTTGTCCAGAGGAAGCAGATGCAGGGGAAGAGTTCACACAGCAGAGCTCCCACTGGCATCCACAGAGCCCTTCTGCAGAGCAAACCCATCCACCCAGCATGAGGCACCTGCAGATAATTGTCCCAGGGAACCAGAGCTGACACCCTGGGCTCACTCACAGATGCAGGGAGCATTTCCAGGTCCTGCGTGTGAGTTTCCAGGTCCACCCACCTGCACACCTCACACTCCTTCCTGCTCTCTGGGCTTACAGCTGCCAATTCCCACTCCTTTCCAAGAGAACCTGTTGGCTTGGATGCTGTGCCAGGCTCCACTGCAGAGATGCAGGTGCCTTCACAAGCACACAATGTGAGGAGGAGGGTTACACTCCTGGATAACGCTCCTCTGCAGCGGATCTCCAGTGCAGTTTGCTTCCCACATGCTGCACACACCTGGAGACAGGTGTTCGAAGCAACTGCCCCCACCACCTTCACTGCTGTGGTGCTTTGCTCCTTGGAAAGGCCGTTCCACAGCCCCAGCCTGGCTCTGGGAACATCCCATGCAGCCTGTGGTGTTGTTCCCCACGCTGCAGGGCTGGGCTCAGTTCCATAAACCCAGCCCATCCTTCACTCGTTCCCCACCACTGTCCTCATCCTCCAGATCTTCCCAGCTTCCCACAGCAGGGTGAAGCTGAGCCACTCACATCCTCTCCCAGCCCTTCCTCACTCCCTTTAAACCCCTCATGGTTCAGGAGCTTGTGTAAAAGTTCCTGCAGGACCCAGCTGAAGATGGACTTACAGAAGGAAACAACAGCTAAAATTCAGTTGCTCTGATCCAAGCAAGGATGCCCACAGATTTCCAAACTCCAGTGGGGAGAGAAGTTGGAAAAATTGGAACACAGATGCCTGCAGACCACCTGAGATGACGACTCGGTGTGAAATGCCAACTCCTGCCATTGGTGCAGGAGGCATGGGCAGGCTGTGGGGCACTGCCCTGGGCTGGCCCTTTGGGGTGACAGCAGCTCCTTACCTATGTCCCCCAACACCCACAAAGCTCATGGGGACTGCTGCAAGAAGAGTACTCCTCACCTCCGTGTTTTTGTGCTATGAGCACCAGCATGGATCCAGCAGGGAAACTCCTTGCCAAAGCCACAGTGCTGCCCGCGCGCCCTGTGACAGCAGCTGGGTTTGGGGGGAGCCTCAGCACCCAGTGACTGCGGCCCCAGGAGAAGCCCCAGCAGCTGCACACCCCTGTTTATCAGCTACACGTGTCAGCTTTGAACACTGGTGCTTCTGGCAGCTCCCTGTGGCCAAGGAGAGAGTGCAAACACATCCCACTGCTCAGCTGGTGAGCAGCTATTTGCAGGTTATTAATAAATCATTTACTGTTTATTGCAATCATTCTGCCAAAACGCAAACAAAAAGCACTGCAGTCACTACCAGCAAAGCTGCCTGTTCACACAGGTCAGGGAAACAGACGTTTTGGGTATTGCCTTCTGAAAAGGGGGTTTACAGAACCCTGGGTGGCCCAGGCTCCTCCAGCTGTGACAGCTGTCCCCTACAATGGTGTCCAGAACAAACTCTGCCTCCTGCCAAAGCCCCTGTGCAGAGGAACAGACAGTGGCAAAATCGCTCCATGCAGAAGCTCTCCTGAGGAGCTCGTGTTCTCTCCAGGCACTTTTTGGCAGGGCTGCAGGGAACCCAGCAGGGCTGTGGGTCTCTCCCCCACCTTCCCACAACTGCAGCAAAGGACCAAGCTCCCGAGTCATCCCCCAGCACTGCAGATGGGTCCAAGGGCTGCTGACAGCCTCTTCACCCTGCTTCCTCCCAAAACACCATGGGAAAAGCGTAGAAAGAAAAGAAACTGCCAACCTGCCCTTACTTCACTGTTAAACAGGGAATCCACTTTCATCAGCACATCAAGAGCCTGTGGAGATCAAGGAAATATATTCCTCCGTACACTCTTCAGGGCACGGAGATATTTGTAACCTGAAAAACAGTTGCTGTCACTGCACATCTGAGGAATGATCCTGAGCACAACAACGTGGCTTTAAAGGAACAAGTACTACCCACACTGCAGCTTGTTGCATGCTCCCTCCAAAGCTACTCTGGATAGGCAGTGATAGTGATGATGAAAGTGATATGCAGGCATGGCTGCAGGGAGCACCAGCACCATCCCACCCACAGAGACAGGGCACACAGACCCCCCAAACCCCTGCCCTACCACCAGATCTCTGCAGATCTGCTGCTGGCAGCCCCTCTCCAGGGGACTCCAGAGATTCCTGTGACCAAGGCCCTCTGTGAAAGCCCTGGCCAAGGTGGAGGTGCCCACCCCAAACTGGGAGGCTGAGACAGGGCCTTGGGGACATCAGTCACAGGGACCTACAGGGAAGAGGAACAGCAGCATGAGCTGAAATTGTGCCACTGAAGACCAGAATTAGGTTTTCTGCTTAAACAGAGTGAAAACAAATAAAAGGAGCAGAGCAAGACACAACCACATCATGATGTGCTCCCCAACAGGCACCTGCACAGCAGATGTGCTCAGGGGACACCCGGGGAAAGACCAGCACCTGTCCCCAAGCCAGGAACCCTGAGCAGGTTGGCCTACAGTGTTAGGAGCAGACATTACCCTCCCTCCCCATACTCTCTGAATAATTAACCCTAAGAAATTAGTCAAGTCTTTAACTAAGCCAGCTCAGCAAATGTAGTAAGGAATTTCTAGGTCAGAACTACAAGAGTTGGGGAGGAAAAAAAAAAAGGAAAAAGAGCCTTAATGCTCTGCCTCCTGTTCATTCCCAAGGGATTAGCACCCTGCTCTGCCTTTTCCTAGCACACTCAGCACCTCCGTAGCAAGAGCTTAGATGGGAGTCGCACCTTGTCATCTTGACATCTCTGACACCTCAGCTGCCTCTGACACCACCAAAGAGCACATTTCTGTGCAAAGAATCTCTCTTCATCTCATACAGCTCATTCCTAGTGCCGAGAGGAAAGCACAATTATATTTGTTACGTCCCTCTCACTTCAATGCCTTTGATATCTTAACCACCATCTTCTGCAGAGGCGTTTTTCCCTCTCCCCAGAGTGTAACCCAGGGATGGAGATCACAGCAGAAGCCCCAGGAGCACCAGATTTCATACCACCAGAGAAAGAGTAGCCTCTGTGAAGCCTCTCTCAGCCCACCCATGTGGTACCATCCATCACTGCACCCGGCAACACAAGGGGCAGGCGGGTGACCTGGCACAAGGGACAGCAGCAGCTTCCACAGGGCACTGGGGGACAGATGCTCCTTCAGCAGGAGCTGTATCCAGTGCTCCAAAAGTACGAGGTCTGTCCTCCTCAGGAGACAACCCTTGTGAAAATGAAGAAGTAATTCTTCAAAAAGATGGAACTTCCATGAGATAGATACAGATATTTGGCCACCCAAAATAGTCTGGTGCTGAGTGAAGAGCACACAGAGCTGGGGTGGAAGTAGGGCAGCAGGATCAAGACAGGGTGGAGGGTTGAGACAGGTGAGGGGTTCCAGCAGTGCATCCCACTCCCACAAGTGCCAGAGCCATAGGAGCAGCAGTGCCTTGCTGCCCTCTCATGTCCCCACCCCACACACCATGGGGACATAACCCACTTCCCCCCTGGGGACCCACCCTGCAACAGCTCCAGTCTCCTGCTACTCCCTTCTCTCCTCCTACCTTCATCTGGAAAGCAGGGGGGCTGGATGGGGGATCACAGACAGGGGCAGTGCCTGCAGTTTCCCAGTTCTCAAGGAAAGAGTTCACCCTGAAATTCTACTGTGGGAGCATGGAAGACGGGGAAGAGGGGGCAGAGGGTTCTAGAGACAGCTGCCAGACCCGCCCCAAGCATCCCCATGCAGACAGGATCCAGGAAGGAAACACAGAGGGATCAGACTCCTGCCAGTGGAGGGACCCATAGAAACCTGCTCTCACCTTTGCTCAGGCATTCAAACAACCCTGACTGCCATTCCTACAACCTCTGGGCACAGGCCTAGCCCCGAGGAGGTGTTCACAGGCAGATCCAAAGAGGGAAGGTGGCAGAAACCAGGCAAAGGACACAGCCTTGCTGTGCCCACCTGCCATGTGCTGCTTTGTGGCACCTCTTCTTGCAGCAGTCACAGACCACGTCCACAGGCCGCTCCTCCCAAGCTCTCCCTGAGCACACACCTGCTTGTCTCTTCCTTCAGGTTAACCTGAAGGAAGCTGCAGTCCATACTCGCACTTGGAGAACACATAGCACACATCCCCCAAGGCCCTATGTGCATCCACATCCACCAAGCCCCTGTCCCAGCTCCAGCACCCCCAGCTTGTCTCTGCACTGTTCACAGGTTGGTTTTTACACCTTCTCCTGCAGTCTGAGACAGATATGGACAAAGGGAGAGCAGAGGAGGGCAGGGAGTCAGAGAGCAACAGTGCAGAGGGTTGGTCCCTACACCTGGTGGGCTGCACACTCTCTGAGGGGCTCCATCCCTGTGCCCCATGGCAGGAGCACTAAAGCCCTGCTGGAATGGGGAGATCCAACACTACTTTCTCTCACCCACATGGCAGCAATGCAGATGACAAAGGCTGAGCTTGGTGCAACTCCATCCAAGCAGGACCCCGTGCCCTTGGGATGAATCCTCCTCCCTGCTCTGGGAGGTGGGCAGCCAGGGGACAGGTCCCTGCAAGGGGACCATCGGGGACAGACAGGCAGCAGGGCTGGGGTCGGCACAGCAGCTCTGTGCCCCCAGGCAGTGCCTGGCTCTCGGGGGCGATGGGGACCCAGAGCAGCAGCAAGGGGGTCATGGCCAGCACCCCCTGCCTGTTCCCCCAAGGGAGGCGGGGTGGCCACAGACAAAGGCAGCATTGAGCAGCCACTCGTCCCAGCCCATCTGCGGCTCCAGGAGCCCGGGGCACACAAAGCCAGTGCTGGGCCATGGCGAGCCCTGCCAAGGCAGGGACACAGACCCACCTTTGTGCCTGCAAAGGCAAAGTTAGCTTTGGGGAAAAGACGAGAGAGAGCTCCACCACTGGAGCCTGTGCTTTGGCTGCTTTTCACTCGGAGGTGGTAACCCACGTGCAGATGGCAGCAGAAGTGTCCCTTTCTCCTGCCTGCCTGCCCCACTCGTGACACCAGGAAGGGGGCCCACCACAGGTACCCCCTGATGCAAGGACCTGGGGCACACAGAGGGGCCATGAGAGCACACTCATCTCAACAGAAGACCAAGCCAAGAGGGGTTTCATAGAATCACAGAATGGTCTGAGTTTAGGTTGGAAGGGACCTTAAAGCCCATCCCATTCCACCTCTGCCATGGGCAGAGACACCTTCCACTATCCCAGGTTGCTCCAAGACCTGTCCAGCCTGGCCTGGAACACTTCCAGGGATCCAGGGCCAGCCACAGCTTCTCTGGGCACTCTGTACCAGGGCCTCACCACTCTCACAACCAATAATTTCTTCCCAATATCCCATCTACCCCTGCCTCTGGCAGTGGGAAGCCATTCCCTCTTGTCCTGTCCCTCCAAGGCCCTTGTCCCAAGTTCTTCTCCAGCTCTCTTGTAGCCCCTCCTCTTGTATGGTTTGACACATCCCAGCTTAAATCCCTTTATCATCCCTGTTTCTCTTTTGCCCCCAGACTGGCAGAGAGCCAGGGGGTCTGAAGAGTTCCTTCAGGGGAGCAAAGCCAAGCAGGGCCTGCACTCCTGCCCTTGGACCTGGCCCATCCTGTCCCTTCCCAGCATTTGCACTTCACATCCCTGCCAGCAAAGATTTCTATATGCAGAAAAACAAACCCCCACGGACAACAGTTTTGATCCCACTGCCTTCATTTCCCAGCTCTGGGATGAGAGCAGCCCTGCTGCCTGCAGCGAGCCAGCAGCCTGTCCTCACTGCTGTCCATGTCACACAATAGCACATGCACTGCCTTTCCCCCACACCCCTGGGGTCACTCTCAAGTGATCTCAGCATGGATCTCACAGGTGGGAACATTTAGCAGTGGCCACTGCTGGCTGCTGAACAGCCAGGACAGCTCAGCCCAGCACACCCAAGGGATCCTCCCTGAAAAGGCAAACCCTCCCTGCATCTTAATGCGAAAAACAAGACCAAATATAAAGGGAATCAGGAAGAACTGTTTTCCTCACTCTGGAAAGTGGACATAATAGATGGAGATTAAACAGATGAGTTTAACCACTGCTGCAGTGAAACTGTCAGGTGCGAGAGTACCTGGTTCTCACTCCTCGTGCAAACCCCGGTGCTCGCACCTTCCCCAGTCACAGCCAGTTCACACGGCATTACTCCCATTAATGCCCAACAATCCCCACAGCTCTCACCACATCCCAGGAGTGCTGTGCTGGTGTTTGTCAGGCTGTACGAAAGCAGTGAAATGCAGGGAAAGGCTGCGAGTGCCCAGCCCTGGCATCGCCCATGTAGTGAGACACGATCTGTCCCTGCAGACTCTCCCCTATTTCTCCCTGCAATATGTCAATGGAATTCAGGCATGGTGCACACCAAATGCTCACGTTGGAGGGCCAAGTGTTGGCTCGGCTTCCCCAAAACGGGCAGAGCTCTTCCACCAGCCATCCGTGAGTGAAAGACAGGGAACATGGCCTGACTCACCCTTTTGCAGGGTCCATCCTGCCCCTCAGCCTGACTGTCACAGCAGCTCCTCCTGTGCTCTGCCTCCCAGCCAGACTGTGCCACTGCAAGGGACAGAGGCACAGACACCCTGCCCAGCAGTGACCCAGATGAACCCCACACACCGGCAGCGGGTCCGGGAGAGGTGAGCGACACCTGAGTCCTGCACAGGAGAGCAGCCCTGTGCCCAGCACGGCTGAGCTTCCCACCCACACAGGGACACGAACCCCAGGAACCTCAGGTCCAGCACTGTCCCATCCAGCGGCTTCAGCTCGCCCCATCTCTCAGGCCTGAGCAATGAGCTCAGTTTAAAGGAACTTAATGGCCTTAGCCTGAAGGATGGAAGGTTTAGACTGGATACTGGGAAGAAACTCTTCCCCGGGAGGGTGGGGAGGCCCTGGCACAGGCTGCCCAGAGAAGCTGGGGCTGCCCCTGGATCCCTGCAAGTGTCCAAGGCCAGGCTGGATGGGGCTTGGAGCACCCTGGGCTAGTGGAAGGTGTCCCTGCCCATGTCAGGGGGTGGGATGAGATGAACTTTAATGTCCCTTCCAACCCAAACCATTTCATGATTCTATGATCCCAGCAGCCATGAGCCTGAGCACTGTTTATCTATGAGCAGATAAACCTCCCTTCCTTGCTCTGATATTAAACCAGGGTGTGCTGTCCTCTTTGGGGATGATTATCAATCACTGGATTGATGACAGATTGCATTAGCTAATGGATTACATTGATTCGTTATTCGGCAGGAAAAAGCAGATGTGTGAGTAGGAACTGTGGGCTTTTACGTTCATATATCCTTTCTCCCCTCTATTTGGCACCAGCAGCCAAAATTTATTCCTGACCCTTCTTCCTCCTGACCCCAGCAGACATGCATGGCTTGGCAAGAATGCCTGATGCATTCACTCACTGCCACACTGATGGTCATTTATTAATTACATAGCCCCATGCTCATTAGCCTGCAGCCTGGGGTGTTAAGAGAGGTGATGTGCCCCGTCCAGAAGCCAAGGCACAAGGACGAACTGCAGGGGAAAGAGAAACCCTCCCTCAGGAGTGGGAACTGGTGTGGATCAGTCACACTACAGGGGGAAAAAGCCCAGCACCGCGTACCCAGGCTGTCCTGGCTCCGGGCCAGCCTGCCACTACAGACAGCATGGAGATGGGAAGGAAACGGGCTAAATGGGGTGAGACCATCAGCAGACACTGTTGTGGGATGAAGGGGTTGCTGAAGGGGAACAGTTGATGCTCAGGGAGCCTCAGCCAGTGGGAGCCACAGCCCCTCTGGCAGCACACCCCTCTCATGGCACGGTGCAGGCTCCCCTGAGGGGATGCTCACTGGGATTTTGTTAGCAAAAACCAGGTAGGACAGGGAAGTGCCAAAAGCTGTCAGGAGAGAAACCTTCAGCATCAAGTTTCCCTCCATTAGGGTTAATAGAGGAAAAAACTCACCCACTAAAAAGAGGCCCCTCAGTGCTTTTTGTGCACAACATTGCTCCATTTTCCTCTGTTTCAGCTCAGGACACCTGTGCTTTTAGCCCCCAAACCCTGGCATGCCTGTCACTCACTGCCTGTTGCACATTCACCCTATGACAGACAGAAAAAGGCGGCTGCCGGCTTTCAGCATCACTAAATTTCAGACAAATCTGAGCCTGGCTTCAGTCTCCACGGTGGAACTGCTGCTGCTCCAGCATTTATATTCAAAGCAAATTTGTGGGGGGAAAAAACACAACAGAGAACATGGTGTGCAAATCATCATTTTGCTTCACTAGAGCTGGACACTGATGCAAAAGGAATATTTGAATCACATCCTCAGTCACACCTGCTAATCAGGGCTCCTGCTCTCACCCAGCCAGGACTGAAATTGGATTAATGCACACAACCAAATGAACTTCTTCCCTCACTCCTGGCCCAGCCGGGGCTGCCAAGGCAGCAGAAAGCATCTCCCAAAAATTATTTACCCTCAGAGAATCTTACAAACTCCAGGCCATGATGTCCCTGCCCATAGCAAGGGGGTGGAATGANCCGGGCCAGCCTGCCACTACAGACAGCATGGAGATGGGAAGGAAACGGGCTAAATGGGGTGAGACCATCAGCAGACACTGTTGTGGGATGAAGGGGTTGCTGAAGGGGAACAGTTGATGCTCAGGGAGCCTCAGCCAGTGGGAGCCACAGCCCCTCTGGCAGCACACCCCTCTCATGGCACGGTGCAGGCTCCCCTGAGGGGATGCTCACTGGGATTTTGTTAGCAAAAACCAGGTAGGACAGGGAAGTGCCAAAAGCTGTCAGGAGAGAAACCTTCAGCATCAAGTTTCCCTCCATTAGGGTTAATAGAGGAAAAAACTCACCCACTAAAAAGAGGCCCCTCAGTGCTTTTTGTGCACAACATTGCTCCATTTTCCTCTGTTTCAGCTCAGGACACCTGTGCTTTTAGCCCCCAAACCCTGGCATGCCTGTCACTCACTGCCTGTTGCACATTCACCCTATGACAGACAGAAAAAGGCGGCTGCCGGCTTTCAGCATCACTAAATTTCAGACAAATCTGAGCCTGGCTTCAGTCTCCACGGTGGAACTGCTGCTGCTCCAGCATTTATATTCAAAGCAAATTTGTGGGGGGAAAAAACACAACAGAGAACATGGTGTGCAAATCATCATTTTGCTTCACTAGAGCTGGACACTGATGCAAAAGGAATATTTGAATCACATCCTCAGTCACACCTGCTAATCAGGGCTCCTGCTCTCACCCAGCCAGGACTGAAATTGGATTAATGCACACAACCAAATGAACTTCTTCCCTCACTCCTGGCCCAGCCGGGGCTGCCAAGGCAGCAGAAAGCATCTCCCAAAAATTATTTACCCTCAGAGAATCTTACAAACTCCAGGCCATGATGTCCCTGCCCATAGCAAGGGGGTGGAATGAGATGATCTTTAAGGTCTCTTCTGTGATTCTATGACAATTGACAGGTAGAAGCCTGGAAACCCCAGTTTCAGCCAGAAGTATTTTTCTGGTTGTAAACTGGAGACTGCAATCTCAGCCAAGCAGTTAAGGATTGAATCACTGTATCTGGGAGACAGAGTGGAGAGAGAGGAGAAAGGTGTCAGGGAAATTCTATTGCCAACACAGCAAACGGTGTTTGCCCTTAAGCACTGGACAAATCTTCCAGTTCATTACCCAATGTTAAGAAACATGTGGACAAATTAGAGATTGGAAAGTCGAGGCTGCAGAGCAGCTCTCTGATTTACCTCAAACTGACCTGCAAAAGAAAACATCCCATCTGTCCCTCCTGGTCACCCTCACCACACAGCAGCACCATCAGTAACATCCCGAGGGCAGGGCAGGGGCAGGCAGCTAATTACAAAACTGCTTTCCCCTCTCACTTCCTGAGCATCTCTCAGCCAAGGGATGTTCTTCCCTGGTTTGCCTGGAAAGCTGGAACAAAGCTGAGGCATCCTTGGGCTCCCGAAGTACAGGGGAAGCACCAAATTTTTGACAAAGAAGAAAGTCTGGAAGAAAATTTCTGCACACTCAAGTGATGCAGATTGCAGAGAATTTAAAAGGCAAGATGGAGGCAAAAGTAGTGCAGCAAGTGGGATGAGTGTAACTGCCAGGGCCATGAAGGGCATCCTGACCACAGCCAAAGGGGAGCTCAGTCATCACTTCTCTCCCCAGTGACTCTGCTCTTCCACCTGTGTTGCTCCTGCCTCTGGAGGCAAAGGACAACACCAAAGGGAACTGGGCACTCTGTGATAGTCCCACACACCAACAGACACATGGGGCCTGTCCTGCTGAGGAGCAAAATCATAGAATCATGAAATATCCTGAGTTGGAAGGGACCCACAAGGAATGTAAGTCCAATTTCTGGCCCTGCAGACACCCCAACAATCCCACCCTGTGCATCCCTGAAAGCAGTGTCCAAATGCTCCTGGAGCTCTGGCAGCCTTGGGGCCGTGCCCATTCCACGGGGAGCCTGGTCAGTGCCCAGCACCCTCTGGGGGAAGAACCTTTCCCTGATATCCACCCTAACCCTCCCCTGACACAGCTCCAGCCATTTCCTGTCCCTGATCACAGAAAGCAGAGATCAGAGCTGCCCCCCCACTCCCCCTCAGGAGGATCTGCAGCCCCTGGTGAGCTCTGTGCTCCATCTCCTCTCCTCCAGCTGAACAAACCAAGTGCTCTCAGATGTTCCTCCTATGGCTTCCCCTCGAGACCCTTCCCCATCCTCGTGTCCCTCCCCTTGGACACTCTCTAACAGTTTTAGATCCTTCTGATAGTGTGGTGCCCCAAAGTGCCCCCAGGCCTCGAGGTGAGGCTGCCCCAGTCAGGGGCAATCCCCTCCCTCCCTCAGCGATGCTGGGCCCAATGCACCCCAGGACATGGTTGCCCCTCCTGGCCACCAGGCCACACTGTGACTCAGCTTGCCAGTGACCAGAAGCCCCAGGTGGGGAAGGAAGGTGGGGAAGAGCCAAAGCAGCTAGAGATGTTCCTCAAATGGTGGCAGTCACAGGAACCAGCTTCACCTGGTGATTCAGGAATGAAGATCATGGTATGGCTGAAGGTAGCAGGGACCCCTGGAGATCCCCCAGTCCAGACCCTTCCCAGCAGGGCCAGCTACAGCTGCTCAGGACAGCTTCTACTTGAGTTTTGAATATCTCCAAGGCTGAAGACTCCACAACCTCTCCGGGACTAGCCCAGTAAAACAGCATTTTTTGGTGTCTTAAGTCTAATTACTGTGCTTTAGTTTGTGCTCTCTACCCCTGTCCTGGCACCAGCACCCAGAGAAGAGCCCACCTTAGGGCAAACCCCTTCACATGGTAACAGAGCTGGGCAGGGCTCGCTGCCAGGACCTGACATCAGAGCTACAGATCGGATTCCTGTGGGTGCTGAGCGCTTCAAAACCCACCTGTGGCTGTGGACAGGGAACCACAGCACCCAGGGTGGGAAGGAGTGGTTCCCAGCCCTCCTCCCAAATCCATGCAAAACCAGGTTTTACCACAGCAACACATCTCCTCCACAGGCAGGACAATGCAATTGAAATTCTCATGGAATGAAAAGAAAACCATTTTTGCCCTTAAAGGATAGACCCAAAAGGAGCTGTGTTGGGATGCTGCTTCTTTTCTCCCCAAGAGCATGTTTTGGCACCTCTGGCAATAGGTTGGCTCTCCAGAACTTGTCCAGCTGGGGCCAAGAGACTGAGGAAAGTACATGCAGGAAGCTATGAGCACCCACACTTCTGACTTCTGAGAGGGTGCTTGGGCACAAACCCGCCTGGGAAAAATTTCCCTGTTGCTGTCACTGCAGGACAGAGCCAAAGAGCAGCAAAGCTCTGCTACCACAAAACCTGGGTTACTCCTTCCACTTTTCCAATGATGCCACAGGACCTGGGAAACTATTCTATCAGACAAAGTCAAACTGTCCAGACCAAAAGGATGCTTGCTTACAGCTGCTTCCCAGAAGAGGATTTATTCCATTCATGCCTTAAGTTTTAACTTTTATATTTTTCAAATCCTGTACTGCCTAGTGTGTAACTCTGAGGTTTCATGTGGCCTGTTCTCTCATGCTGGTTAAACATAACAAAGCCTCTCTAGGTTTGCACTTCAAGGACACCTTGTTGTCCCAGGCCCCAAAATATGTCAACTAAACCCTTTGAGAGGAGGGGCAAACTTGGGGTAATTACATCATTAACTGAAATTATAATTGGAGAATTAACCCTGATATGCAAATGGACCAAACTTATAAAAGTGTGAAGAACCCATGACCCAGGGTCCATCTTGGGTGCAGCCTTTTGACTGCCCAGGGTGTACCTTTGAAGGCCCTTCAAATAAATACCTACTTTTATTCTCTTAACCTTGTCTAGCCTCTGTTTTCAGGCAGCCACTTCAAGGCATCACCATACCCCAGGACATTAGCACTAACAGCCAGGGATGCAAACCCACAGCCCACACAGGACCCTGTACAGGAACAGCCACACTTGGCTTCTCTCAAAAGAGGGTTTAGCTCATACAGTGCCGTCACTGCATTTTTAGCCAAATCTTTTGCAGTATTTGCAGAGTGAGGATCACTGGCCTGGCAACCACTTGTTTTTAAATTAATGATTTTGACTTCTTTGCATAAAGTGGTCCCAGCCAAACAGAGTGAGGAAATAAACAGCTTCAGCAGGTTCCTTCAAAGAAAATGAGAGAAAACCCCCTTTTGCCAAGACCAAATACAGACCATTCAGGAATTCCTGGGAGCTTGGGCTGGTTTTGTTTTTCTGCTCTTGGTTTATAATTCACAGTCACTGAAAGAGTTTTGTGCCCTTAACTATTGCATGTGCCACCAGCTAAGCACTTAATGAGGAGGAAGTGAGACTTACCCAGCCACTGCTCAGACAGGAGGAGGGAGACGCAGCCGTGCCAGCCTCTGCAGCCATCCTGATCCAGAGCAGCTGGCAAGAGCTGGCACAGGGCAGGACTCTCAATCCCTGCCCACCCACCCCGTTGTAAGAAGGGAAAGCTTCACACCACACCTGGCACCGGGGGAACCCCTGTACCCCACCAGTGCCAGGGGAGGAGCCCCGTGTCCCTGGGCAGGGACAGCACTGGTGTCACATGCACTGCACAGCCCTGCAGCCCTCAAAGGGGTTGCCCAAGCTGAAAATCCTCTCACTCTCTCCAAGAGCAGGCACCTCGGAAAGATAAGGATGAAAACAAAATACAGAGAAACTTTCAGGCTTCGTGTGGAATAAAAGCAATGCCATAAACTCTTGCCACAGCGACAGCCAGCGCGGGGTGGGGATCTGGCAGAGGACTGCTGTGAGGTACAAAGTTTCCTCCAGCTCGGGGAGGGAGCAGAGCTGCACTTGTCCACAGGAACGGCTACAGACACACTACTCATAGGACAGTACAACACAATGTCTCCTCAATACCACAGCAGAGGGGCAAGAGACCAGCCAGACAGTGCTGCACACACAACCTTTAAACCCCTTGGGCTGGGCTTTGCTCCCCAGGCTGAGATCAAAGGGACCTTGGTTTGAGAAAACTACTGCTCTGCTGTGGGTTAGACCCTCCAAGAGCAGAGCAGGCAGCACCAGACCCAGAGGACCAGCACAGGGGATGAGCCAGAATCCAAGAAGAGGAATTAACCCCACATCCCTCAGAGGCAATGGCATTTGGAGGAGCTCAGAGGTGCGAGCCAATAGCTGCCAGAGACTGCCTGCCACCCTGCAGCCCTGCCACGGCAAGGAGGACAGAGCCCTGCTCCTCTGCAGCCTCCCCTCCACGCTGCTGCCCAGCAGGAACAGGGATTGCCGTGAAGTTCATGTGAAACACTCACTCTGTTAGGATTGGCAAGCACTCCAGAACAGGCTACTCCCTTGCCTGCCAACTCGAGGGGATGAAGAAAGCTCATTAAAGGCAAGACACAGTCTCTCTGGATGCAGAGCAAGGCAGGATGAGCCATCCCAGGCACCCAGCAGCCCGTTTGGATGGAGAGCTGTCAGCCACACCCTGGCAGATGCAGGCAGGGTGGGCTGCATCACCATGTCCCCAAAATAGCAGCAGCTCTTCCATTTCATTCCCAACCAGCAGCCATGCCCTCCCCCTTGCAAAGGCAGACAGCCCGTTGCTTTCAGAGATGGCTCCAGAGGTTGCAGATCCCAGCTGGAGCTGTGCAAGGGGAGCAGACCATGAAGAGCAGGGACAGTGCCGCACTATGACAGTCGCAGGCTGTATGAAAGAGCCTTTGCTGCTTTTGTGCACAAACATGAATTCTCTCTGTCCATGACCCAGCCACAGCCCTGGCTAAGCTGTCCCCAGCACCATGGCAGGACACGGCCCCCACATGTGGTCACAGCTGCTGCAAGGGACACCTGCCACACCAGAGCTGCCACTGCCCAGGATCTGCTTCAAATTGGGTTCCTCTGCCACAGGCACAGAAGAGACATCATAGGCACAGAGAAAACTCCAACCCCCAGGGAAAGCAAGCACTATAACTCACATGGCTCCAAACAAGGCACTGGGAGGCCATGTGTCCCTGGGCAGAGCCTGGCTCCCTGAGGAGCACATGGTCCAGAGGAGTGGGCTGGGCTGTCTGCCTGATCAACACAGCCCAGCCCAACCACACCCCCGGTCACCGGCATGACAAGGAGAATCATATTCCTTGGTTTTCAGCTTGATTTTTAACGGCATCTCTTCTTGGTGGAAGAAGAAAAGGGGCATCACAGCAGCTGTCACTGATTCCTGGCCAGAGCCAATACAAAGGAGCCACACACAAACCCCCACCACCGTGCCACGCTGCGGCACAGCCCTGCAGCTCCCAGGACCACCCCGGCACCCCAGGGCACAGCAAAGGAGCAATAGAAACAGGGCTACATACTCATCCTGCAGCAGGACCCCCGCGGGTCCCCGCACCAGCCTGCGGCTCAGCCGGGAAGCGCAAGCTCCGTCCAGGTTGGTCGCGCCGAGGAGGGGTGGCCCGATGGAGGGACGTGGGAGCCACCTCAGCCTCCCGTCCTCAGCACCACCAGCACCATGCAGCAACAGCTTAATTCACTGATCCAAGCAAACAGAAGAATCGGGAAGCATTTGCCACCCAAGGCAAATGGCTGCTAACAGACATGGCCTGGCACAGCTGTGCTGCCCCGGCACTCAGAGCCCGGCTCGCTGTGACACTCCAGCCTGTCAGCAAGCAAATCCTCTTTGCCTATGGCAAGGGAACTGTAGGGGGGAGGAAAAAAAAGCATCAAGAAACTCTTTGTCTACAAACATCCCAGCCGGGCGCACGTGCAGCGTGAGCTTCCTGGCGAGGGCGGAGGGGGGGCCTGGACTTGGGAGCCATCATTTCCGCCTGCAGATCCCTCCGCTCACTTATTGTCTTCTAAAAATAAAAGTAAACACTGAAGAAGAGCTCTTTGTTTTTATTTCTGCTGTGTCAGGGAGATTTCTCTGATAGGAACAACTTGTGGGGCCTCTTCCCAAACCTCTGGAAGCTTCCCCTGAGACCAGAGCCATGCTGAGGAAGCAAGTGGGTGTCCCAGGGACTGTCAGGGAAGGAAAGCTGTCTGTCCTCTCTTCCCTCCAACCTGCAGCTGCTCATGGTGGGGATCATAAATCCCCAAATGGTTTGGGTTGGAAGGGACCTTCAACTCATCTCATTCCCCCCCCCTGCCATGGGCAGGGACACCTTCCACTAGCCCAGGTTTCTTCAAGCCCCGTCCAACCTGGCCTTAGACACTTCCAGGGATCCAGGGCCAGCCACAGCTTCTCTGGGCACCCTGTGCGAGGGCCTCCCCACCTTCACAGCCAAGAATTTCTTCCCAATATCCAAGCTAACCCTACTCTCTGTCAGTGTGAAGCCATTCCCCCTTGTCCTGTCACTCCATGCCCTCATGATGGTGAGGATTACCTGCCCTGGGTTCCCACCTTTTCCCTCTGTTTCATGTCAGAGTAGAGGCCATTGCCCAAAGTGAAGGAAACCTCAGCTTAAGCCACATTACTCCCCATAATAAAGCAGCAAAGCACAAGGAAAGCCAGGAAAGCCATTTTAACACATAACATACATATTTTAAAAGTAAGATTGAGATATGCACGTATATCTCTCACCGGTTTTGCTTCCAAATCTCTCTTCCTGACAGGCTCAGAGGCTGACGAGGCCAAGCCTGAGCCCTACACAGCCAACACCATTGATTAAACACAAGCACAAACTTCCTCACCAGGCAGCTGCCCTAATCTAAGCATCTCACAGCTTTCCCAGTTGTTTGTTCAGCTTCTTCCTTTACCATGGAGCTACTCTTCAAAACTGCAGGGTAATGAGACACACACACACAATTACCTTTTTTTGACCTGCATTAGAAGTAAATCCAGCATTAATAGCCCAAAGCCTCAGGTATCCTCTGTGATTTGATAAAATTGCTTATCTAAGCAAAACCCTGCAGGGACCAGCCTCATTCCTCAGAGCAAAGCTCTTCCCCCACACCCTGATTAACAGTGTTTCTTTAATTTGCCAGCTCCAAAAAAACCCACCGATTAAAACAAAAAGATAAAAAAAGAGAACACATTTGTTTTCTCCATCTGAGTGCTCAAACAGCTTCCAAGGAAAGTGCCATGGGACCTATCACCAGGTTGTAAGGACACCTCGGCCCTGGGGAACGGCACATGCAAAGAGCAGTGGGGCTCCTGGGAGACAGGAGTCACCCATCCCCAAGACAAGGGGCAGCTCAGAGGGACAGGAGGAGGCACAAGTGGAGCCGTGACTGCCATGGTTCCCTCCTGGAGCAACCGAGAGCTCCCAGCCCCGTGCTCCACTGGGACAGGGCCCTGGCCTCCACCCCTCGTGGGACAGATGCATTCAAAGATAACAGGTTTGTCAGGGCCCCAGCTCCAGCACAGCAGCTCCTAGGGGAAAGAAGAGGGAAAACAAAAGAAAAAAAAAAAACCAAAGGAAAAGGGCTTATGATTGCAAACATCCTCCCCAGGGCCTGATTACCCCTGAGAGTAATGAGCTGCAATAACCAGTGCTGGACCAGTAAAGCACCCCAGCCCTGAGCAGTAAAGCAGCCTGGGAATATACAAAGTCTGCTGATAAAAATCCTGTTAATTCCCAAACCATCCACTTCTTGGCTTCCAAGTTACCCACTGTGTTTGCCTGGGTGGTTTTTCTCCCGGTAGAGCACTGAGAGTGATCTGAGCCTGGGTGCAGCCTCCAGGGCACTGCAGGATCCTCCTGCAGCTCAGCACAGCTGGAGGAAGGGGAGTCTCCCCTCTCCAAACACAACTCAGCCCCACAAAAACCCAGCAGAACTCTACAGCTTCAGATGTAACAATTTATGAATACCAGAGTATGAAAAAACGGTCATTACACCCATCAGATGTCAGGCAGGGACTCTGGGGGCTGGGCTGCCTCCCCCAGCCCAGGCTGGCACCATCCTCCTCCTCTCCCCATGCCAGGGCAGCAGCTAGGCCCTGCAGCACCCTGCTGCTTCAGACACCGAGCTCCAGCACGGATAGATAACTCAGCAATGCAGCCTCCCTCCAGCCTCTGCCAGCATTTTTCTGATCTAACAGCTGGGTCTAGCACAGGAGGCTTCATTCTCCTCAGCCATCCAACCTCTCCCTCTTCCAGTGGCTCTGGGAGGCTGCACATCACCTCTAGTGACCTGTCACCATTTCACACCTCGCAAATAAAACCCAAATCAAAAGCAAGAAAAGAGAGAAAACAGCTTTGTTCTTATTAGTCCACCTATGAGCCAGAAAGCCAAGTCACACCAATAAAATTTGTGGGCAAGAGACAGCAGGATGTTTGACTGATGAGCTTCCAGCATCCTCCACTGCAGCAGGATGAATCCAGGACCCAGGCAGGGCTGAGCAGAGGGTGAGATCCAGGCAGGCCACAAGCCCTGTGTGCCCAGAGACACCCGGACAGTCATCTTTCACCTTTGCTTGGCTTTCACAGCACACCAAAATCCCAGAACCTGAGCAGCAATGCCAGGCATGGAGCCAGGGCCAAACTCAACAGCAACTGTGGCGCGGTGTGACTGGCACAGGGACAGGACATGGATGTACCTGTGCTGCTGGAAGTGCTGCCCTCCTGGATGGGATGTGCTGGCAGCCAGGGCCAGGCTAAGAGCTGGCAGGAGCAGAGCTGTTAACCAGGACATTTAAAGTAGACTGTAACCAAAGAAAAGCCACATCCTTGTTAAAAACTGACCAGCAGCAATGTGAAAGGACAGCACTGTCCTTACAGGACCCGGCCATTACAGCTCTAAACTCTTCGGACACTCAGCTCACAGAGCTACCAGGATAAGCTGCAATGCATTGTTAATACATTGTGCAGTTACAACTTTACAGGTGTATGGATTGATTTACTCAGTGCACATCTCCCGGGAACCCAGAGAATGCTCATCAGCTCCCATCTCAATCTGACTTAGAGGCTGGAGCTGAGCCAGGCACAGAGGGACACTTCAGGCCTTAAGCATTCTGGTGGGAGTGCCTCCAGCAGGAGCCATAGAGAGGCTTTGGCTTTCCTCTAGTCATCTTAGTTCATTTCAGTGTGCTTCCTGATCCTGGCACTGGAGGCAAAATCAACAGTAAGAGCTTGCCAAGGCTCGCAGCACTGCCATGGCTTCCAGCAGCTGCCTGGAGCCAGGGCCAGGCCAGGGAGCCCCCAGAGGAAGGGCTGGGTGCTGGCAGTGCTGCCACAGCAGGTCCTCCTGCCAGCCTGGCATCTCCCACAGCCTCCAGCACCTCACCCTGGGCCTTCTCTCAAGAAAGGGCCAACCTCCACACTCCCAGGCACAGGCACTGCTCTGCTCTGGGGCGTACACACCCATCTGGACTGGGAAAGCTTCACAACCGCTCTATGCAATGAGGCCATGTCCCCCTCAGCTGCTCTTCCACCCCTCTCTCCTCATCCAGCTCCCCATGATGAGCCAAGAGCACAAGAACAGCCAGAGCTCCCCACAGGACATCCACCACCCATGGCAGTCATCCCCTCTGAGAGCACAGCCTATTCTCTACCCACCGGGAGGGGAGGAGTGGCTGCCTCAGGAACCACTGTACCCAAAGGCTCTCCACATCCACCCTTCACTGCCAGGGCATGCTCAGCATTCCCTGGAAAATATTAAGGAAGGCAAAACCCAGTCCTCACCCCTGCTGTCCCCTGCATCAAGCTGTGTGCAGGCAGTGCAATGCACCCAGGAGGGGTAATTAGAAGGATGCCTGTCCCAGTTAATTATTACCTGGCCAGCTACAGTTTCTGTGCAGGAACAGCCTTGTTCACATTCAGGGAAGAAGGTAAAAGCGGTTTCCCACTTGCTGAGCCCCAGGCAGCCTGCCCAGCTCGTCGTGGCCCCTCTGCACACACCTAAGGGAGAGCAGAGCAGGACTCCTGTCCTGAGGAAGTGGGGCACATAGGCGTGACATGACTTGCCCAGGCAAGCAGGGTCACGCTGCCTCTCCCAGGTGCCCTGTCCACTGATCCATCAGCTCCAGCCATACACAGGAGGGGCTGGATCAGTGAAAAGCTGGGTTTGAGCCCCAGTGGCCCCAGCTGTTCTTTGTCTGCCACCACAGCTCATTTCAACCCGAAAGGATCTCTCCTGGAGCACACTCACCTGCTCCTCTTCTCTTCCAACTCCACCTCCATGTGCTGCAAAGCCAAGCTTCACCAGTGCCCATGCTTGGTTCCAAGGCTGGTCCCAACAGGACCCCTGAGGGTGTGCCAGGCATAGAGACCTCACTGGGGCTCAGAGGGTGGAGGAAAAGCCCAGCAAACCAGGCACAGAGAGGGCAGGGCTGGCTTTGACCTCCCCAGTTCTGCCACATCTAACAGCACACCCCTGCTACAAGAAGAGGTTTCAGCTTGCAGACCAAAATCCCTTCAAACCCCCTTCAAATCTAGAACTTATTTCTAAGATATGTACAAAGGACAACACCACAGTTACAGGCCAACCCACAGATCTCAGAAGATCCTACTGGATTTTGCACCTCCACTGAAGCATTCCTAGAGAGCCAGCAGTTAACAGAAGTTGCAAATCTTATTTGCACCATTATTAAAGGAAGGAAAAGGAGATTAAGGAGACATGATAAGATCAAGTGCTGTCCGCCTCAAGCAAACCTCAAAATTAAGTCCCGAGGTAAGAAAAGCAAGTAATTACCTCATTGAAAAGCTTTTCTTTTACCCATGACAAGAACATTCCCACTCAGGACTGGGTGTGTTCAGGGGAAATGCTCTTTGAATCAGTCAGTGGTACCAAGGCAGGGCAGAGGCAAGCCCACTGCAAACCTTCCACAGCCTCATGTTTTTGCATGATGCTCGCAGTTCCAGCTGCCGTGTTTCTCCACGACAGGGAAGGGATTCACATACGCTTTTCTTTCTGATAGCTGCAGTTCCTGGGACCCTGCTGAACGCAGGCTCCCCAGCAGCAGCCGGCCCAGAGGCCCTCGGCAAGGGTATGAAGAGTCACCAGTTAGTGATGAGACTTTTAGGCAAGTTATGTCATAAATGCAGCCAGGAATGTCTCTGCCTGGAGGGTAAATCCATCCGGTGACCTGATTGAGTCACTGCCTGCTGACTCATTCACTTGGGCAGCCCGAGCTGAGTTGTAGGCAAGGAGGTGTCATGGTGACAAGGACTCAGTGACTGTCCCCTAACACAGGAGTCTTACAGGTTCTCCAGGATGGCAGGAGCTTGTTTGCAACAACAGTCCCCCCCCCCCCTGCTCTTCTGCACTCACTCCCACCTCCTCATGCCACAGGCCATCCTCACACGGGAAGGGACTTTATCTGCTCCTGTGACAGGACAGCTCCCAGCGGAAGCAAGGGAAGTCATGTCACTGTTCAACGTGCCAAGGAGTCAAGTGGACAGGAGCAAAAGGCCACAGTACCACACACAGCAGAGAACTCAGAGGCAAAACAGCAGCCAGCCCTCAGGCACCACCCCCTGACCTGCTGCACAGCAGCCAGCGCTCCAGCTGCCACACAAGCCCCATCTCCCAGCCACCTGCAGGGCATACTCTGGTACCTGTGCTGCTCTCCCCAGCAAAAGTCAGCCCTCTGCGACCACTGCCTCAGCCCCGGGGAGCAGGGAAGAGGGATGAAAGGCTCAGCCAGCTCCTTCCCCCTCACAAACAAAGATCTCTTCACAGGAGCCACGTGAAAGGGTTGGTGTCAGTGCTTGCTCTGGGAGCAACACACAGGGTCAGAGCTCTAATATTAGAGCACAGATGATGACTGGGAAGAAGGGAAGGAACAAGAAAAGAACCATATAAATAGCAGCATTGTCCTTACTGGGTTTCACAGGGCATCTGATGTCAAATAGGATCATTTGCTCAGAGCTGAAGTCTCTAACTGATTCCCATCTGACAGTTTCTTATCCAGCACTTGTTCACCGGCCAAACAAGCTGAGTAAATATGCTTTGTTCTACCATTAAAGCCAGTGACAAATAATTTGCTTGCAACAAACCCAGTGTAAACAGCATCCTTCCTCCTGGGCCAGATCTCCTCTTATTCCCCTGACACCCTCCCACTGCTGCACTTGGATGCTCTGCCAGGCCCAGTCCTGGCATGGGGTAAAGACGTACGTGATGGGGACCAGCATACACTTGGCTTTGGGAAGAGAAGTTGCTCTCTCAAGGGGGTTTGGGCTCCAAAACACCTTTGCAGACCTCAAATGAAACCTGCTGCAGCCCAGAATATTCATTTAATAACAGAGACATCCAGTTTACAGCCTAGAAACAAGAGTCCTTACAGGAGGCAGACCCTGATCTGAGTAGAGCCAGTTTAGCCTGGCAGTGCCACAGACACATTTTATGGTTGAGCAGAGTTCAAGACAGACTGGGAAAGTTCTTGCCCTAGACACGTTTGTCCTGACTTTTGGAGTGTCCCCAGCAGATTTCAGCACCCCCAAAGGGCATCAGTAACTGCCAGTTTTTCTGCTCTTCTTCTCCAAAGAGGCTGCTTAGGGGGAACACAGGAGCGTGGGTGCTCTGTGGTCCATTCCCAGCATCCACAACTATGGGATGAGGTATGACAGTGGATATTTCCCAGGTGAGTCTTTTTTGGATCCATCTATAGACCTGCTGGCCAAGAATCTGCCCAGTGCCTTTCAAATGAGCCATCTGCCTCCCCAGCCTACTGCAGCACCAGCTCCAGGCACTTGTTACCTGCTGGGGGAAGCAGTACCTCCCTTCACCCTTTTTCCATTAACCCTCGAGCTTCACTGCCAACTTCTAGTTTTTGTATTGAGACATGAGGTGAGCGACAGTTACACCTTCCTCTGACTCAGAACCTTCCTGATTTTGTAAGCCTGGACCAGGTTTTCATTTCCATTTTCATTTTATCAATGCACATTTCATTTCATTCCTGTTTCCAGACTGCTGATGGAGCCCCCACACCAGTCCTGAGGTGTTACCACCACCAACTTCTCCATCCTTAACACTCCAAAGCTGACCCTTTGCCTTCTATCATGCAACTCCTTTCCAGCACCTGAAAGGCCCTTCTTAGAAACACAGAGTTGTTAAGGTTGGAAAGGACCTTTAAGATCACCATATCCAACCACCAACCCGGCACCACCACCATGTTCACCACATCTTTGAGTGCCGGAGCAGCAGCAGCGAGAAATGGCTGAGCCGAATTCTGCAGGGGCACATGGGGCCAAGGGTGCTGCTCGCCCAAGAGAGCACCTTTCCAGGTGCATCGCACCACCCAGCCAGAACCTGGACCCATCAGCACACACCAGACTCCATGGAAAACCCAGCTGGTGGCACTTGAGGGAGTGATAAACACATTGTGTACCTCCTGTGTGTCCGGCTGCTGGCTGGATCAGGCTCAGACACTGTCAGTTCTTCTGTGCTGGGGGTGAAGCATCCTTCCGTGCAAAGCTCCTGGCTCACTCTCCTGCTGCTATGACCAACAGCAAAGCCACAGTTTGGGCAAACAGCCATCACCCATCCCAAGAGGAGAGCAGCCCAGCAAAGGAAACAAACCCTGCTGCCTCAGGGCATGCCCGAGTATCGCTGTGGCTTCACCAGAAGGCTTTGCTTAAACACCCTCTGATCCCAGTGTAAGCTACATCTTTGCTTCTAGACATTTGCTAAACCCCAAAGCGCCCGGCTTGGAGAAAATCCAAAGAAATAAAAAAAAAAAAAAAAAACCCTCAACATTTTTCAAACAGATGATTGCTGAGAGCTAGGGAGACCTTGCGGTATTGTGAAGGGCCCACTCAAAGCACACATTGCTTTTCAAACCCAGATGAGAACCACTGCCAAAACAAGAATCTTGTATCAATTTCGGCCCCAGTGAGGAATAGGGAAAAGTGGGTGAGGGGAGAAATTTAGTCCAGATATTTGCTCTAAGGACCAAAGTCCTACCTTAACACATGCCTGTTGAGGGACACATCTGAAAACATGTGAGGAAGCATAAGTATAAACTTCTACCTGAGTCTTACTCTAGGATGTTTCCTAAATGCTGACCTTAGTGCTGATGTTTGGAATTTTCCTAAGCAAAGCTGGAATCACACGTTCATCACACGACTCCAGAGGAAGCGGTGCTGACAGCCCCAGCTCAAGCCCAGTGGGAAGGGATGGCTCTAACCAAACAGGATGAACAGGATCCTTGGAGTTGCACACAGAGGATCTGTTTTCTTCCACTGACCAGGGCACCCCAGCTGGTGCCAGACCCATACCCTCAGCACAGCCTCATGAGAGAGCGCCACAGCCCCCAGTCTGAAGGTGGCCACAAGGCTACCCTGCAGGAGTGACTCCCAGTCCCCTGTCCTGGAGGACTGCAGTGCTCTGTCACTTGAAAACATTGTTGTCATCGTCTGGGAAACAGAGGAATAATATAATCACATGTTTCTGATATCTCTGTTTACAACTAAATTTCCAAGTCCTCCCAGAAAACATCTCTTGGGAACATTTCTGTAAGCATAGCTTAGCTGGAAAACCTTGGGCTCTGGCTCAGAGATTAGAGCAAATCCATCTCACGTGGCTCACAGGGAACTGGGAACAAGTGACAGCTTGGGGCTCAGCTGAGAGCTCAAACAGGAGAAGGGGAGGGAAAGTGGGAACACCTAGCTGGTCACAGACCCCTGGTTGAGCACATCCTGAGTTCATCTGTGTACACACATGGCAAGTATCCCCAGTCAAAAACCACTCAAGTCTATGGCAAGACCTGCTCCCTCAACTCTGCTGCCACTGGACTTGGCCCCAGGCAATCCCTCTGATTATGCCAAGCCAAGTTACTCACACTTAAGCCTTTATTCCAGGATCAGACCTGCTGCAGTTGTCACTTCTGCAGGAGAATTCCTAGTTATGTTTGAATTTTAATGTCCCAACACAAAGGAGAGTTTGTGATCCTTTAAGTAGTGTTCCCTGCATGGGGTTTGAAGGATACTCTTCCCGTTTCCAGTACAGGTGGAGGTAAGATTTATGGTATCCTTAAACTGTCCACTTCCCTGCCTTTAAGTGCCTGGGGTTTATAAATGATGCAGCACATGACTGCACCCCAAACCACCATCCCTCAGAACCCTCACAGTCTGGGAACTTCCCATCTCACCTCACCTGCTTGGGGTAGACGTGGAAACATTTCTTCCAAGTTTCCAAAAGGTGGAATGGAAAGATGACAGAGTTCACAGCAGCTGATGTGTCAGTGAACAGTGGCTGAAACCCAACTTGGGTTCCAACTTGAGGTGCTCCAAGGGGGCTGGAAGCAGTACCCTTGTACCCATGGTGTGCCAGCACCTCACCTTCCCCTCCACCCAACACTGTCAAGTATGGGGCTTTCTCCTATGCTGTCCATGACAGAGAAGAACTTGACTTCCCAATACCTTATACCATCCCTGGCCTTGGGAATGGGTCTCTCCTGTACCACATCACACCACCCTCTGTATGGAGAGCATGCCTAGCTCCTCAGTATTTCTATTCACCACTTCTGTGTGCTCTCCAACCAGGCCCAAAGGATGGTCCAGAAGGACAGAAATCCCTGCACAAGGTACCAAAGCACTTGGCCAGGCCACTGGGATTTCACTAGACTCCACACAGGGCTGCAGTATCAGCCCCTGGACAAAGGGTTTATTGCCTGTGCCCACCTCCATCCTGGGCAGATCCTGGTGTCATGCAGACTGCGAGACCGTCACAGGTGTGAGGCATAGGACTGGCAGAGGTGACAGGGCCCTGCAATTCCCGGGAAGATCAGCCTTGCCCCTCTGCCAAGCACTTCAAGATCTAAACGTGAAAAGCAGAGCAATAAAGGACCACATGTAACATGAAACCTCAAGTTTCACCAAGCTCTCTTCCCAGGGAACTGCAAATATTTGCAGTGTTTTATCCAATATCCCTCCATGTTTGTGCAGTGCCCAAAGATAAATGAACAGGTCACGTACACTTAAGATATAAAGATTTCATAAGACTTCAGCACAAACACCAGCGAGGCACAGTTGCCACAGGGCAACAATCGGCATCCGTGAGCAGCCAGGGACCCAAACTGCCGGTGCCACAGCAGGTTCCCATGCCCACCTGGTCACTGTGCCCTTGCCAGCCTCAGGGATGGATGTTCAGATTACATACACCAGTTTGTCTGTGTCAATGCCCACTGTCCCCACAGCCCAGCAGAAGCCACCCCAGAGGACTGAGCCAGCACAGGCACAGCCATGGCTGGAGGTGAGTGCCAGCACTTTCAGGAGGTGAGGCTTGCAGCAAACACCTCTGGAGCCTCTTCCAAAACCTCCCCAAATGCCAGATGACAGCACGTTCTCAAGCTCTTTGCACTGAACAGTGACACAATAGGCTGTGACCCTCATGTTCAGTTTGTGTGGCAGCACCCCAGAGCCAGTCTCTAGCTCCACACAGGTGGGCAATCCATCACCAAGAGCAAAATCTATGCCCTCTACATGCTCCTTTTCCTGTTTCTCCTAGAAATGCTCCTGACCAACCCTAGTAGCCTGATTTCCGAGCTTTGGCTCCCTCTCCCCTACAGCCTGTTTTCAATCATGTGTTAAAAGGGCAAGTAATGCAGGAACAAATCTGCACTAAAGGTCAGGCAGCTTCCCCCATCCGGCAAGGCTGAAGAAAAGCCCCTCTGGCTCCAGCAGAGCAGAGTCCCTGATCCAGCCCCAGCCATCTCTCCCTCCCCCACCTCAGCCCCAAAACAGTCGGGCAAGGCCAGGGCCAGATGAATTATGGCCAGGAACTGGGTGCCACCAGCCCATGTCATAGCCACACTGGGAGATGTCACTCCAGAACAGCACCATTACAGTTCCGAACTGTTTCTCTGTTTTTCTGGACAGTCTGAGCTCCCAAAACTGCCCAACAGCATCACACCAGCAGCAGGACTCTGTGCTGGTCCAGCCTCACCTCGAGTCCTGGGGACAGTTTTGGGTGCCACAATATCAGAAAGACCTAAACAGGAAAACATCCAAAGAAGGGACATGAGGATGCTGAAGGGTCTGGAGGGGCCATACAAGGAGCAGCTCAGGGCTTCTTCAGCCTGGAGGAGACTGAGGGCAGACTTCATCAGGGTCTGCAGCTTCCTCTCAAGGGGGCAGCTTCAATCTCTGCTCTCTGTGACCAGGGACAGGACTCAGGAATGGCTGGAGCTGGGCCAGGGAGGTTTAGGTTGGATATCAGGAAAAGGTTCTTCCCGCAGAGGGTGCTGGGCACTGGCCAGGCTCCCCAGGGAATGGGCACAGCCTCGAGGCTGCCAGAGCTCCAGGAGCGCTTGGACAGCGCTGCCAGGGATGCACAGGGTGGGATTGTTGGGGTGTCTGTGCAGGGCCAGGAGCTGGACTGGATGATCCAGGATTGGATGATGTGCCCAGTCCATCTAGAGCACTTTGTTGAAGAAGCAACTTCTATGGCAGCCCCTTTCAGCATCTCTTTCCCCCTCCTGCAAGATCTCCTCTGCTACATGGGCAGCAGCCATCACTGTCATTTCAGAGACAGCAACTGACCACAAAAATAAAGACCAAGAGCACTGCTAGGCACTGCTGCCAACCTTTTTGCTTCTCCAAATCCCTCTCGTGGGTTGAGAAAACAACAAGCTCACCCTTAAGGCCTGCCCTTCCCCCCAGTAAATTTGCTCTTCCCAGACAGAAACCCCTCAAAATCCCAGGTAATGCAGCTGCCAGATGGAGGCAGAAAACAGGAATGCTGGGTGGTGACCACGGTGAAGCCCCTGCCTGTCCCTGCACTGTGAGATAAGGAGCTGGGAACAGCACAACCAAGGATTCCCACCAGAGCAGGGGACTGCTGGGAGCAGGGCCATCAACATCAATCCGGAAGGGCAGGCTCGGATCTGGATTCAGAGACATCCATGGGTCCCCACATCTTGGGAGCACACAGGGAAAGGAACCTTGGCTGTGTTCTTCTCCCTTCTCAGAAGATTTGGCTTCAGCTGAAGCCAGCCTTGCAAGGTCAATGCTCTGGCAGGGACTGGGAAACTTCCGAGATGATATCTGCTATTTTAATTTTAAAACATTGCAGGACTGGCTCAAATAATAAGTCCAGTTGTTCTCCGGGTACTCAGCCCCCCAAGCTGGGGACAAGGAGCAGAATGAAGACCCCATAAACTCCGAAAGAAGAAAGAGTCAGCAAGATGCTGCAGCACCCAGACACTCACAACTTTCTGGCACTGGATGGGATCCACCCAAGGGTGCCAAGGGAGGTGGTGGAAGAGCTCTCTGAACTACTTTCCATCATTTACCAGCAGTCCTGGCTCACCCAGCTGCCTGGAGGTGCCAATGTGATGCCCAGCCACAAGAAGGGTTGGAAGGAGAGTCTGGGGAACTGCAGGACTGCCAGTCTGACCTCGGTGCAGGGGAAAGTTATGGAGCAGATCATCTTGGGGCAACCACATGGCACATTCAGGACAACCGAGGAATAAGGCCCAGCCAGCACAGGCTCATGAAAGGCAGGGCCTGCTTGACCAACCTGACCTCCTTCTGTGACAGGGTGATCCCTTCAGCTGATGGGAGAAAAAGGCTGTGGATGTGTCTACCTGCACTTCAGTAAAGCCTTCGTTACCCACAGCATTCTCCTGGGGAAAGGGCTGTTCATGGCTTGGACAGGGGCACTGTTTGCTGGGTGAAAAATGGGCTGGATGGCCCAAAGAGGGGTGGGGAACGAAGCTCCATCCAGTTGGCAGCCAGTCGCTAGTGGTGTTCCCCAGGGCTCAGCGTGGGGGATCTTTATTGATGAGCTGGCCAAGAGGATCGAGGGCACCCTGAGATCGCAGGTGACNCTACCTGCACTTCAGTAAAGCCTTCGTTACCCACAGCATTCTCCTGGGGAAAGGGCTGTTCATGGCTTGGACAGGGGCACTGTTTGCTGGGTGAAAAATGGGCTGGATGGCCCAAAGAGGGGTGGGGAACGAAGCTCCATCCAGTTGGCAGCCAGTCGCTAGTGGTGTTCCCCAGGGCTCAGCGTGGGGGATCTTTATTGATGAGCTGGCCAAGAGGATCGAGGGCACCCTGAGATCGCAGGTGACACCAAGTTGGGCAGGGTATTGATCTGCTGGAGGGCAAGAAGACTCTGCAGAGGGATCTGGACAGGCTGCATCCATGGGCCAGCCCCCTGTAAGAAGATCCAACAAGGCTCAGTACTTGGTCCTGCTCTTGGGTCACAACAACCCCATGGAATGCTCCAAGACTGGGACACAGTGGCTGGAATGTGCCCAGTGGGAAAAGCCCTGGAGGTACTGGTCAGATGGTGCAGCTGAATGACACAGGTATGCCCAAGTGGGCAAGAAGGACAGTGGTACCTGGCTTGCACCAGCACCAGTGTGGCCAGAGAGCCAGAGCAGTGACCATTCCCCTGCACTGGACACTGCTGAGGCACCTCACATCCTGGGGTCATGCATGACCTGCCTGTGCTCCCTGGGTGTTGCAGCAGGGAGCGTTACACGAGAAAAGACTGCCCAGGAACGATGACGCTCTGTTCAAACACACAACCACAAACCCAAATTGCCACCTCCAAAGGCAAGCCCAAAGCCACAAGATGGGTTTTGTCCCCAGATCTCCCTCCAAGATGAAATAACACAATATCTTGCACTAAACCTGTGGATCCTGCTGCATTCCCCCTTGGAGTGGTAGCAGCAGGGCCCCCTCTGTGCACACCACACACAGAGACCAGACCAGCTTCACCACCCTTGTGGCTGGCTCAGGGTGTATTTGCACATTTTTATCATATTATGTATGTTTATCCAATTCATTTCACTACAATGGGAGAAGAGCTGGAAAGCTATATTAAGCTGCAGAAGCAAGAGTGTTAAAAAAAAGATCAAAGATCTGTCATTTCAAATTAATTAACTCAAGCTTGAACTATTAACATAAATTAAAAATTCAAACCACACAGAAGAATATACTTCTTTCCAAGTAATTTTGAAGAACCTCTAGTGCTGCAAGATAAGGTAATGGCACATTCCATTAATTTCAGGATGCACAGTGGAGGTTAACCTCCACTTAATTAGAACTAATTTCAATTTTGCAGGAATAGGGCAAGCACACATTGTAAGAGATCCCCTTGACGTTACACCTCACAGGGAGGGTACAAAGCTCTTTATGCCACCTCTCCCCCTCTCCCTACACACACATCACCTCTCTGCAGCCCCCCATGAAGACTTAGCTGGAAGAGCAGAGGCATTTCACAAGGGACCACGGCCACCAAGGCAATAGAAAGAAGAAAGTGTAGGATTTCACTTCCACAGCACCCCTGCTATGGGCAAAGGAAAAGCACATGGAACTTAACAAACACCAGAGCCACTGGAAGAAGGGCTGCAGAGAGCTGAAGGACCAGACTGACATCAAGTAACACGCAAAGACCACAAAAAGTCTCAGAGAAAAACCAGCACTGAACCCTGCTGGAGTTGTGCCACACGTTGCAAGGTGTGACAGCTCGAGAGGAGCCGATGTGGGAAGGAAGCCCTTCCAAGCAGCCTGTGGAGCAGGGTGAAATCCCACTGCCCACCTCCCTCCCACCCAACAAGGTCTGGAGCCAAACCTGCACCTGCCAGCGCTCCTGCAGCTCCAGGGGTGGCCAGGTCCGGTCACAGCGTGAGCCCTTGGCTGTTCCACACACAGCCCTTCTGAGCTCACTGCTCCCTGAGCACAAGGTAAATCCCCTCCCCAGGAGCTTCACTCTGAGTCCTCACCCACCAAACCAGCCCTGGCCAGGAGCCAGCATGTGAGTCGGAGCTTGGGAAGGCTCCTGGCACCGTCGTGTGCCGCCAGCTCCACCACCAGCCCTATTTGGGTCTTCCCCCACCAGCTCTGCCTCTTCCCCAGCCTGGCCCAACTTCCAGAACAGCTCCATGCACACTTCTGGTCTAACCTATGCAATAAAAAACCACACTACGGGATGGCCTCCAGCTCCATTAACCCAAATTGATGCAAACCATAATTCAAAGTGTGTTAAAGACATCCAAATCTTTAAAATTTGCCTAAATCGTCTTAAAGACTCCAGTTCCTGTTCTGCCTGAAGCTTCTCGGCAAGGGGAAGGAATTGCTGCAGGGTCACAGGGGCTGCACTTCTTCCACCTGGGCCAATGCTACCCCTGAAGCCCCCAGAAGCCATGGGGACACCCACACCTGCCTTCCCCAGGGCTAACACCAGCCCTGCCGCACCCACCTGAGCCCCTGCCCAACGCACCAGCACAGCTTGTGTTCACAGGACACAGCGGAGGTTTTGCTCACACCCAGCGGAGGGAGGGGAAGGACCGGATCCTGGATCCCTCTCTGTGAGATCTGTCGCAGAGAGATCCCTCTCTCTGTGAGATCCCTCTCTGTGACAGCTAAACCTGCCCACAGAAGGCGCTGGAATGAGATGACCTTGAAGGTCCGTTCCAACCCAAACCAGTCTGTGGTTCTATGAAACACTGACCTCCCCATGTGTGGCATAGCCCAGGCACTGCCCAGCAGCTGCCAGCCCAGGGACCATGCCCTGCACACCCCACACGTGCCCATTTGCTTCTTACTACCTTTAACGTGAACTCCTCACCCCCCCCAGCACCGCTAACGACACCTCCTGCCACCACCAAACCAAGTAATGCGGTGACTTCATCGCAGCTTCCTTCACCTAAATTGTCTCAGGAGACCCCACTGCTGCTTTCCAGCGGGCGCAGCATCCTCCCCATGCAGCTGCACGCCCCCGCTTCCTTCCTCTGCACGGAATTCTGCCTTGCATTCACCCCTCGGGCCCAGGCTGTAACCTCCAGCTGCCTGTGTGCTCCAGGACAACTCAAAGCAGTCAGTGACTGGGACCCCTCCCTGGAGTCCTCCTCCCAAGTGCTTCCACACACAGCAAGAAGCTTACAGAGGCTCCAGGTTAATGGGGCTGATCAAGAACAGAGCTGAGCTCCTGGGGAGAACAGGCAGGGCAGGATCCCTCAGCAGCTCAGGTTCAAGCCAAAGAACAGGCAGCAGTAGCATCACCACTCTCTGCCCTGAGCTCAGAAACTTCTCTGAGGATCAGGCAGAGGCACATTTGCACCCAAACCCCTTTGTCCATCCCCCAAAAAACATGGGATGGCATCAGCATGCCAAGGTGGCAAAGCACAATCAGCCAGGGAAGGAAAATGCCTGCAACATTCACAAAAACCTGAAAATATTTTGGAAAGAGATGCTCTGAATTGTTTCATTCTGTTTTTCTGTGAGGCACAGCAAAAAAAAAGGTACTTGAAATCATTTTATTTAAAGATTTTTGAAGGACTACCTTGCTCAGTCAGCTCCACTAGACAGACACTCCCCAGCATCATCCCCAGCAAGCTGATGACATTCCTGAGGCTTCCTCTGGCCATGGCCAGGGCCCAGCAAGTACAATTAAAGCCAATCTAGTTTAAAAACAATAGCACATTGCTTTCAGACTCATCTGGTCGCTTTTACCAAGACTGTGTTCCCAGCCCTAAGCTAATCCATCAATGAAAGCATCTCCATTGATTTTGAGGGACTTTGGCTCAGCACACGAATTAAAACATCCACCTGCCCCCTCACAGGCCAGCACTGCAGGCCAGAACTGTTCTTCAGATCATGCTTTTGTCCTCAAAACACTCCCCATGTTTCAGCCAGGCTGCTCTCTTTCATAGAGCCACAGAATGGTGGGAAGGGACCTTTAGGATGATCTCATTCCACCCCCCTGCCACGGGCAAGGACATCTTCCACTAGCCCAGGTTGCTCCAAGCCCCGTCCAACCTGGCCTTGGACACTTCCAGGGATCCAGGGGCAGCCACAGCTTCTCTGGGCACCCTGTGCCAGGGCCTCCCCACCCTCCCAGGGAACAATTCCTACCCAATATCCCATCTATCCCTGCCCTCTGGCAGTGGGAAGCCATTCCCCCTTGTCCTGTCCCTTCAGACCCTTGTCCCAAGCCCCTCTCCAGCCCTCCGGGAGCCCCTTTAGGCACTAGAAGGGACTCTGAGCTCTCCCTGCAGCTGTCTGTTCTCCAGACTGAACATCCCCAGCTCTATCATCACTTGGGATGCTCCTTAAGAGTAGAAGGGGCACAGTTTCAATCAAGCCAGTACAGACCATGGCATCACACATGATATTTGTTACTTCATATTTTCTAAATTTTTAGGTTTTCTAAGTTTGAACAGCTCTATTTCCCCCTTAAGTGCTGCAATTGTTTTTAACCCTGCTCCTGGAGCCATGTTGCCATGGCTACCCCACACAAGCCCAGGCGAGCGAGGTGTATTTTTAGAATTGCCAAAATACACGTCTCTAACAGAGCTTTTCTGGACAGAGCTCTCCTTGTTCCATGACACAGAAATTAAGGGCATTCAATAGAATTAAAATGTGGGAAATTCAAAACAGATTAAGGGAGAGGCCCATGGTGCAGCCGGTGCATGGCTCAAGCCCCCATGCACAGAACGGTGCCTGGAGGCAGGGCTGGGGCACAGCTGAGGCTGTGGCCTCCCCAGGGCCACAGGACATGGTGGGACAGCTGAGTGACTAAAAGTGCTGCCATGGATGGACATGGGCTCTGTGGGACAGCAAGGAGGAGTTGCTTAGAGCCCATCAGGCTGTGCCTTAGGAGAGCTGATGAGCCTGTTGAGAGCTCAAGGCTGAGGGACAGACAAACACAGGTGACACTGTGGTGGCTGTCAACAGACCACCTGCTCAGAGCAAAGTAGCTGAGACATTCTGGCAATGGTAGAGGTCTTGTGTTTGCAGATCCTGATCCTCATGCAATTCCAACAAGCCAAATATGTGCTGGAGGAGCACCACAGTGGGACTCAAGCAAGTCAGGTGGTTTCTGGGGAGCACTGGTGACAGCTCCCTAACACAGGAGAGAGGGGACAATGGGAAGAGACGCTCTGCTGGCCTCACTTACAAATGAGGAAGAACTGGTCAGGGATGAGGCCTTGAGCAGACTTGGCTGCAGTGCCCATGAGGTGGGGGGGACTCAGCAAGGCTGTGTACTCCTGACAAGTGACAGTTCACTGATTACGGCCAGGCAGACAGGCAAACCCTAAGGGGCAGAGATACAGCCCTCAGACTGCCCCAGCTCCAACACTCCTGGCACCCCTCCAAGAGAGTCACTGCCCAGCAGCAGTTCCCTCAGCTTCAGGGAAGAAAACACATCTGAGCTGAGCCAGAAGAAAACACGAGGAAGGAAATGGAAAGTATAGCAAGGATTAACACTGTTTTAGCTGAAGTCAGCAAGTGGATTAAGGGGAGGGAAAGCTGGGGGCTCCAGCATGAACTTGTCCTTTTGAGGGAAAGAACCACTTAAAAAGAAACTGCTGAGCTGTGGCACTGTGAGCCCGACCCAGGTCCCTGCAAGGACCCATCAAGGTCAAGGGAGAGTACAACCTAAAGGAGGCCACGGTGCCAGCAAGAGCCATTCCCTGCTCCAGCTCCGCGATGCTGCAGCTCTACTATCCCTGCACTGCACTCCCAGGGAGCTGCCAGGCAGATGCTGGAGAGGAACCAAAGAACCTCTCACCTCCAGCATGAGTGGGATGGTTGAGCTCAGCCTGAGTTTTGATCAGAAGCTGCACTCTGACTCAGGTTACAGGTACAGGACTAGTGAGAGAGACTGAGGGCACAGTAGGCCCTGTGGTCTCGCAGCCCACCCTGACTGCCCTGAGCGAGGCACAGGAGCAGGTACCCATCACCACAGCTCTTCTCTGGCTGGGTAGCTGCTGCACATGCACAAACATCACACCTGTAAGGGAAAGCATGGCTTGCTGACAATCATTCCTCCTGAGCCACAGCACCACCAGAGCAGTGGCTCTCAGCACGCTGTCCATTCATCCTGGTGGCCGCAGGCTGCCTCTTCAGGAACACACCAGTGACATCAGGAAAAACAAAACAAAACAAAAAATAAAGAGAAGATTCTAGAGGTGCAAATACCCCAGAGTGAATCTTCTGGTTTAGAGAGCAGCTGTATTTGAGAGCTCCTGGGGTCTTGAAAATTTGCATAGACTAGAGAAAGGAATAGTTCAGAGAGACATTTACATACTGTAAGTCAAATAGGATCATAAACATGAAGACAACAGCAGAGTCCAAAGATGTTCCTGCTGCAAATGCCTCTCTGAATCCCCCTCCGGACACTCTTTCCAGAGGAGCCGTGCTATGGACCATGACCATTCCTGGCTCAAGCTGGCCTCTGCCAGCATCACTCCAGGGGCACTGTGCAGCTGGAAAGATGCCCTCCCAAAAATCATCTGCACAATTCATTTCAGAGTCAGAGCAGTCTGCCAGCAGCTCTAGTCATGCTGTCCCATCCCTTTCACAAGGACATGAGTAATTATTGAGCACTGTAGCTACTAAAACTGATTAGAGCAAAACAAACTAATTTTGTTCCAAGGCAATGATCTGACCTCGTTAACGATGGTAGTAATGCGCTAACAATATTTTTCTCTTACACAGTGATGTCTTTCATTAGAGCTCAAGCTGTTTTGTAAAGGAGCTTAGTACATTCCTATAAACTCATTTGCATAGGAGGAAACCCAAGCCAACACCCGCATATCCAGAAGCTGTTCCCTGGGAAGCAATCTGGATTGAGAGCATAGAGAAACATCACCCTGCAGCCAGGAACAATAACCCGAGGTGTAGGGCCGCTGTGCAGGGCAGCCTCGCCTTCCCTTCTCCTTCAAAGCAGGCACCAGGACAAGCTGCTACATCCCAGCCATGGCAGATCCCTGCCAGACCTGCACAGCAGGTTTGCTCCTCCTCCATCACAAACCTACATCTCATCTCTGCTTTGTGAATGAAGAGAACAACTCTGGGCATCCAGACTCACTGTGAGGGCCCACAGAGATTTGACACATTTTACACCACAGTTATTAACCTCAGAAAACACCCTGTGGAGCTGACCAGCAGCTCCCTAAAGCTCTCACACCTCCCCTCTTACGAGGCATTAGCCACTAAACAGAGCTACCAGCTGCCCTTGAGTCAGTTTGAGCTCCTACACGAGCCACCAGCACACCGGCAAGGATCCTTCTCAGTTACTTCCATGAAGAGTCACCTTTTCAAATTATGTTTTCCCCTTTGACCTTTGAGTACTTACAGACACCCCAGGGACATTCAGCATGTACCAGCTTCAGAGCAAGCTGCCCCAGCAAGGGCATCTCTCCTCACGCCTGAGAAAGAGAAGCTCAGATCTGTCAGGTTTCAGGGACAATGCAGAGGGAAGACCCCCTGACTGACCCCCTTAGGGCTGGGAAAAGGGTCCTGCTGCTCAGGAGAGCAGCTGGGATGCCAGCGGGCAGCAGGAGGCAGATTGGGAAGCCAGCTGTGGACAGAGAGAGCTTAAACACTTCTCACTCAGAATCACCTGCAGTCAGGGCCTGCCCACCCTTAACCCACCCTCCGTCATCGAGTCACCTGCTCACGGGGCTGTGCTTCAGCAGCTCAGGCACCGTCACTACACAGCTCCCACTCCAAGGCCAAGCCGAGATACTCCCTACACTTGGAACAGCAGAGACAAAAAGACCTCAAGACAGTGCTGCCACAAAATACCCCCTTCCCCCAGCCTGCCTTTCCCCCTGTCCTGTAGCCAAAAGCCCCTGAGCACTTGCTAATCACTAATTAACAAGATCTTACAGCTCTGCTCTTGAGGAGGGCTGGGAAATCACTTCTCCTCATCTCAGAGATAAGGAAAAACCTGCACAAAAGGAGGAGATGATGCTGTTTGAGGTCTCCACAGGCTTGCCTGGAGTTCAGCAGCTGAACCCACCTGGCCTCGAAGGGCTGCACTAGGAGTGCTGCCTGCATCTGCTGTGAGGTGATAGGGGTTCATGGCCATGTGCATTACAGTTCCCAGCCATGGCTCACACACAGGTTAAATGCATTTAAAGAAAGGATTAGTCCAGTTTCCCCTCTGCACTGTTATAAAGGGATGTTTGTGCAGCAAAATAGCAAAGAGGTCTGACCTAAGAAGCTTGAGCACAGCCAGAGGGCAACTGCCCTCTTCCCATTGAACCGGCACAGCACTGTACAGCAGGAGGGAGCTCCGAGTGAAAGCAGAACTCACATCCCTGGGACTTCTGGGCTCTCTTATCCAGGTCACACATTCTTAGCACTCTATGAAATATTAAAAGCAAGACAGGCAGCTGCCCTATCCGACTCTTACCACTTCAGGCTCACATGTGTGGGCAGCTCTCACAGTGTCACTCGCGATGCTCCGAGAGGCACAGTCACCCTCTGCCAGCCAAGTCTGCTGCAGGCACAGGCACAGAGCACCTTGAAGCGATGTCCCCAGGTACCTCCTGTAAACAAAACTGGGTGTTAGACTGGTTACGCATCCCCAGAAATGGGCTGGATACTGGCACCACAGTGACTTCCAGGCACACAAAGAACATTCATCTGAATGCTCTGTAATCCATGGCAGCTATGGGGAAAACAGAGACAAGTCCTTAGGACAGGCAGGTTTCTGCCTCTCTTTTGAAAGAAGGCTTACAAATGCTAACCCCAAAGCACCCAGAACAGGGACAGCCCAGCACTACACTCCCAGGAAACTAAAAGAACAGCAAGGGGAGAGATGACAGCTCAGAGGCAGCTGTCTCGATGCACACAGAGCAACACTGGAGCTGCCAGAACTCTGCTCAGCAGAGCAGGATCAGACTCCAATTGCCATCACCAGTGGGAACAGCATCAGAGGAGTCCTGCAGACTAAGGTGCTCAGGACCAAGCAGTCCTCAGCCTCCCTCATTATAGCATTTCTTTTTGCCCCTCAAGTTACTTTTCAGTCACTGAAATCCCTCTGAAAGTCTGGAAGCCCTTTGTGCCTTAGTGTCTCTCCAGGAGCTTCACAGCCATCAAAAGAAAACAATTCTACTGAATTCTCCCTGTTCCCCTTTTCAACTCCCTGTCATGCAGACACCAAATCTCTGAGGCGGAGGAGCTCAGCCCAGGACCCGAGCCTTGTTTCACACTAAATTTGGTCTGCCAGACATCCAAAAAAAGATCACATCAGTCATTCTGCTTCAGAGTTGGTTTCTCAGCATGGAAAATTACATTTCCTACATGTAGCTAATGCATGAAAAGCTTTGAAAGGTCAAAAAAATGAAGCCATCAATTTATCACAAGAAGTAGCTTCCTATTAAAGCTGCTGAAAGCCTGGGCTCCCCAGTGCAAACACTCCACCTAGAGCCAGCTGTGCCAGCCCTGCTTGTCCAGGGCTGCCAGCACCAGTGGGTGACTCGGCATTGCCACTGCAGCCCGATGGGGCCATGCCCACAGCTGGTGCCACCAAACATCAGCCACTGCTCTGAAAGGGACCCAAGTGGGACAACCTCCCCTGCTTGTGCAGGGGGTCTTGGCAGAGAGGACCCTCACTCCCAAAAAAAAAAGGGACCTGTGCTCTTGCACTGCCTTTCCTTTGGGCACCATCCTGGAGAGAGGTCACACATGAGGTGACCCCAGCCAGCAACATTCTGTTCCTTGTCCTTAGGGACAACATGCAGCAGAGCAAAGCACGGGTGCAATTGCAAAGCAGGAAAGCACCTGGATGGCACCAGAGCTCCCAGACACACTGCCAACACTTCCTTCTGGGAGGGAGAGGAGGAGCAAGGGAGCCTGTGGCCCTGAGCCACACAGGATCCTCTCCCATCCAGCAGCTGAAGGGGAGCAGAGACCACAGTAACTGGTTCCACCTGAGCAACAGCATCCAGCCCACCCTGCAACTCTGCCCAGGACAATTCAGTGCCACTGAAATGGCACTGCTGTTCCCCTGCTCTGTGGTCGTTCCTCATACCTTTTTGCATCCCCCAAAAAAACCAAGCAGTGCCAACCAAGGCAGGATTTGGTCCCCATGCTCTCACTCTGGCCCAACAAGACACAGGTTAAGTGTTTCACAGGTAAGTGACTCCTGCAGCATTTGCTGAGCAGGCAGACACAGAATACAGGAAAGCAGTGACAGGATCATGGGGCTGCCCAGGGCCAGGAGCCACAGGGGTTGTCACTTGTCTCTTTGGGCTGCAGCAAAAAGGCTGTGGCATTCCATAGAGCCTCAGCAGGACACAGCATCCCTCACCTGCCACAGCTCACCACAAAGATGTCTTTTAACATCTCAGCTTTAGAGCTGGGAAACACTTGAAGCAAGCTGGAAGGGAAGTGCAAGACCAGCCTGGAGAGGGTGCAGGCTTCAAGGAGCAGAAACTCCACCCCAAGCTGAGCACAGCTCTAGCCCTTGCTGCCATCCCGGTGCTGGCGAAGCTGCCAACACACATTTCTCCTTTTGGGACAGAAACAGTCCCACAGGGAGCAGCTACCCCAGCACTGCTGTGCCTGAGAGCAGCCAGGCCCTGCCAGCAGTGCCCCGAGGGTGTCCCCAGGTCCTTGCCAGCTCCTGCTGCCAGAAGCCAGGACAGACAGGGCTCTTGGTCACACTTCGGCTCAGCTCCCTGCCACAAGTGACATCCTCTGCAGCTCTGCCCCCAGACACTGCCTGGGATTCCCCAGCCACTCTGATGCTGGCTCCAGACACACAGCCTCTGTCCCAGCCCTGCACTGCTCCTGTGCCATTCCCAGTGCCAGCAATGCTGCACATGGACAGCAGGGATGGGAATTACTGCAGCTGAGCTCTGTGCAAATGGGGATAATTTGCCCTCTTAAAAAATGAAAACCTTAGAGCTAACAAGAAGAGTGCTCTTAAGTTATGACTCGCTGGAGGTAAAGGGCTAAGAATTACCACTCCCACTGCCACAAAGACTGCCATGCTGGGGAGAGCATCTGAACCCTCTCTGACCACTGTTCTAATAATCCTGGAGGAACACACAGGATGCTGTCACCGAGTTCTCTCCCAGATGAACACCCCAAGTTCCCCATGAACATCACAGCAGGTGTCACTGGAGAAAGTTGTGATAGCTCCTGGCACTGCACAAGGATGCAGATGCCTCCTCCCAATGAGGCTGTTCTCCAGGAAGAGACACCAAGGTGACATCACTTTCTCTGCAGGGCTCTGGCCCTCTGGGGAACAACCTCACCCAAGAGCATTTGCCTTCCCTGAGACTGACGCAGCTCCAGGGTGCAAATAGGAATGGACTGCAGGTTCCCTGGGGCTGGGAATCATTTAAACAATTGTCAGCATAAAAACATATGGATTTTCACTTAGCAGAAGGGGAGCAGGAAGGTCCCTATTCATCTAACTAATTCATCCAGCTATTATGAGAAATATCCACTTTTCATAACTTTAAATGAGACAAGTTACTTTAAAAAAAGATTTATCAATGAAGCCCAGCTTTGCTGAGGTGAAAGCAGCAAAAGTCAACTTTCAGGTACCCAAGGACAGGCTGGCATAGGAAATTTCCCACCTATATTTTAGGGAAGAAAAACAGTTATTCAGCAAGTTCTGAACTTCTCAAAATGCAGGACAACTTCCAGGGAACACAGGGGAGTTCTCAGTGCCACAATAAAATTAATTCAGGGAAATAAAGCAGAACAGCCACACCCCAGAGCATGATACCATTGGAGAAAGCCCAGGCTTAAGAAGTACAAAGCAAATCTTCCTGGGTTTAATTATTTTTGAGGTTACTGTTTTACAGGTAAAATGTTTATGATAAAGAAGGAAGACAAATCACCCCCTCCTTACTTCACTGCTGGAATTGCCAGTTGAGACCAAAAACAGTGTCCCTAGGGGGACGATAACAGGGAGAAGAGAGTTCCTGAGCACCACACTGCATCATCCCCTTTTGGAGGGGAATACACAGGAAAGCTAAGCATGAGACAAACACAAACTGGTCCTTCACTTGCACATGTTCCAGTGGTGTAAACATGCATCCAGGCAACCCAAGGACCAGCTCCAACTTGCTCATCCCCACGGTGAAGCATCCTACTGACTCCAGGCCTCAGGAATCAATGCCCAGCACTCACTTCCTCTGTATTTATTTCTATAAAACACACACAACTTGTTGCTCATATTCAAGAATAAACTGTTCAAGGAGCACATCTGCACATACTGTATTCTCAGGGGAGCAATTTCTGCTGGTTTGGCTGGCTGAACTTCAATGCCACCTGCACGAGAAATTCCCCTGTTACCCCATTCTCAGACAAACCTGAAGAAATCCAGCTTTCACCAACAGAGGAGAAAAATCGGAGCTGCTCTACACAGTGTCAATCCATGGCTGCAGGAGCCAGGACACCAGCCAGCAGGCTGGGAAAGCAAACAGCCCGCTGCCGGCATCGCCGCTTCCCTGGAGGTCACATATTCTACGGAAATCTCGTAACTAAAGGAGAAAAGCCCTAGTGATGGAATGAACCTGCCAGATGAGGAAGCCTCTGGGCACACAGCATGGACCGGGATTACTGCGGGACCCGCTGTTCAAAAGAGCAAATCTCTTCCGAAACCAAGGCAGCAGAGACAACGAAATCGTCCTTAGAAGTGAAAATCTGCTAAGGAAAAAAGGCGCTGGCGGCAGAGCAGCGCACGGCCCCCGCCGCGTTCCAGGGCAGCACCGCCAGGCAGGCTCTATTCACGCGAAAGGACTGAAATCGAACAGCAAAACAGCATTGCAAGAGCATGAAGTAATACCACCCCTGCAGTTCGTGTTTTCCTACCCAATTAGCTACTAAAGTGTAAGAGGGAAAAGAGAAAGGAAAAAAAAAATTAAAACGTGCTGCAAAGCCAGGAGATGTTTTGCAACTCTCGGGCTCCTGCAGCAGAGCTCTGCGCTCCCGACAGCCAGGGGCGAGGCGGGGGGACCTACGAGGAAGGGAGAAGAGGAGGGGGGAAAGGGAAGAGAAGAAGGAAGAATGGGGAGAAGCCCGCTCACTTGCTCCGCCGTCCCTCGGGCCCGTCCCGCGGCGCAGCCGGACTACACGCCCGGGATGCGGCCCCACGACCGCCAGCAGGGAGGTCAATGGGCTCCGGCCGGGGCCCGGGGGAGGAAGCGAGCGGTGGGGGCGGCCCCGGAGCCACCCCCGCCCGCCNCGCCCCGGGATGCTCGGCGGCCGCGGGGGACGGGATGGAGCCGCCCGAGCCGGGACCGCGCAGCCCCGGGAGCCGGTGCGCGTCCCTGGGCTGGCCGGGGGGTGCTGCCCGGCGGGGGACAGCGGCGCTTACCGTGGCTCAGCCGGGACGGGAACTCGCTGCTCCGTTGCAGTCCGTTCCCGAGTTTAACAAAACCGGTTTGAAATCATTGTTGAAAGCGCTGGGAACGAGCAGGGAGCAGCAAAGCCCCCCGAGCCTGCTGGAGGGCAAGGGAAGTGTTCGGAGCTGCTCCGCACCCCGCTGGGCACGGGCACGGGGGCAGCCCCTCCGCATTCGCCCGCGCTTCCCGCTGGAAATCGTCCTGTGGCTTTTCTTAGTTCTTAAGTGGTTCTAACCTCAGAATCTGGAGACATCTGCTAGAGCAGGATGCCTGGAGAAAGTGAAATGCCGTCCCAGGCTAGATGTTAATTTTAAATCGTGCAAACCCACAGCGCTCGTGAACAGGCAGAGGCAGGACGCTGTGGGCTGCAGGCAGGACACGCACTGCTCTGCCAGCTCACGTGTGAGGTCCCCTTGCCTCAAAGCAGGGAGCCATCCCCGCACTTCTGATGGCTCGGGGATTCCTGCTACCCTAAGAGAAACCAGAGAATCAAGGAGTCACACTGCTTTGCCATCACTACAAACTCCTCTTTGAGGGCTGCTGCTCCTGTCTGTGCTCCCTCCATCCCTGCTGATCATTTCATTTCCCCTCCACCACTAGTCCTGCTTTCCACTGGTGATGCAGCTGGAGCTGATAATGCTTCCCAGCTGGAGCCTGCAGCCCCCAGCCCCCTCCCCCCTCCGCCAGCTGCCTGGGGGCACCTGCAGCTCCAACCCACCTGCAGCCCCCAGCCCCTGCAGACACAGCCCAGCCTGCCACGCTACCCACATGCACTGAGGCACAGGAGTGCAGACAGCTCTGATGGGTTTAGGAAAGTGCTTTTATGCACCCCTGTGTGCTGGGGCTGCATATCCCTATGTGCCAGTGTCATGGGGATCAGCTCCATCACCTGCCCCAATGACAGACCCCTGCCACCACCACTTCCCTGATGCCCAGTGCTGCAGTGCAGAATAACAGCAAGCTGCAGGTTGCTCTCTGCTCCTGCGGTGTTGCCCCAGACCTGTGCACAGAGATGCAGATTGAAGCAGGGTCAGGGCCTCTTTGTGCAGACTCATCAGCCAGCCCAAAAATTTGCTTTGTCCATTCACTGGGGCTAGATAGGATTTTCTCAGTGATGTCCAGCTGCACAGGCAGTGCAGGGTGGGCTGGAAACCATGGGAGGTTATGGACACAGTGTCTCCCTGGACAAAACAAATGGTGTTAAGTCCAGAACACACTGTATACACCTCTGTTAAATTCAGGCAGGAAACTGAATTTCCATGTTCTTCCCATTGGTATTTTGTGCACAACTACCTGCCATGCTGCAGAGCCACAGAGCATTTAATTTCAGTTTAAAAATTCTAAGAACACTCACACTGTGGTGATGTATATCAGCAGCCTCTGCTGCCAGCCCAAGGTTTATGTGACTGCCTCTCATTAGCAAGATTTGGAGGTTAAGGCTTCTGGGATTTTCCAGTGGAGAAAAACGTGCTGATGGGCAGCCCAAGGGGCATCTGTGAAACCCTGTGTTAGCTTTAAGCTTTGTACTGGGAATAGCTGGGCCTCACCAGTCTGTCTCTGAAACAGCATCACCCTCTCACTTCACATTTGGCAAAACATAAGCACACAGAGTAAAACACATGAGTTAATCAGGGGAAAATATACTCTGGGATGAAGAAAGAGGCACTCCAGTGAATCGGTTTGCTAAGAATGGCAAATGCATTTTTGTGTGTGTGTGATTAAACAGAAAAAACCTCATGAAAGGCCTGTGTCTGGCAGAGGAGCTGTGGCATACACTGAGCTCCCAAGCTAAAATGCTTGAGGCATGCTCTGGATAAGGAAGGAAAAATGCTTTCCCTCTCAGTCAAGAGCACCCTTGATGCAAAGCATCAGCACCAAGAGAGAGCTGGTGGGGTGGAAGTGGCTCCTCACAGGGGCTTGGGCTGAGCAACTGCTCTGGAGAGGCTGAGCCTGAGCTTCCAAAGTGCACAGAGTGCAGGTGCTGACCTACACAGCAATTAATGGTCACAGGATGTAAAGAGAAGAGGGCTGAAAGGCTTTTCTGGGGGCATTTCACAGCCCTTGGGACATGCTCTGCCTCCCTAGAGCAGAGCAAAGTGCAAGTGCTGCTCCCCTGCAGGGACTGTGCCCCAGGCACCCCTGATGCTGTAGGGCTGTGGGGAGGAGGAGGCCATGGGGGGAATGGTACTGGGCACCTCCAACTGCCCAGTCTGGAGGTCCAGAATGTGGATTTCCTGAAAGCCAAGCAATGCACAGGTCTCAAGACAAGTGAAAGGAAACAAGGAATGCTGATGGGCTTTTCAGCTTAATTGGTTTTAGATTACATCAAATATTCCTATTCATTGAATATTCCTATTCAATAAGACCACAAAGATGCTTTGAGGGCTGGAGCTCCTCACCTACAAAGCCAGACTGAGAGCTGGATTGTTCAGCCTGGGGAAGAGAAGGTTCCAGGACACCTTAGAGCCCCTTCCAGTGCCCTAAGGGGCTCCAAGGGAGCTGGACAGGGACTTTGGACAAGGCCCTGGAGTCACAGGGCAAGGGGGAATGGCTTCCCACTGCCAGAGGGCAGGGTTAGATAGGATATTGGGAAGGAATTCTTCCCTGTGAGGGCGGGGAGGCCCTGGCCCAGATTGCCCAAAGAAGCTGTGGCTGCCCCTGGATCCCTGGAAGTGTCCAAGGCCAGGTTGGACGGGGCTTGGAGCAGCCTGGGACAGTGGAAGGGGTCCCTGCCCATGGCAGAGGGTACAATGAGATGAACTTAAAGGCCCCTTCCAACCCAAACCATTCTGTGATTCTGTAATTGACCACTCTGCCTTAGGAGGGAGTAAAGGCTGCTGCAAAGGCCTGACATGGTATCATGAGCATCCTTTTCCCTCCAGTCAGCGACTGCCACTGCCCCCAGTCTGGCCAGTCATGGCTGGCTTCACTTCCCTTCTGAGCAGGCCAAACCCCACCACATCTGCGTGGCTGGCTGTGGGGGCATGTCAGACCCCAGCCAGGGAGGGCTCACGTGCCCATGTCTGACCAGATCAGAGCTGACTGGGGTATGGATGTTGGGGGGTCAGTTGAGCCAACCCCCCTTGGAGCAGCAAGCTGCTCTGCAGTTGGGATCCTTCCATTGTGTCAGGGTGCTGTCTCAGGTAACTCCATGAGGCTGAGAACCCTCACCTCACTAGGGTAACCCAGCTCATTCTGGGTTACTCTTCTAAACCTTAAGCAATCTGAAGTCAATCGAGTAGAACTAATTCCACTGGACATCATGAATCTGTATTCAAATGCTGATGGAGCTTAATTGGCTTAATTAATTGAATTGGTTTAATAAATCCAGTTAATCTGGTTTAACTGGTATGTAAAATAAATCTCATTTGAATATATTATGTGTCTCAATTTTACAACACTCCCTCATCACACTATTCCTATTTTAGATTGATTCTCCAGACAGTTGGATAAAGTGGCTCTTAACCCCCCTCCAAGCAGCTCTAAATCTGCCATGGAACAGTGTGTTACCAGAAAAATGAACTATAATTAACACTGAACATCTCTCACTTTCCAGTCCTCCATAAGCTTATGAAGAGCAATGATGCCATGATGGCAGGGCAGCCTCATGGACAAGTCTTCTGGAGTGAGTTGCCTTTCCAGAGTCAAGACACCAGCTGTGCTTTAAAGTCCCTGCCCGTGTGCTGTGCGAGGCTGACAACACCAACACCAACACTGGCACTGCACCTGAGGCCAAATCCTTCCCTGGCAGTTCAGCTCCAAGGATCCTGGTGCACGTGCACTCCTGTTCATCTGTCCTGCTTCAAACATGGTTTTGGTTACCCTGGCCTGGGATTGCAGATGAGACAATGACAAATCCCCCTGTTTAACACACCTGCTTCACTTCTAGGACACTTGCTGGGCCTTATCTTCTGCTCATCAGTGACTGCACCTTTCCTACGAGGCCTCCTTCCTATAAACTATGTTTATGTGTCTATAAAGCATAAACCATGTTTATGTTTATGCTGTCTATGGTTTGAGACCCAGCTACAAAACCTTGTCTAACTCCTCTCTCAATTCACAGCCTTCCAGTTCCAGGACTTCAGACACAGCTAACGAGCAGGGTTTATAATGAAGGCAGCTCCTAATGAGCTGACACAAGATGCAGCATTGGATCATACTTGCTTTGAGAAGCACTGATCAAAGCCCTGTGCTTTCTGGTTGGAGAGCATAATTAACAACAATTTCTAAAAAGTCAAGTTTGGGTTGATTAAAAATGCCATCTGACAGCTCAAGAGTGTTGAGATGTCTCATGATCTGCAGCACAGATACAGCATAAACTCACCATGGTGTCCCTCCTCCCCAGGCAGGAGAAGGGCTTTTGTTCCTTTCCCGGCAGGCTGCAATCCCTTGGGTTTGCAGGGGATGGATCTGCCCCAGGAGGGCTCACAGGGCTGTGGGACCATCCCTCTGTGGGCAGCAGGCACTCAAGGTTCTCATGCTGCCCCACTTCCAGAGAGGTCTGGCACATCTGGTACATTCCCGCATCCGGTGGGGATGGAGGGGTCTGATGCCAACAGCAGCAAAGTGGAGGGCCTGCTCCAAGAAAGCAGGCAGTCTTCATAGTGGTTTGGGAGATTCCTGCCTCAGAGGAAGAGAAATGAAAGGAAGGAGAGCTGCTGAATCCTTTCTGGACTCCCACTTCACCCTGAGATCCTCCTGCTTAATTCCTCAGCCATGTGAGGTCTAGAATGCACAAACAGACACGTTTGACCAAACAGACCCCAACCACAGCCCGTGCAACAAATTTCTGAGCACACCACTGATACCTCCCATACCTGTCAGGGAGAGGGAGCCACTGGAGAAAATCACAGGCTTTTGAAAGCAACACTCTGCATCTGTTCTGCTTCAGAAAAAGAGCCACAGCTTTGGCCTTTCCCTCCTGCCTTCAGCTCCTGCTAAAACTTATTTCACCTGACACAAGAAAATTCTTTATTCCCTGTTTCTAGTGCTTCTCGCCCACTCTGTCCACACCCTGCTCCAACTTGCAGGAGAGCAGAGTCTTTTCCCAGGTGATTTCATTATCAGGGGAACATTGTACCCTACAAACCACATCACCACAATCACCATCAGCCCCTTATCTGGAGCTTCTGAATCTGAATGGAGGCCATGGGCACTCAACCCCTGTTGTAAGGGAACTACAGAACTACTTTGTCAGCTCAACTTAGAGATAAAAACTAAAAGCAAAGGCAGTAAACCACTTTCCTGGTACCTGATCTAGTGAGTGGCATCCCTGCTCATGGCAGGGCAGGGTTGGAACAAGATTAAATTTAAGGTCCCTTCTAGACTAAATCATCCTGTGATTCTGTGATGAAGTACAGGAGGATGTCTTGGGGGCATCAGAGTCTCTGAGACCTTCTCAACCACCCCATCAGCAGCTCTGCACTGATTCCTGCACGCCTCTCACCTCACAGGAGCTGGACCAGACCCTTCCTCATTCAGGCCAAAGTTGGGTTCAGTCCTAATCAAGATAAAAACCCAATTCACAGGAAATTCACCTTGTATTTTTACAGACAGGTGTGATACAGATCCTGTGATGCCTTCTGGAATGAGGTATCTCATTTATTATGATGGAAACAAAACCTCTTCAAAGTTGCTGTGGTCTTCCAGAGTGTCAGGCATGACCAAACTGCCCGGGGAAATTAGGGGGTTATGGAAGAGGGTCTCCGTGGCTGGCTTGTCTTAAAAAAGCTGACTTATAAAAGCCACAGCTGCTGATTAGGACACAGCACCTCTGATGGCTCATAATCAGCCCTTGCTTCAAAGCACAGAGGAGAATTGAAGAAACTTTTTCCTCTGCAGGGTGATCTGGCTCCCTGCTAGGAACCAATAATCACCTCTGCTGATGGCTGAGTTTCTGTCTCTCGGTGAGACACAAACTCATGCACTCGGTGGAGATATTATCAGAATGTGGAGTTGCTCAAGAGATGGAGAACTCCTGCTTTGGGCAGATGACATGGAATGGAAACAACGACCCTTCCTAGATGATCCAGGTGCCCACCACTAAAATTTTTTTTCCAGAGATGAGGCATTAAAATGATGATACAAGAGAGGAATTTTTATTTCTATGGCACCAAAAACAGCAGATGGGGATTTTTTTTTTTCTGAAAAAATCTGAGAGCTGGACCTGTCTGATAGCGCTGACATTCTCCAAAAGGATGAGAAGTGGAAGGTGATTTTAGTACATATATCACCAGTGAAGGCAAAGATGAGCAGACATGTGAGTTAGAAACTGAGTGTGAGATAAAAGGAGAAATCAGAAGCCCTTCCAGAGATGACATGTATGTGTTTGCACATCAAAATTGCTGTATATGAAAGACTTCTACTCTGTTTCAGCTGAATGCCCTCACAGAGATGCAAAATGGACAGCTGAATTTCTAAGTGAATTTCAACTGCCCTGAAAAACTCCAACTTAGGTCTTAAATCAAGTTCAGGAGTAATGAAAATGAGGTTTCCAGCACATGGAGACCTGCAGTAATTTTTGAATTCTAGAAGAGGAAGATGAAACTGAATAAAGGAAAACAAGGTCAATTCTGAGCTTGATTGCTGCCCACAGGGAACCAGGATGGAGCTCATCAAATGCTCTTACCTGAGCAATAAATGATGTGATGGCCTGGAGCTGAAAGGTCTTGTCTGAGACCAGCAGCAAAAATAAAGATGATGTTAATCTGCATTGATTAATCAGATCTTAATCTGGCAGTGATGTCTGCAGAAATTTAGATACCTTCCTTCACCTGATGCAGTCTTCTCCATCATCAGCTTTCACGTATGGTTTGACTTAATCAGTTTTGTGCAGAAGATTTTGAGACACAGTGTCAAGTGCTTTAGTAAAATCTAAATATATTACTGCAATCTCTTCCAGCATCAGTCACCACACAGACTCAGAGCTGACAATTCCCTTCTCCTCTAACTCCTAATTATTAACTAAATAGGGAAAATAATAAAAGACAGGGAGGAGAAGCAATCAATACAGCCATGGCTTATTGTCCTTTCTTTGCTACCAGCAGGGCCCTGTGGACACTGATTATGGATCTCTCTACATGGATACAGCAGAGGTTTTTCCTTCTCTCTTTGCTCCTTTTCAGTTAGCACCGAAGCAGATTTATTTGTACAATTTGCTGCCAGCTCACTTCTCTCTTGTGCCTCTGTACCACATGGTTTTCCAAACTTTTGGACTTTCATCAGTTTTAATTTCCTGCACCACAGGACCACCTCCACCAGGACCACACACAGTCCCATCAGCCCTGCTCACACAGCACAGGCATCTGCTCCTTCAGCAGGCAGCTGGTACCTGGGCCCAGTTTGACTAATTGCTGCCAGTGGGCAGAGAGGGGACATGGGACCATGGCAAGATGCCTGCAGAGCTGGCAGAGGCAATGGGGCAGTGTGGTGGTCAGGCTGAGCCCACCTGTGCTCTGCTCCATTCCCTGCACAGACACCTCCCAAACAACCCTTGCTGTGCTGGCCCAAAATGTCCTGAGATGGGAAATCTAGGCCCTGTCAAAGTTAAAGGCTTGGTATTCTTTTTCTTCAGGTGGAAGGCAAACATTTGGGAATAGATGTGAATGTGTTTGAGTCTTGCCTTGCCTCTCCAAGGTGTGCATGCCCCAGTTTTGAACTTCCTCCAAGAAGCAGCCAGCAGTGTTTTAGCTTTTATCCAGGAATATTATAATGGAAGACAAGAAAATAAATTTGTTGTACACTTTATCAGCAATTCTGAGGGAAATCAAAAAATATTTATCTTTGGCACTTGCTCCTCTCCATCCTCCATGAGGCTCAAACTTCCTCAGAGCTCAGATCTTTGCATTTCATTCCTGATGGTGTTTGTTTGTTTGTTTGTTTTTCCCATGAGTTTTGCTAATAGCTTCTTTTTTTTTTCCCTTTTAACTCATGCAAACTTTGGTATCCACAGCCTCCAGTGGTGATGAGCCCGGAGTTCATCCCCCATTCCTGGAAGCTGCACTTTCCAGGGAATCAATGGTGCTGTGCAAACACTCAGAGCATGAAATGATCATGCAAATCTCCTAGCCACACTTGGTCCCAGGATTGTTTAAGGCATTGCATGAGGCCTCAGCAGGAGAAGCCCTGGTCAATGGGGGGATACTCTTTGTCCCACAGGACCCCCATCTCCTTTTCACAACAGTCTGTCCTGTGGGAAGGCCAGAGAGGAGAAAAAGGAAAGATCCCTCAGGTTTCCATTTGGCTGCATTTTCCCAGACTGTAAATCAAGTAGCGAGAAGCCTGGAGGGCAAAACAGCCTCATAAATACCTCAGTGTTAAGGGTGACTCTGCAAACAACTGAGCAAGGCCCTTCCCTTGTCCAAAACCTCCGAGGGACATGGTTTTCATTTGGTGTGAACTGACATCTCAGCCTGGGCTCAGGATTTTGGAGATGTGTTAATGTGATGATCCTTAACACATTCAGTCCCCAGGGGCAGTATTAATCCACTGCTTTCCTTGTGGTTTATAAACTCCTGGCCTGGCTTTATGGGGACCTGCATGTGTCAAATGCATCATTTTCTACAGAAACAAGGGAGGAAAGACCCTGTTGTTACTGCAGCACGTCAAAAAACCCCACTGGCAGAGTAACACAGCAAAGGCAGAACACTCCTGCACATGGTGCTCACGGGAGCTAGTGATGAATTGCTGCGGATGTTTTCCAAACACCCTGGCCAAATCTCTAGATTCACAGCCTTCCCTCTCCCCAGGTCTCACTCCACAGCCCAGCTCTCCTTGCTGAAACACCAACCCACGGTACCTCACTTCTTTCCCATATGGCCAGACAGGATCTCTTGAGAGCCGGCCTGGGTTTGCACAGCCCAGCCAGGGATCACCTGCACCGCAGCCTGGGGCTTTGGCCTCTGCCGTTGGCAGGAATTCTCGTGGGACGGTGGATCCTCCCATCCCTGCTCTGCTCCAGCAGTGAAATCAGAACCTCTGGAGAAGGCTCATCCCAGCAGCTCCTGTGTCCCAGTGAGGGAGCTGCAGCCACGGCACGGCTGCACCCAGAGCAAGCAGCGCTGGAGCCCGAGGTGACACAGAACAGGGAAACCCAGCTGCCAGAGCCCTGCACTCCCCACACTGGGTTCTCCCCTCGCCCGAACTCTGAACTGGACAGATGAGAACGCATTTGGAAAGAACTTTCCTTTCCTTTTGGATCTTCCCACTTCAGCTATAGTCTTTTCCAACTTGGATACACACTGTAGCTCCATCTGTTTCATGATTTCACACACAGGAGACTTCCTTTGTCCTCCCTGTTTTGTTTCAAATAGGGCCGATCCAATGTAACATTCAGGAAGAGGGTGAGGATACAGTGTATTTCCCAGTGAGAGTGTCCCTGCTGTCAGCATTTTTCACCTAGGCAGTTTTACAAAGCTGAAGGAACCTCAGGTTCTGCCAGGGGAGATTTAGGTTGGCTATTAGAAAAAAATTTCTTCACTGTTAGGGTAGTCAGGCACTGGCACAGGCTGCCCAGGGCAGTGGTAGAGTAATCAGCCCAGGAGGTGTTCAAAAAACATGTAGATATGGCACCTGGGGACGTGGTTTGGTGGTTGGTTAATGGTTGGACTTGTACGGAAAATCCTGCTGTGAAAAGCCAGTGTCCATAGAGGAGACAGAGGAGCCCTGCAACTTTATTCAGACAAAGGGAGAGACTCATCGGGGCACGCGTCTGCGGGGTTTTCTCTCTCGAGGTTTCAGAGGGCGCAACCCCCTTTTCTAAATTCCTGGCTGCATGTTGCCCTCTTCCTTTCCCCATTGCCTGAGGTACCAGGAAGGTACAGCCTTCCTAACTGCCTACCCCATATGCCCCCTTGAACCTGGAATTTTACCCAGAAGTTCAGAAAGTCAGGCTTGTGCAGACCCATTTTTCTGTTTCAGGAATCAGGCTGTGTGGGCTCTATAATAAACCTGCTGCCTGAAGTTGGTAGAGACATTTAGACCCATTTCAAAGATGTCAACACCCATACCTTCACCCATGGAATTGTTTGCAAAGACATGAGCACACACCTTTCCTGTCACGAGGAACTGTTACCTGTGACACAACCCTGCTGTCCTGGCAAGGTTGAACACCTGCCTGCCCAGGAGAAGTGGGGAATGAATTCCTTGTTCTATTTTGCCTGCATGGCCTTTGCTTTCCCTAATAAACTGTCTTTATCTCAACCCATGAGTTCTCTCACTTTTACTCTTATGATGCTCTCCCCCATCCCACTGGGAAGGGGTGAATGAGCAGTGTGGGGCTGAGTTGCTGGCTAGGGTTAAACCACAACATCCCGGTGTACCTAGGGAGGATTTTCCTGTGTCAGCTCGGCAAACAGCACTGATCCCCATGGGCAGCACACAGGAGTACAGCTCATGGAACAATATAATATAGCAATAATATAGAAAGTGGGGGGAGGTGTATTAGTGATGAAGTTTATCTCCAGGTTTAATTTTTTTCTCTTCTTGCTGCTAAGTGATGTCTACTTGAATTTTATCCCAGGGAATCCTACCATGATGGGTTATGGGCACGGCTTTCAAAGAGCTTCAGGCACCCAGCAGGAGATCCCAGTGCCTGGACAGTTATTTTTATTAGCTGACAGGTATTTGAGAGTTGGGCTCTCAGGAAAATAGAAATAGGAATTGCAGAATATCACCTGGCACCTGTCAGCCTGAGCAGTGAACGAGTGCTGACAATGTAACTTCCACTACATCTTACCTGTGCAAGATTCTCATGATTGCAGGCCCAAAACTAACTGGCACCAGAGCTCTGTACCAGCAGCTGCCCCTTGTACATCACATGAGTATTTTAACCTGTCTTTTGTAACTACGTCTTTGCACCAGTTGAAATGTTACTTAGCATGTGTGCCAGGTTGAGGTACCCAGCATTTTCCCAGCTAGAAATGTCATGAAGCAGAAATACAGTTCAGACTCTGTTAGCTTAAAATCCAGGCCCTGGCACAAATATCTCCTATGCCAGCTGTGCCACATCAGGTCAGTACTGGTGCAGGGCCTGTTGCTACATGAACAGAATGTGTCCCTTTGCTGCATTTACCCGTTCCAGCACAAGCTGCTCTCAGTGAAAAGAGTCAGATACACACACCTAGGACTTTTTCCTCAACTGGCTTTGTCAGATGATCCACTGGAAACCCAACCAGCCACAAGAGAAGGCAGGAACCGATTTACCCAGCAGCTACCCTGTTGCAAGACTCCTCGCCTCCATGGAGGTGTGGAGCGGAGTAGGAGAGGGGAGTGGGAGCAGCTGGGCTGTGATGCCCAGCGTTGGTACATTTGAGCCCTGAGCAGCAGCAGAGGAGTGGTGTTATCTCTGTCAGGAAGTTCATGCTCTCCACCTGCCAATTACCACCTCACCCAATGCCTCTGCCATGGTTTCACCCATGGTTTAACCAGTATTTGCTGCAGCTGGAAGGGGTAGGTAAAGCCCTCCCCACCTCCTGCCATGCTGCCCCTCCTGATTTTGTGATGGCAGAAGCCCTTGCCTCACCTAAATCTTAACTCCAAGCCAACATGCAGATAGTCATCTGTCCTTCTTGCCAGCAAGGTGCAGCTTAACAGCAAAGTGCCTGCATTAAAGCTTTCTTGTCCGTTGGGGGGAATTCTACTGCCTGCAGAAAGCCAGAGGCTTGGGAGGATCATACACTTAGTTCATCTCCTGTACAAAGAGATCCTTGGGTTTTGGGGATCATTTTTAGCACTGCCAAACCACAGAGACTTGATGCAAAAGGTAGTGGTGTCGGTAGTGCTGCTCCAGCAGGCTTCGTGCCTCAGGTGACTTTCCTGGACTACAGCAGCCTAATCCCTTTTTTGGTTGTTTTTAATACTTATATGCCAACAGCATGCAGGTGCCTGAAGAGAGGTGTCACTCTCATGGCCCAGGCTGTGCTCCCCCTGGGACAGCAGGTGATGCTGGAGGCTCCAGGTGTCCAGGGCTCCATCTCCTGGCCAGTCCCAGCCTGCAGGAATCCACCTACCCCTAGCACAGCTTTGGGCACCACAGTATCAGAAGGATCTAAAGTTATTGGAGAGCATCCAAAAGAGGGACATGAGGATGGTGAAGGGTCTGGAGGGAACTAGAGCTATGTGAGGAGTGGCTGAGGGCAGTTGGTTGTGGGTTCAGCCTGGGGGAGACTGAGGGCAGAGCTCACCAGGGGCTGCAGCTTCATCCTGAGGGGCAGCTCCGAACTCTGCTCTCTGTGACCAGGGACAGGACCCAGGAACAGCTGGAGCTGTGTCAGGGGAGCATCAGGTTGGCTATCAGGGAAAGTTTCTTCCCCCAGAGGGTGCTGGGCACTGACCAGGCTCCCCAGGGAATGGGCACGGCCCCGAGGCTGCCAGAGCTCCAGGAGCGTTTGGACAGCGCTGCCAGGGATGCACAGGGTGGGATTGTTGGGGTGTCTGTGCAGGGCCAGGGGTTTGACTCATGATCCTTGTGTGTCACTTCTGATTCAGGATATTTCATGATTATAGAGAAGCAGCTGTCTGAAAATAAGCTCTTCTTGTCCTGCTGCTGTGCTTCCCAGGGTCTCACAGCATTGCAGCTGGTGAGTTCGTTGATTAAACTATTTTCTGAGTGTCTGATCTCCCCATCAGCCCTGCTGAGCCCAGGGATATCTGGCTGAGCTCTATCTTGGGTCATGCTTCAGAAGCATAACTACTCACATTTCTTTACAAGATTCAGGGCAGGAAGGGGCCAGCCTAATTGCCACATTCAGTTGCAAAGTCTACAGAGAGAGAAAACATTCTTTGCCTGTGCCAAAAGTGCAAATTACAACTGGAAGAATGTTGAGTTGGTGACTGTGGAAATTCACGATGTGTGATGATTTTTCTGATATTTTGTAATGTTTTATAAGGGGTTTTAAAATCCTGTCCCGATGAATCACCTGCAATTCTCAATTTCTCTTTTAAAAAGTCTGTGGTCACGTGGCTGCAGAGAATCACGAGCATCTCAACCTGAAGATTCAGCCATTGAAGGCAAAGAACCACTTCTTTCCTACTTTCTAAATTTTTGTTAACTTTCATTCTGCTGTGCATGGGGGAGGACTGAATTCCTGCTCCTCAGCTGCCTGAACACACAGTGCCGAGTGCCAGCTACGGGCTCTTCTGGAGAACTGCACTGCTCCGCAGCAAGAGCTGATCCCGACGGGATCCAGCAGCACTCGGAGTCCGCGGTACCAACCCGGCAGCTCCCACAGCCGCAGAACGAGGCAGATTCCCCTCTCCATCAAAAAACCCCAAAAATTCTCTTTTATGCTGATGCAAACCAAGGGCGGCAGCAGCAGTTTGCCGTGCTCTGTGGCCGCTGGGCTGAGGGTGGTTCTGCCGGGGTTCCTGGGGGACCGGGCTGACACCCGGCCCGTGGGATGGTGCCGCTTCCACCTCCAGCTGCGGGGCCTGGGCGGCCCCGGGGAGCTCCAACCGCACAGCGCCGGAGGCTCTGTGTTCTCGAGGCGCTCCACCGCCAAGGCTGAGGGGAACAAACCCCGTTTATGTCCTGACCCCAGGAGAGGCCGGGTGCCACGGGCTGTGGGACGGGCCCGCGGTGCCTGAGCCCCCTCAGAGGCATTGCTGAGAGGGAAGAGCCGAACGCACCGGAGAGAAAAGCGGCTTCCCCGGGCCCAGCGGGGGATCCCCGGCACTGTCCCGCCCGCGCCGGGCAGGCACAGCGACCACCGGGACCCCCCCTCCCCGACACCCTCCGGGCTGCGGCGGAGCGAGACCCCGAACCGCCCGGAACCCCTCAGGCCCCGGAGCCGCTCCCGCCTTCGCCGCGCGCGGGACA
>VWZW01002472.1:341647-378255 GCA_013397115.1 Edolisoma coerulescens | reverse complement strand
CCGCCCGCAGGTCCTGGCAGGGCCATAGGGAGCGCGGGGCCGGCGCCGGCGGGCGGAGTGGCGGGGCTGCGGCCAGGCTGATGCTGCCCGCGGGCCGCGGCCGAAGGTGAGGGGGGCTCNGAGTGGGGACCCGCCCGGCACCTCCCTCCCGGGCCCTCCATCCCCGAGCGGCCCGGAGGGAGGACGGAGGCCCAGGCCCTGGTCCCACAGCCGTGTCCGAGGCTCCGCGGGCCGGAGGTGCTGGTCCCGTCCCGGTGCCGCAACGCCGGCCCCCGTCGCTATTTGTTCCCTTCAGGGATGATGAGGAAGAGGAGCGGCCTCAGCTACAGCCAGGCTCTAGCACTGAACATGGTGAGCACTTCCCCCGGGCCAGTGTCCCCTCGTGTCACACCGGCCCCGGGCCAGTTGCGGTATTAGGAGTCATTCCAGTGCTCTGCATTGACCTAAATACCCCCTCTGCCTTCTTCCTCCCGCTCTCCTCCTTGGGCTTAGCTTGGAGTCGTGCCTCGTTAACCAAGGCCAGCGATGAAGTGACTGTGGGCCTGACCCAGGTGTGGGAATGTCACTTGTTGAGGTTGACTCGGGAGAACTGTCCTCCTGTGGCTCACATCCATCCTGGGTCTTCAGAGCTTCTGGCAAGCCTGCCTGCACCCTCTGTGCAGTGGCTGCTCCCACAGCCAAAAAAATACCCCCTGCACCATTCGTTAGGTTTCGTTTCCTTCTGTGACACCTGGAGGAGCCAGATAGTGAAGTGACAAGTGGGGAACATCGAGGTTTGAGCCTTCTGATATGTTTTGTCCTCTTGCAGAAGACAGACCTTCACCCAAGGAGCTGGAGGAGCTGGAACTGCTGAACAGGGCCTTAGAGAAGGCACTGAAAGTCAGGAAAAGCATCTTGAAAACTCCATTAGAGGCTCAGGAAGCTACAGGACAGAAATGGGCAGGTGAGGGACATGCTCCCAGGAAAGCTGAAAAGCAGCAGGTGCCTGTACCTGTTGAGGATGTTCCTGAGAGCAGGAAGGTGAGAGCTGGAAGCAAAAAGCCTTTGTTGTTGAAGAAGCCCTCTCCATACCAGTTAAGAGCCCCTTATAGGACTGACCCAGATGTGAAGAAACTGCAAAGGAAAGTCCCAGCCAGATGTGTTTCTCAAGGCCCCAGGACAGCTGGGAAGATTTCCTCAAAAGGTATGAGTTCCAAACAAGGAAGGAGTCACAGGACAGCAATTGGTGCCAGTGCCAGAGAGGTCTGTGCTGCAGCTGAGCCCCAGGAGACACCTGGCTTGTCTGAATCTGCCCCAAATGAGCAGCAAAGCTTTTCTGGAAGGGATTCAGTGGTGGGAAAGAATTCCATAGCTGCTGGCAAGCAGTTACTTGATGCAGGGAAGAAAAGCTGTGGTTTCCTGGGAGAATCCAGCAAAAAGGAGGACACTGCAGCTGCATGGGGAAGGAGCACCTCACTGGGGACAGGCACACTGCAGGAAAAGGGGTAAGTGTGGGAGGTGGGCACCTCTCCTGTTCTGCTCCACACTCACAGGCACATGTACAGATCCTGCTGGCTGTGGCTGCTCTGGGGGTCCCAGCCTGTCTTCATCCTCCTCACATCCCTGTCAAGAGGAAGGAAGGATCCTATACAGTTTAAAAGCCTTTAGTGTGGTTGAGTAAGTGTTTTCATTTTAAGGGCTTATTGTTGGATGGCTGGGACTTTGAAAGCCTTTCAATTAAGACTTTTGATGTTTCATAGTCCCCTGTGAGTGCTTTGGAAAGCTGTCTCTGTAGAGCTTTCTTGAGCCTTAGCTTTCCTCTGAGTGTACTCTCTATTATAGCATATTGATTTTTTTGTTTATTCTGTTTTTTACAGAGTGATAATACATAATGCATGAATTTTCTCTCTCTCTCTCAAAAGCATGTGCCCAGTGCTGTTTGGAGTGATGGCATCTGGGTTTAATACTGTCCCTGTTAACCTGTAACATACTGCCCACGTAACTACACAAATCAGGATTGACTAGAATGCAGTTGTTTCGAGGGTTTGGTGTAGGAAGGATTATGAAGGGAATGTTACTGAGATTCTCTGTGGAAAAGTGGCAAAATAATACTTGGAAGATTGGCTTTGCATTCAGGCCTGTCTGTCTTGTTTAAGTAATTTCTTTCTTCTTTTGCTTTAACGAAACAGTAAAGCTCAGATCTGATGTCCCTGGAAAGTTTTGAGGAATATTTCTCTCAGCTGCCACAACCTAACTCTTGTGTTTCTGCAGGGAGGAAATTATCCCTTTTCACTGGCATTGGAAGGGCCCCAGGACACTTCAGTGACAGTTGCTGTGGGGACAGGGATCTGGATTCAGACATTTACTTAAATTCCCAACTGTGGCCTTGCATTTCTAGTCTGCATGTGACTAACAACTGCCAACCCTCCTGATTTTGTAATAACAATTTAGGGATTATTTTGCTTCAGGGTTAAGAATCATATTCCCAGTGGAAGCCGGAATGTCCCTTTCCTATTTCTTTGAGTGTGATATGGTGCTAAGCAAAGATGCCTTGTCCTGCTAAGGTCGGGCAATAGGGTATGGGAGACCAGCTTCCCTGAAGGTGTTGTTTCCATGTCTGCACTCTGCTGTGCCATGGCTTTGCTCCCACCCTGGATGAACCTCTGATGGCTGGTGGCAGGATGCAGGGGCTCTGCCAGCTCAGCTCCGTGATGCCTGTGGAGTTGAATGAGCAACCTAATCTTCCCTCCTGGAGGACAGTCTGAAGACAGTGGTGGATCCAATCTCCGGAGTTGCTGACATCTCCCATTGCAGCTAAATTAATTTCAGATTTTGACAAAACACCATTTTCCCTGTTGGAAGACAAGGCTCAGTTAATTGCTTTCCAGCAGCCAGGATTGATCCTTCTCCTGTTTTACAGATGCCAGCTGAAGCTCCCCCTTCCCTACAGGAAAGCCTATTCTAGGAACTCCAGGTAAAACCAGTCTGACCAGTTCAGTCCAGAACTACCCTCAGCTTCAGGGCTGTGAGGAGGGGTCAGGTGCGGCTGTTCTGTGTGCCCCGGGGAGGCGGTGACCCCACAGGGCATGGAGCCTGAATGGGGAGCAGGAAGAGCTCCCATACTGCAAGGCTGCTGCTGAGGATGTGTCCTCGTGTTATTGTAGCTACTAGTGCTACTTTTGTTTTCTGACTGCTAATTAGTGTTAATCACTGAGTCATAAAGGCCCTGGAATGCTTTAATCGTGGGTTTAACAGTGAAGCAGAAGTCTCTGCTGGTGCCATACACCTGTTGAAGGCAGGACACCCTGTGGGGTGGGTGTCTGTATACACTATCCGATTAGAGTTTCCCAAACCATCCTTGCCCTGCCTCTGCAGCCTGGAAGCACCACAGTTGTGTGTGTTTGAGGCTGGTTCCTGCTGCTGAACCCTTACACAGAGCTCTTACACAGTGTTACTGCAGTGATGGTGCAGGTGGTTGGGGTTTGGGTGCTCTAGTCCATTCTCTAGTCTTTTGGAAGGGTTTCCCACATTTCCTCTGAGAAATCTTGCCATAATTCATCAGATTGCTAATTATGTGTTTTGTTCAGATATTAAGCATAAACCCTTTCTTAAATCTAACTATAGTCCCTTGTGCTGCCCTCAAGAACTTCTCCTCCTCTCGGAAACTATCATTTGTCAGACACCAGTTTGTGAGTTGCCCTTCTGCAAGTTGTAAAGACTTTATACCCTTCATTTTCACTTCTAAATTGAGCCTTTCAGTATTCTAATCACTTTGGTGTAATTTTATACTTCTCACTATTGCTTTCAACTCAGTAACAGATTGAGAATAACCTTTGCACTAAAGATCCCTTGTATCTTTTGCATCTTGCCTGGGAACTTGTGTTCTTTCCTGTTCCTTTAACCTTGCCACTTCTTTGCATAATGTATTTCTGAAATCTGCAGATTCTAACATGATTTAAAAGACCCATTAGGCTAGAGAGAAGACGCACGCACACTTGAGTTAGTCAGGCACTGCAGAACTATTTTAAGCTTCCTCCTGATGGCTCTCGGTTATTGCGGCAGGTTTTGGGAGACAGTCCTTAAGGAAAGGATATTATGGGGACTGTGCATCCATGAGGATGTTGGACTCTGAGTGAAATGCATCTCTCTGGTAGTGCTGTTATTTGTGCAATGCTTTATTTAAAAAACTGGACTCTGGTATGAAGTCCTGCCCAGCTTCCTCATGATACTGTCCTTAAACCTCTGTCTTGCATCCCCGACATGCTGCTGTCATTCTGCTTGCCAAACATACCACTTTGTCCCCAGTAAAAAATTGCTAAAGAAGAATCTTGAGGAAGTTTGGAATATGAAGTAATTGGGGTGAGAGTTTGTCCTGTCTGCTCTTTTTTTGTACACCTTTACTAACAGAATAAATTTACAGAAATGCAAATGACTTACTCCTAAGAAAGGAAGGGAAGATTTGTTTCCTATGGGATATAAACACAGGCAGGACAATACAACAGAATGAGCTGCAAGTTCACATTCTGCTGATGGAAATGTGCTGTCTGTCTTCTCATCCTTCCTCTCAAAATAAGAGGAGAGAGTAACAGGTGTTTCGCAGTGTCTGATGCTTTCTGCAGGATATCCTTGTTGATCTGACACCAGCTGTGGGAATGAGTTGGGAAGGGCTGGTAAATAACCTGTGAGAGGGGGGGGGAGGGGGCCACTTGTAATTAAAGCACTGATGTGCCACACTGGTGTGTCACAGCTCAGCGAGAGCACTGTCTGGTACACAGGAGCATAACTTCCACCTCCTGCCCCTTTGGAATTTCAGGGCATGGGAGAGATGTCGTTTGTGCCGAACAAGTGCAGATGCAGCAGCTGCAAGGACCCGTTTTATGGAGAGGATCCAGACAACTGTATCCTTTCCCAGGAGGCACGGGGTGCAATTGCTCTGCAGTGAGCTCCCAGCTGGAGAGAGTTATGCCTCCAATAACAGCAGTTCCAGTTGGGTCTCTAGGCAGTGGGGTTTTTCATAGTACAGCTGTTGAGCACTTGTAAAACTTCTGATCCAGCCAAACATGGCTACAAGGCAAACATGCCCTACACAGCTGTGCTGTGCTGTCCTCACCTTCCCCCTGCAATGCCACTTCCCAGGCTCGTCCCCTCTGCCCTGATCCCAGCTGGCCTGGGGCTCTGGGTGCTGCACAGAGCTGGTGCTGTGGAACCTTCCTTAAGCTGCTGCTGTTTGAGTTTTCCTCCCCGAAGCCAACCCCCAGTCCTGCAGAGATAGAGGAGGAATTAAGGGGCCTCCAGGATGTCCCCTCCCATCTGAGGCAGTATGTGGAAGCTGAGCCTGGAGGTAAGGAGGGAGAAAGGGCAGTGGTGGGGCAGAAGGTGGAATAAGGATGATTTGGGCTCCAGTTCCGTGTGGTTTGTGTTCTTGGCGTGTGCTGGACATGAGGGACAGGAGCATTCTCCACCTGAAATGAAGGCTGGTGAACCCAAGGCCATTCTGGAAACTGTTTGGGGAGGAAGGTTCCAGTGCTCATACCTTTTCTCTGCTTCTCTTGTAGACCTTCCCACTCTGCAAGGAGACTATGAAAGCCTTCTGACCTTGGAGGGTTTGCAAACCACAGTGTCCCAGTGCCTGCAGAAGCTGCAGCTGCTGCGAGCAGGTGAGACAGTTGTGTTTGTGGTCAGGTATGAACGTGGCCCTTTGCCATCTGTGTGCAGGACACTGGACCAAGGTCATTTTTCTCCTGATTACCTTAATGGTAATGGAGCACTTAATTCTCTGGTGGCAAACAAAGCTGTGGTACCAGGGTGCCACCCCTCTGCGTTCAGGAGAGGCTTGGAGCTTTGAACTGCTGCAGTTCAAGAGGGCTGGGGAGGGGATAATGCAGGCCACAGCTTAGGGTGTCCTGATTGTGCCATGTGTGAGGAGCTTACCCTGATTAATACAGTGTCATTAGTTTCTGGGAACACTAAGTAGATCATAAATTCTGCAAGTACAGATTTAACTTGTATGTTTTTGTCTCCTGCCTTTTCTTGTACCCTGGCAGCTCTGGAGTCCCAGCTGAGGCTGCGCCCAGACTGCACTGGGGATGTGGGGAGCTGCTCTCCAGCCTGTGTCCCTGCCAGGGGACAGACGTGTGACGGTGCAGACATGCTGGCTGTGCCTCTCCTCTGTTACTCCAGTCTCCAGGAGCTGAGGGACCTGTTTGCCTTGAAGCTGCAAGTGTCAATGCTGCACCAAGAGATTGCCTTACAAAAGGTGATTCTGGAGAAGTGTCAGTGGTCCTGGAGCAGGGAAAGGAAAGGACAATTGTGGGGCAGCAGCTTCTGTACAAGGTGTTGGTGGGCAGCAGCAGCGTAGCAAGTTTCCCCGGTGATGTTTCTGTGTTCATGCCTTGTTCTCTTTGTAGGTGAATGGGACTCTTTTTTGTTGTTGTTGTTTTTAGGGCCAGAGCAGAGGCCTTTACATGCCTGACCCTCTCCTGATAAGATTTTATTTAGGTATTCTGAAAGAATTTGGTAGTGGAGGATGTTGTAGGTAATGCCTGATGGCCCCTTTTGTCAGGCCTTTACAGCCCTGTTAGGGCACCCACTCCCTCATTCCCTCCTGTGTGACTTCCAGCTGGTGAACTCCTCTGTTCTCTGTTCCTTTCCTTTTAAATCTCAAACCACTGTGCTGCTGATCTTGCTTTTACCATTCTGAGACTGTAAGAACAGGGTAGGAGGTGTCAGCATCTTCAGCAGCCTGAGCAGAGAGTTTGCTACACAGGGATTACTTGGTCTTCTCAGCCAGCAGCAAAGGGCAGAAAAGATCTGTGAAATCACATCTACTCCTTTGACCTGTTCTTTGCCATTGACCTGAATGATAGAGGTTTTGGAAAAGTCATTTTTTTGTAAGCCAGAGAGGCATTATTAATAACTGGCTGCAGCCCTGTGGCTGAAGATTGATTGCTACCTGACTTCAAATGGGATTTCAGCATTATAATCCTGAATTATGGATTATGAAGGGTTTGATTTTTTTTTTTTATCTGCCCAAAATGAAGTGGTGACCATAAGTCTGCTTCCTGCTGCTCTGTTGGCTGACTCAGTTTCTTCTGCACATGTACCCAAATAGGTGCTTTGTGCCAGGTGAGCCCTGAAGGTCTGAAGCAGCTCTGTGCAGAGTGTGCAGGATAAGTGAAATTACTGGGACATGGAACAAGATAAATACCCCAGAAAAGGATGTACCTATTTCTGGGCCAAGCCTGTCCATTGCCTTTCCATGGAGGAATGCCAAGTATCATAGAAATTCCTGGTAGCTCTTAGTCTGTCTTTGATGGTGAAGATCTGTTTCTTCTTAGGTATCAGGAGCAGAGCAGGTGGATGGAAGTGGAGCAGTGCAGCACTCCTTCATATGCCAACTTTCCCCTTAGGTAGCTTTCATGTCTGTAGAAAGAGACTTCCCAGAGATGAGCAGCTGTGTCCTCCTTCCCTGTCCCTGCACAGAGACTTGTGTAGAACAGGAGAGGGACCCTCCTGGAGACACTCTGTGCTCTATTCTGTTTGGGTCTTCCTCTGTATCCACCAGGGAACAGTCATGGAATCACAGAATAACTTGAGTTGGAAGAGACCCACAAGGATCACAAGTCCAACTCCTGGCCCTGCACAGACAGCCCAAGAATCCCACCCTATGCCTGAGAGCGTTGTCCAAACACTCCTGGAGCTCTGGGAGCCTTTAGGGAGGTGGCTGACATGTGCAGTTGTCCACTCTCCTGGGCAGGCAGAGTGTGCAGCAGGCTGAGTGGGTTTTGGTGTGCAGGCTGCTCAGACTCCATTACCTTATGCCAGATGAAAAAAGAAAAAAATAAAAATCCCAGGCAAAATGTCTGTCTGAGCATTAATTCAAGAGTGGGGCACCAAAGACCAGTTTTTGTCCATTGATTGAAGTGACCTGTGCTTGAGTTGTCAATCAGTCCTAATCCCAGAGCTGACGGTGATGCTGCACTGGGTTGTTTGACAGCATGGGCTGTCCAAGATGAGCAGTCCCTGTAGCCTAAGCTGCCCAACATTCGTGGCCTGGCTGCTGCTTTGTTAAGCCTGTTTGGGCTGGAGTTGGCCGCTTATACCTCTGGCATAACTGGGAGGTGATGGGACCAGTCCTGAGTGAAGGGTTGAACTTACCCTTGGGTGAGCGTGCCCTTCGCTGTGTGGCTGCAGAGCTCCTGAACCAACACCAGCCTCAGTTCCTTGCAGAATGCTGGTCTCATCCCAGTGCTGGACCTTCCCTGCAGCAGGGCAGCAGCACTGCCACTTGTCTCATTGCTCTGGAGATGCTGGGTGGCTGCTGAGATAGGTCATGAGCAGAAAATGAACCACTCTGCCTTTATTAAATCTGACAAAGTATCCATCAATCAATTAGCCTGTTATTAGTCATACTGCTCTGATTAGATTTCATTTGTTATGCAGCCACTTCAAGGAATACTGAAGTGCTGCTGGCTCTGGTGACAGTGTCTCCTTTGCTCCTGCCCAGGTGATGATGGCAGAACTGCTGCCTGTCGTGGAGCCCAGGCCATTCCTGGAGGGCTCTGCGGGGCTATTCCGGGCCATCCACACCCAGCTCTGTGAGGGGGGCCGGCGCTTCCCTGTGCTGGTGAGAGACGAGCTGCTGGACTGAGCTGGGGAGCCTCCTGCTAGTCCTGCACAGTGCCAAAGACAGCTCTAAGCAATAAATCTTTCCTATGAACTTCTTTACTCTGCGTGTTTATTCAGCTAAATTCCAGGGGGTTGTTTTTGTTATGGNGGGACAGGACAAGGGGGAATGGCTTCCCACTGCCAGAGGACAGGGATAGATGGGATATTGGGAAGGAATTCTTCCCTGTTGAGGCCCTGGCACAGGGTGCCCAGAGAAGCTGTGGCTGCCCCTGGATCCCTGGAAGTGTCCAAGGCCAGGTTCGATGGGTCTTGGAGCAACCTGGGATAGTGGAAGGTGTCCCTGCCCATGGCAGAGGGGTGGAACTAAACGATCTTTAAGGTCCCTTCCCACCCACGCCAGTCTGTGATTATATTGTTCTGTATCACTTTCCTGACCTGTTAACTCTGAGGTTTTGTGAAGCCCCTTCAGGGCTTCAGAGACTCTGATTTTGGCTCTTCTTCCAAGGGTTGTCTCTACCAAGAGATTCTTGACTGCCTCAGGACACCAGGCTCCTGTATGCAGACAGTGTAGCAGGCAATAAAACATGATTTATACTGATCAGATAGCCACAGTACCATGGGTCACGGCCTTCCAGCATCCAGAAACCCAGAGAACCTGAGTTGCTGCTTCCTGAGTATTCTGTTCACCAGCTGGCATATAACCAGCATTAGAGTGGGCATTTAGTATTCACTAACTAATTGTTTTTGATGCCTTTATGTGCAGCGGAAGGATGGATGGATGGATGGATGGATGGAGGCCGGATGGATGGATGGATGGATGGATGGAGGCCGGATGGATGGAGGCCGGATGGATGGATGGATGGATGGATGGATGGATGGATGGATGGATGGATGGATGGATGGATGGATGGAGGCCGGATGGATGGATGGATGGATGGATGGAGGCCGGGCTCGCGGTGCGCCGCTGGCTGTTCCCGGCAGGTGGCGTGCGGGTCCCGCGGTCCCTGCTGGAAGCGGAGTGACCCCGGGAATGCCCAGCCCGGCCCTGGAAAACGCCTGTCCTGCAGCAGTTCCCACCTTGTCACCGCGGGAAAAGGCCAGCTGCGGCTCCTCCTGCATGCTGGGTTTTTTCATGTAATCCCCAAATTCCCTGGCGTTTCAGTGACAGGTAAAGCTTTGGAGTGAAGTGGAAAACCTCTGCTTGTGAGTTCTTAAAATTCCATTCAGCAAGTGTACCACAGCTTAGTACAATTTGACCCAGATCATATCTCTAAGCTGGACTCTGTTTGCTTGTGTGTGTGTGTGTTTGTGTAATTCAGCTCTTAGCAGTGCTAAGACATTCATGATTTTTTTCCTTTTTTCAAGGCCAGGTTGCTGCCTGGCTCTTCTGAATGTCTGGCTCTTTCTGAAACTCAAAATTTTAAAAAAAATCATTCATATGATGGATGAAAATCAGCCTCTCTTACTTTCCCCTTTATATTTTTGTCATAGAATCCCAGAATAGGTTGGGTTGGAAGGGGCCTCATCTCATCCCACCCCCTGCCATGGGCAGGGACACCTTCTACTATCCCAGGTTGCTCCAAGTCCTGTCCGACCTGGCCTTGAACACTTCAAGGGAGCAGAAACTGCCTCCTAAGTTAGCGTGGTCATACACATGAACATGTCCATGTTTGAATGGGAGAGCTGACATTTGGTATTGTTAATTAGGGTGCTGTTATGGATAACTTGTGCCTGCAAGCATTGCATGAGTCACGGAGCATCTGCTGCTCGGCACAGAGCAGGCCAGTGTAAATTGGCAGCAACTTCAGCGCCACAGCAAGGACTGCAGAGGTGGGAAAGGGCTGGGAAAAGGAGACAGCCCACAACAGCGGGTTCACAGGGGTTGTTGCAAACTCAGAAGGCAAGCTTACGGTGGAGGAGTTGTGCAGAAGGGGTGCAGAACGTCAGGTAGCTGGGTTGTTCTCTGCCTCTGGGTGCAGTGGGGTTTTGTTACTCTTCCTACACCACATTTTATAATTTTCAGAAATGTGTAAGGCTTTAAATCATTTGAATGACTCACTCTTTCAAACCAGTCTCGTCTATAGCAGAGATAGAGAGATTCAATGGCAATTGAACTCAGGGGTTGAGGGGTCTTTGTTACAGAGTGTGCCATTGTTATTGAAAGAAAGTACATCCAGCTGAGATGAGGAGACAAAGACGAAAGGTAGTGTTTGATGCCAGGGGATAGAAATACAGGAAATGAGCAGTATTTTTGGAAAGTGATAGATGATCCCAGTGTTGTGTAGACATGAGCTGAGAAAGCACAGTGAGGGTCAGGGAGGATTAGCAGCTCTTATTCCTTCTTTGTCCCCTGCAGTAGCATTTAAAAGGTTTTTGGGTTTTTCCTACTGAAGGATGGGATCCTGAGGAGGAGGTAGGTTTCTTCTATTCTTTCCAGAATCTGTGACTTTAAATATTTCCAACTGCTACAGTTTGTCTTTTCCCGTGGCTCTCTTCTCTCCTTCCCCTCTGCAACTTCACAGATTGTGCTTGTTTTGCAAATGTGTTTGGCCAGTGGAGGGACAGCAGCAGTGCTGCTGTTAGTGCACACTGCGACCAGCAGAGCCTCTTGGGGGGTTTCACATGCACCAGCTGTCTTTGGTTAGCATTAGAGAATAATAGAATCACAGACTGGTTTGGCTTGGAAGGGATCTTAAAGATCATCTAGTTCCACCCCTGCCATGGGCAGGGACACCTCCCACTATCCCAGGTTGCTCCAAGCCCCGTCCAACCTGGACTTGGACACTTCCCGGGATCCAGGGGCAGCCACAGCCTCAGGTGCTTAGTTCTGAATCCCTGTTGAGCCCTCCACGGGGTTTATCCTATATGTTACCAGATCTTCCACCAAGTGCTGCTGAAGCCCCTCCTTGGGAGGTGCCACATGTAGAGACTCAACAGTGTGGCTTTAGGGGTGCTCCCCATCTAAAACAGAAATAACTTGAGTCTTGGTGAAAAGGAAGACACCAGCAGTGGTGTGGAGGAATGTCCTGCCTCTTCCAGTCCTTCTGAGGGGTCTGGCAGCAGGAGGAGTGGTGAGGGGTGACAGAGCATGACAGCCTGTGCCCTGCTGCTGTGACTGTCCATGGCACACTCCCACCCCTGGGAAAAGGGCAGGAGGAGCTCCCTGGGCCAGGAGCACATGTTAGGGTTTGGAGAGGCAAACGCTGATGAGCTGAGTGAGGGATAAGGGAATTTCATCAAAGAGCAGTTTAAGATGGTAAGTGTTGAAGTGGGAGGAAAACTCCCAGCCCCCTCGGAAGATGATAAATTTGCTGTTGATGTTATTCTCTAAATGAGCTTTCTGTGAGCTCCAGAGAGCAGGTTACTTGATTAAAACTGTGAGTCAAGCCTGAAGCATTAACACCTGACTCAGCAAGTTGTTGTGCCAGTCTAGAGTTCTAGAAAGAGCACTGGTGCTGCAAAATGCTGGGACAGAGCTCTTGGATTTTAGGAGACCTACCTGGGGGGAGCTGTATGTTCTCCACAGGCATTTTTTTGATGTTTATATTTTTTTTATCCAAATCAATCTCTCCCTGAGTTAGAGAATTCAGTATGGGCTTGTGATTTCCAGCTGAAGCTTTGCTGAGAAATTTTGTCTGCTTCTGCTAGATCTGGAAGGGGTGTTTTTGGGTTCCATGTGCGTGCAGAGTGCACTGAGGATGCTGCATGTGGGAACTGCAGGATGCAGAGAGCTCCTCCAGACTGTCCCAGGGTGTCTAATTATCAGTACACTGTAAGCAATGAGTGGGAAATGCTTTAATAGCCTTCTGAATGCCAGGAGAAGGAGCCAACAGGGATTTTTTGTGGGCAGGCAGCCAGTTCATGGCTGTGCATTTCCAGTCCTGAGTCCTGTCACCATTGTGGAGTCACTAAGAGGCTGCAGCAGATGATGGATCTGACACCAGGGCTTGTCATTTGTTATCTGGAAAATGGAGATTGAGATGATTTCACTTGCTCATGAGCTTGGTTTTGTATGTCTGTGCTCTCTGCAGCAAGGCCTCTTGTTTTGGTGGATTTTGGTTGATTTTTATAGCATGTACACTGGGACTGGTGCAGTTGACATCTGGTTTCACTGGCAGCTTCCTAGTCCTCCTTCATACATTAAAAACAACCTCACAAAAGAAAAACCCTAACCATTGCTCAGTCTGACATGAAAACAATTCATTAAATAGGTATTAAAGTTCCTACCGTCCACCAGGCAGATTGAGTACTATTTTTGTAACCACCACCCAGAAGAAAAGATCTATCATCTTGGTTTTAATTTGTGGAGAAAGAAGGGGTTTAGCATTGTAATCAAGAAAAAACCGTGGCTGGTTAATTAATCTGAGCTCAGTTAGAAAGAAGAGGGCAGGAAACAGCATGCCACATGTGCCAGGGAATAAAGAGCTGGGAATGGGAGGGGGAAAAAATTAGAAGGGAGTTTTGAACTGTAATTTCAGAAGGCAAAAGTTTACAGCAATGGGTTATTTAGGCACACAAATGTAGACGTTTGACTTATTTTTAGCTAGAAAAAGAAAGATAATCAGTGGATCAGGAGTTTGGATAAGAAAAAGTAACTAGAAGCAAGATGTGAGTCACTGGAGGAGGAGCCTGGCCTTGCAGAAAAGCTTGTTTGGAGTCTTCCCTCCTGGTTTCTGAAAACACAAGCTCCCAGGTGTGCTCATGCTGCTGTTAGGTTTGTCCTCAGCCCTTACATGTTGTAGAGGGAAAGAATTTATTTGTCTCATCTGAGCTCCAGCTTAAAAGGAAGACTCAAGGGAGGCATAATGTGCATGTCCAGGTCAGCAGGACTCCAGTGGGGGCTCCTTCCTGCCCTGCAGATGACATGGGGTTGGACATTCCCTTTCACTGCAGCTCTGTGGCACCTCAGCATCCTTTTCCCTCTCTCAAAATTGTGGTGCCACAGCTGTTGGTTCAGCTGGCACAGCCTCAGAGCTTTGCAATTTGCAAATGCGTTCTCTGAGGATCTCATCCTTTGGGGTTTTCTTTTCCTGCTTCAGGCTCTGAATTTCAGAACATGCAGCAGTTTTCTCTCGAGGTGAAGTCTCTTAGAGGACATGTTAGCAATAGATCTTACTTTTGGAATTGTTGGGCAGCTGAGTGCTGTCGTGCAAGGTGAGGGCATTTGCAGCTCTCACTGCCTCCCGGATGGGAGTTTTGGGTACCAACCAGGCATAGGAACACAAAGGAGAGAGCACAGGAATCAGAGAATCATTTAGGCTGAAAAGACCTTTAAGAACTTCAAGTCCAAATGTTCTCCCACTGCCAAGACCACCACTAAACCATATCCAGACATCTTTTAAATCCCTTCAGGGATGGTGACTCAACAGAAAAATACCTTTAAAAACTTAGTGAAACCATAAATAGTGTTTTAATCACAATATTGTGCTGACTGCATAATGGGACAGAATTCAAATGGTTGGATACTGGATGCAGGGATGAATCAGACAGTATTTTTAATATTTAAGCAAGTTTGGGCATATCAATTTAAACATAACCACATGTTTCTGTGAGCATTCCAGGCTCACTTTTAGGGTCATTAGGAAATTCGGTGTGTTTGCCAATATCCTTTCAACTATTTTCAGTCTTAACTACCTGGTTTTGTCTCAGTTTTAAATGGTGTTTGTTGTGTTGTGCTATTCTGGAGTCTTCTTAAGGGTGACAGAGCTCTCAGGACAGAGCTCTCGGCAGAGATCCTGCTGTCCTTGCAAGAGCAAACTCACCAGATTTAATAGAGTTGTTTGACTGAACAAGCATTAGTGATTTGAATCATGTGTGATTACATCTCCCTTCCTCCTACCAGCGGGAGCATCGCAGTCTTCATTTGCAGGGAGGAGTTCAGGGTCTTACTCATGACAATGCAAACAGCATTATTTGGGGTTTGGGCTTTTGATTGTTTGTTGGTTTTTTTAAAGAACTAATTACAGTAAAATAGCTTATTTTTATGTATTGGGTGTATTTCTTATCTGTGATCCTTAAAAGCAGTGTGCAGGGTGTATGAGTCATTCGGCTCCACTGGTGCCTTGCCCAGCTCCCCGGGCAGCGCCGGGAGTACCCACAGCTCCTTCTCCAAGGGCAGAGGATATCAACAAAGCTGCTGTGGATCTCTTCTCCTAGTTTGCAGTTTTTCCTGTCTCTGGATCATAGCTGGTTCTCAGTATTGTGTGTGCTGAGTGCCTGCTGTGGCCCAAGCTGGGTGGTGAGGAGCAGCAGGAGGTGGGAAGGTCTGTACGAGCTCAGCCCTAACGCTGGGAAGGAACGTGGCTGTGGCCGGGTGGGTGATGTAATGATCCTTTTCCATCTGCTCCCATCCATCTTTGAATCCACAGGAAAGCATCCTTCTTGTAAGACACTTGAATCCCTCATTCTGAGCCCTGTCCCTGGTTTGGAAGTTCCTCTGGAGTGCTGTGGCTGGCACTGGTGTACCTCCCATGCTGATGCCCCAGAGGGGCTCCCCATGCAGTGTAAAGCCATGGGCCCAAAATAGCTCAGAGATGTCACCCAGCAACTTGTCACTGTTGCCAAAGTCTTTGTTGGAGTGGATCAAGGTGACACTTAGCTGCTATTTTCAGCCCCACACTTCCTGATGGCTGTTGGTGCTTTATTCCCTCACTTTGATTATTTATTTATTTCCCTTTTGCTGAATCATAGACCTGGAAAATACTTCTTAGGTCACTGAGGATCCAAGAATGTGCCTCCTGATTTATTTTGCTGCCTATTTTCCAGCTTTACATGGCATGAGGCAGCTTAAAATGGACTATGAGATACCACCTGTGCCTCCTTCATGACGCTTTCCCGCTGCATGCGTTTCTTCTCTGCTCTTTAATCTTAAAATTAATGGAGCTGTTCAAAGCTTAACACTGGCTTTGGCAGGGTTTATTCCACAGTCAGCTGTGGTTGTTGGTTTTATATTCACCTGCTCTCATTTCTCTGCAGCTCTTCATTGCAGTCATAGTTTATTTATGGTGGGGGACAGTTGCGCAATAAATTGTTATTCAGTATTTCCTACCCCAGTCTTAATCTATCATGTGGCTCTTGCAATAACTGTACCAGATTTTCATCGTGGAAAGGGGATCAGGCACTGGCACAGGCTGCCCAGGGCAGTGGTGGAGTCACCATCTCTGGAGGGATTTAAAAAATGTGTGAATATGGCACTTGGGGACATGGTTGAGTAGTGACCACGGTGGTGCTGGGTTAGTGGTTGGAACTGATGATCTTCCAACCTTAACAATTCCATGATTCTGTATTAGCCAAATAAAGGCAGAATTATTAATTTCCTCACAGAGCCAAAGGAAAAAACCCTTGTGAGGATTTCTAAGTTATTACAAACTGCNGGTGGGGGGTTTGTTTTAAGTTCATATTATTTTCTTTTACCTTTAATTCTGTTAGTAATAAACCTGTTTATATTCTTTAAAGTGTTGAGCCTGCTTTTTGCCCACTCCTAACTTCTTACCTCACAGAGAGTAAAGTCAGCGAATGAAACTGTTACACTTACTTGGTGTTTCTGCCCGGTTTCAAAATTAAAACCCACGTCAGTTGCGCAATAAATTGTTATTCAGTATTTCCTACCCCAGTCTTAATCTATCATGTGGCTCTTGCAATAACTGTACCAGATTTTCATCGTGGAAAGGGGATCAGGCACTGGCACAGGCTGCCCAGGGCAGTGGTGGAGTCACCATCTCTGGAGGGATTTAAAAAATGTGTGAATATGGCACTTGGGGACATGGTTGAGTAGTGACCACGGTGGTGCTGGGTTAGTGGTTGGAACTGATGATCTTCCAACCTTAACAATTCCATGATTCTGTATTAGCCAAATAAAGGCAGAATTATTAATTTCCTCACAGAGCCAAAGGAAAAAACCCTTGTGAGGATTTCTAAGTTATTACAAACTGCTGGGGTTTGTTGTTTTTTCCAGTTCCTTGGTGCAATAAGTCAATGCCTGTGGTCTGTTGGCATTTAATTTCTAACTGAGTGAGGGTCACTTGTTGAGAGCTCAGTTCTCTGTGTGAGAAGGGTTCAGGGCTGCCATTTGCTGGATTTCTACAACCTAGACCCCAGTTTTGAGCTGTGTGTCCCACAAATGAGCAGTGAGGTGGGCATGCATGAGTATTACTTCTTTGACTCATGCAGGGACACTTGAATTGTGTAACAGAGATTATCTTCCATTATCTTTGCCCAAAGATGTTCCTGCAAGATATGTAGTTTTCTGTTCTTGTTTCCAGCCCCGTTACCTTCTAGTTCTGGAGAAAGCAAGGCATAATTCCTTCATATACCAAATATCCCTATGCAGTGGTCTAGCTCCAGGAGGGAGGGTGTTTATCCTGAGCACAGCAGGGCCTGGACCCGCAAGCAGAGCAAGTGGCACGAGGGTGTCTCTGCATCCTGGCCCTGCCTTCTTTGCTGTAGCATTTCCAAGTGGTCTCCAAATTATTTTGGCTCTAACTTCTGCTTTGAGAAGGTGGTGTCAGTGTGTCTGGTCACTCACATTGTTATGGACTACGGGACTCCTTCCTCCTGCTACAGCGGTGGGCAGTGCTAGAGAATGTGGATCTCTTCCTGCACCTTGCTGCTTCTGGGATTCCCTAGTGGTGCTCACCATCGTATTTGATTCTGGGCTTTCTTACTTCAAAACTGGAGAAATTAATCTGTTTTAGAGGGATCCTGGCTTTCTCATCCTTGCTGTCCTCCTCCTAGGAGTCTGGGTTTCTTGCTCAACTACCACCATTCCATCTCCCACCCAAGCCATTCACCTTCTCTGCTCCTTTCTGTTCCTCTTCAACAGGAATTTCCCAGGTTTTTCCTTCCTTCCTGCAGCTCTTTGCCGGGCTCTGGAGCCTCTCCCCCAGCCAAGGGCATGGAGCCAGGCTCTGGGCAGCGTTCTGACAGCAGGGAGAGCTCCAGTGCCCCATCCATCACCCCAAGAGTCCCTGTGGGTGTCTGGGTGTGGAAGGGGTGTCATTCCTCTCTGCTCCTGCAAGGTGACTCATCCAGTCCCAGCTGCACTTTCATCTCCTGTGGGAAGAGGGAGGAGGATTCACAAGCCTCTATTTCTGCTGTGAAAATTACACCCTCAGGTTGGTTACAGAAGGAGTGTGGAGGGAAGGAGTGGAGCACCCAGGCAGAGGAGCCTGTCAGCCCCACCAAGGGTGGAAGATTCAGTGCCCAAAAACATGGACTCACACCATACAGCCCATCCTGAAACCTCTCCCTTAGCACATTTGTGAGTTTATAGAAAACAACCACAAAATCGGAGAAAGTTGCCTGAATTTGGCCTCTGAATGAAGGAGGGAAAATTCACCCAGCTGCCTTCCACACGAGTGTGAGAAATTTCCTGGTGGTGGCCCTGAGCCCTGTGCAGAGTTGTCCTGGTCCTGCTTTTTCTTTCAAACCAGGAGCAAAGCCAGCGTGGCTCTGTGACATGCACCAGGGTCTCTGCAGATAATTTCTTTTAAAGCATCTGTGGAGTTGTAGAGGTCCTTGGTTGGACATTGCTGCCTCTGCTGCTTTGGAAACACTCTCTGGTGAGCTCTGTCTCGGTGGGAGTAGGGAGCAGTTTGATACATGCATGTTTCCTGCAGAGGGGTGTGCACCTGTGTAACTTCAAGCAGTAGCAGGTGTGAGGGGTGGTCCCAGGAGACACGGGGCTGCTACAGCAGGATTGCATCCGTGTTGCTGAGTCAAACACTCAAAGCCCAGAACTGAGACATGAAAATGGGCATTTTTCTAACCTGCTGGGACTTGTTTTTCTCACCTCCTGCTTTTTCAAGGCCAGTCACTGCTCTTCTGCACCACTTAAAAAACAGGTACAGCTGTTAATCCATGAACACTGCTGCGATTTGATGGAAGCCAAGAGGCCCTTTCAACCATCTGAGTGGAGGTTGGAGGTGTGAGGATGCTGCAGGGGGGTACAACCAGCATGGGGGAGCTGGAGCTGTGTTTAGGGGCGGCACCACATCACCAGTTTCCTGAGAAGAAGTTTGGGAAGTGGCCCATAGCCAGGCTCATTCTTGGAGTATTTTCTTCCAGACCCCACTGTCAGCAGCAGCTGAACCATTTTAGCTGATATTTTCTTCAAGGGTTCAGCTTGGGGTAAATTTAGACCTGAACATTTTCAAGTTTGACAAAGCTTTGCAAAGCTGAAACTGGAGCTTGTGCTGGGCGGTATCAGCCTTCTGCCCTAGCTCAGAGGGCGTTGACTCATGGAGTTCTGCTGCTCTTCTTCTCCTCTAATGAGCAATCAGGAGAGTAAATAACAAAACTCGGTTTGCAGAGCAGCATGTGCTGCATGTCTGCCTTAGCTGGAGTTATTTTCCCACTGCTATTTCTGTGCAGAGCCAGAGCCCCTGTGCCCAGGTCCCTGGTGTCTGCAGCTGCCTGCCTCTGGCCATACCACGGGAATTTTGGGAATTCAGCTGATACCTGATCGACTTCCACTTTTGTTATTTCTGAATGTTATCTAAGAAACTGGGAGCAAGAAGAAATGCCAGGACTCTTGCAGACCCAGCCCCCTCTGTTTCAGTGCTCACAGGCTGCACACAGCTTTCCAGGCCAAACTTGAAGAGGGGCAAAGTCTGATCCAAACCAGCTTTATTCTTCCCCAGAGTGGCACGACTTCCCTGGGGATGCTGTAGGCAAGAGCAGTGCCCAGAAAAAAAGGGAGGATAATACATCCCCTGTGCAGACGAATGCCCAAACCTCCCCTTTCCTGAGTCAGTCCCATCAGCTCCTCTGATTCTCCATCTCAGCTTCCACAGAGCCTCCCTCTCACTGCCCAGCTCTGCTTCTCCTGCAGTGGGGATTTTCTCCCTTGTTTTTGGCTTCCTCTCAGCTGATGCAGAAACACAGCTGGGCCCCATCAGCTCGGGGGAAGCTCTGACCTGGGAAAGGCTCCAGGTCTTCAGGTTTGCTGCAATAGCTCATTCCTTTCCTCTCTCCTTCAGGAAAACCAATTAAAAAAATAAAACAGTGCAGGAGAAGCCAGAGAAGATGGGACCTGTTTGTGCCATCTCCAGTCTCAGTGCCTCTCTGATCCACTCATGGTAAAGGTGGCACAAAAAGCTTTTGCCCTCACAAATAAGTCTCTGCTGATGTTCAGAGCTGGGCAGGAGGATTTTGTACTTAACCTTCTCCAGGCTGTTTGTGTCGCCCTCCTCCCTGCCCAGGAGCCCTGGGTGGCATCACACCCATGCTGCACATGTGTGATTCTGTGCTGGAGCAGTGCACAGCCGGCATCACCTACCTGTGCTCAGCGTTGCTGTTTAAAAATGGTTAATCTTGAAAGTCATAATTTGGGCGCTGCAGGGAAAGGAAGCAGTGCCTGGGGGCCCTAGTGGGTACAGTGCCAGTTCCCACAGCCCTCCTTCCCAGGAGAGCTTCCTGTGGCTCTGCTGATCCCCTCCTGCTCCCAGCTGCCTTTCAGCATCCTGCCCCCCTGGATCGTACCCTGCTGCTGCCCTGCCTGGACAGTAATCATCTCAAATCCCAAATCCTCCTGCACCTCAGCTCCAGCCCCTTTCCTTCCAGGTCCCCTGACTGGTCACCCTCTGTTCCCCCCAGTGTCACCCGCAGCAGTGTCCCACCAGCATCACCAGTCCGTGGGTTCCCAGCGAGGCCACCCCAAGCCCTGTGCCAGGGGACAAAGCTGGAGAGGGTGGCACCGGGAGAAAAAGCAACTTGGAAGGAGGAGATGGTGTTGGCACTGTCCACGGAGGAGGCAAAGGGGCTCAGGAGAGTGGCTGTAAGTCCCGCCGCCCGTTCCCTTGGGATTTCCCTGCCCGTGGGGCTGCAGCAACGTGGCCCTGGAGGCAGTGGCCAGTCGGGATAGTCCCTGCCTCAGCGCCGCCTGGCCAGGGTCCGGACTGGCGAAAACAGACGCAAGTTGGAAAAACACATTCCAAGAACGATCCCAGCTGGGCTGCAGGCAGCTGCCTGCTCACAGCCCGAAACAGTTAACAGGAGGCGAGGCCGAGGCGGTCCTCCCACCGTCATGAGATCACCGCTGCCACCGCCAATCCTCGCTCCAATCTTCCTCCAGCCCTCGATCAGTCAGGCAGCAAAGGAGCCGGGAGCCAAAACTGCGAGTGGGAGCAACGGCAGACAAGATCCTGGCCCGTCTGCACCTTGAGCCGCCGGACAAAGTGACCATGTAGGATCCGGAATCTTCCGTCCATCACCGGCACAGCGACTCTCGTCCATCCAACGCGCGCCTTGTGCTGCTCCTTCCTGGGTTTTCTTGCCAACATGATGGGCTGCAAGTCCAACTCACTCACTTGCCTGCAGGGAGGAAAACCAGGGCTGCCGCTGGCCACAGCCACCGATTCCACGGCTACACTCAACAAACTGGCGCTGGCCACGGGCGGGACCGAGAAATCCTGGTACCGCTGCATCTTCCCCTTCGGCATCGTCTCCGTGGTCATCGGCGTCGCAGCGACGTGCATCACCTTCACCATCAATGGCCCCCAAATGGACATCGCTAAGGTGGTCTCGGTGGCCACCTTGATCTTCGGGGTGGGCCTGCTGGTGGCTGCCTACGTGTGCTGGCGGGCGAAGCGGGAGCGGCAGCGCAAGCGGCAGCGCCAGGAGCCCGTGGCCCTAGAGCAGGGAGCCCTATGACCCGGGCTGGGGGCACAGGCTCAGGCTCCGCCGGGAGTCCCCTGCTCATACACCTCCTTCCGCGAGCAGAGGGGTGACAGCACCGGCTTTGTCGCATCCGAGGAGGTCCGGACCCTGCCCGAGGTCAGCTTGCCGTCATTGTCCACCCCGCCGGCGCCAGCGTCCGGCCATCCCCGCTCCCGGTATGGGGTAGGGGCAGCCCAGCCACACGAGAGGCTCCCTCCTGCCTGCCTGCCTGCCTGGGACCAGCATGGAAAGAGCCCGGAGAGTGGCCAGGGAGGCCGGAGAGTGGCCAAGGAGCAAGTCACCAGACAGGGACCTTCTGCCTGTCCCTGCCGTGCGCCGCCGGGAGCCGCGGCGAGCCCACGGCGCTGCTCTGTGCCAGGGAAACCGAGGCAGCCCGGCAACCCCTACTGGGTGTTGTAAGGGTCCGGCGTCACTTCTGTCCTCTTGAGGTTTTTCCCTGTGGCGAGGAGCCGTGTGGCGCAGGACAAAAGGAGTTTAGAAGGAAATTGGCTGGGTGCGGAGAGCAGCCGGGGAGCTGCGTGGCAGGATGGGTGTGGGGATGCGGGACGCAGCAAAGAGCGATGCGTGAGCCTGGCCGGCCTGGCAGGGAGCCCCCGGGGACAGCGACGGCGACAAGGGCAGGTCGGGAGCTGAGCCGGCCGGGGGGGCAGCGGTTCTTGGTAGCGGCAAGGGGGAAGCGGGGAATGGAAGGGCTCATCCTCGAGCGGGCGGCGGCTCTTGGGGGTTTGCTGTTCGTGGAGGAGGAACTCGGGCTCTTTCCGTGCCCTTGCGGGTGACTCAGCCCGGCGCTGTCCCGGGGTCCGTGTGCCTGGGCTGCCCAGGGGTGGGGTGCTCATGCTGTGAGCTCGCAGAGGCATCCCCCGGCTGTGGGAGTCTGACAGCAATGCCGTTGTGGAGAAGGAGCTGGACGCTCATCCAAAAGGAGCAAATACANAAAAGAAGTCTACGTTCCCATTCTTTGAATTTAGCTTTGAACTCATTGCCCTAAAAATAAGCGTGAGACCTGGGCACGGGGATCCCTGTCTGGCAGCTCCCTGCCCGGCCGCGGAGGCCGCCGCAGAGCCGGGCTGCTGCCGTGCCCCGGCTGGCCCCGCACCCAGAGGGGCCCCCCAAAACCAGCCCCCCAAAACCAGCCCCCCTGCACGCCCGCGGCCGTGCCAAGAGCTGCAGAGAGCAGCCACGCTCCGGTCGCGCGGCAGCTGGAGCCTGTCCATGCACAGCACAGCCCGTGAATGGAGCCGAGAGCCACGAGCGGGGCACGGGGAGCAAAGCTGAGCTTGTGCCAGTGCCCGGGGCGCTTCCGCGTGTGCCGTGTCACATGCAGCCCCCCTGCCCGCAGCTCTGATCCCGACAGTTTTGTCTCCATAATTATATCGTGTTCCACAGCCCCGGGAGCTGCTGCTTGTCACAGCATGTGGGGCCCGAGCCACCATTCTCAGGATAGTGGGATACTGGGGTACCAGGGCTTGGAGGCCCAGTCCTACAAATCCAGGCTCAAATATCCTCAGAGTTTGGAAGGCTTGGAGACACTTTCAGCCTCAGATCTGACCAAAGCTTTACTTTTTCTGGGGGCAGAGTCACAGAGCTCTGCTCTGTGGCAGGTGATAAGTTTAGCATACATTGAGCCCCAGGCTGTTCTTTGGAAGCCTGGTCATTGTTTTGAGGTGTTTAAATAATTGTAGTTTGTGGTTTCAGCCTCCCAGGGTCAGCCAGGGTTTCCAGCCACAGGGGCTCAGTGGTGGGTGTGTGGTGTGAGGGATGCTCAGTGATATGTTCATGTATTGAGGGTTTGAGGTGCCAGCTCAGTTTATTATTATTTTTTATTTCATTCTCCTTGCTATAATACTTCAGCAAACACGTTTGTGGCTGCCTGCAAACCGCTCTGCTCTCACCTTGCCCATCGCCACTGCCAGGACCAGGAGCGCTGCTCCTAATCCTCCCTAAACTGATCTCACTTTTCAAGCGCTCTGCCCTTCTTCCCCCCATTCCGAAGCAAACCCATCTAAACAGGACAATGGGATGGTTGTCCATGTGCACCCGAGGAAAGCCTTGGAACCAGCCCAAAATGTCTGGCATCAGGCCCTGTTACATCTCACCCTTCTTTCATCTTGAAATCCAGTTCTCCAGAGCCAAACCACCTCTCTCCTGCTCCCAGTGAGCTCCCTCAGGGTGGCTCTCAGCAGGACCTGGAGAAGTGGAGCCCATCCCAGAGACAGCCTGGATGAGCTGGAATGCCAACCCTGCCCAGTCCTGCACAGGCCAACATTTTGGTTTCTTTTGGTTAGAAGCTTTAAGGGATTTGAGTTCTGCCATGAGAGGCACAGCCACACCACCCCTGCTGATGCCTCTGAGGGTTTATCTACACGGAGGGAGTTCCCCCACGGGACTGCGGCTCCTGCACGTGCTGGTTGAGAGCAAGTCCTGGGGAAATTCAGCCCCTTAAACAGAACTGAGTGGGGGTTTTGGCTGCAAGGAGAGAGGGCTGGGAAAATTACACCCAGGTCAGCAAAGAACTTGGAAGGAAGAAGATGAAAGGAGCCACGTGGTCAGTCTGCACTCACAGAGCACCTGGGGATCCAGAATTTGCCACAAGCTGGAACCACCCCATGTTGCTCTTCCTTGGGCAGTGCAGGATGGAGCCAGTGGCTCTGTGTTGGCTGGCAAACACTGTCACCATCTCACCCTCCTCCTCCTCAAGTGGCATCTTGTGCCACTGGTGGCATCGCAGATGTGTGGGAGCTGCCTGCCCATAGCTATTCCCTTCCTTGTGCAAGCTGGAGAGGCTCCAGAGGACATCCCACCCAGGCACCCCATTCCAGCATCCCAGCTGCACATCCCACCTGCACATCCCCCCCAGCCTGCATACTGTGGCTCTGTTCCTGGGGTGCAGTGCCCAGCAGGCACCCTCCACTCCAGGTGCCTCAGCCCTGGATCAGGGCAGAGCCAAAGGCCAGTTGTCCCGCCCCAGCCCTGTTTTGGGGGAAAATGGCTCACTCGGGTGCTGTGCTGTCCAAACCCAGCGCTGAGGTGTTGGCACAGGAGCTGTGGGTGCAGAGCTGGATCCGTCTGTCTCTGGGAGCAGGGAAGTGCCCTGGAGGGGGGCAGTGCTGTGGCTGCCCTACCACAACCTGGGGCTACTCTTCACCCTTCCCAGGGGAACCAAAGCAAAAATTAAGAAACCTGTGAAGCTCACTCAAACACCAGTTTTCATCTGCTCTGCCTGGAGCTGCAGCCAGGCCCAGCTGTGCTGCCCCACTGCCTGGAGATCTACACCCTCCAGAGACCTCTATGCCCCTGGCAGGAGTCCTTGAGGGAGGAAAGATGGCTCAAAGGCTGTGCAAGGCACCCGCTTCCCAAAGTCATGCCTCGATGTAATCTGCCCCCTGCATTGCACCAACAGCCCCTATCAGGGGCTGCTCTTCCAGTGTAGGGAGAACATTCCCTAGCCTAGGGACACTCGCCTCCAGCGACAGCCTCCCCAAGCCTTTCCGCACACCACAACCCATCCCAGCAATGTATTCAGCTGCTGTGACAGCCCTGGGCCCTGTTTCTGATAGATCCACCTGAATCCCCTTTCAACGCTCAACAGGATTCCAGGGAAAAGTGCAGGTTTTGTGGCATCAAAGGGAAGGGTTAAGAATTGTTGCTGCCAGATTGGGAACAGTTGCAAAAGGGAAACATAAAAATAAAAATATGCATCCCTAAAATAAACCTGACATTCATTTCTTATCTTGGCTGACACGTGGGGTTGCTCCCACTGCCTGGGTTTGGCTGCAGAGGGTGGAGCTCCCGCCAGAGACCCGGTCCCCTCAGGACACCGCATCCCCAGTCCTCCCCAGGACCACGGGGACCCCTGTTCCCACTCCGTTCCTGGCCTTGAGCCCTTCAGAGGAGCAGTGACACATGGACAGCTGGAGAGGGACTGTTTTTCCTGGCAGCTTCAGGATGCCAGCAGGGCTGATGGAGGAACGGAGCCACCACGTCACATGGGGGTGAGGTGGCCGGTGGCAGAGCGGGTGCCTGCAGGTCTCCCTGTGACAGGGGACATTCCCTGCTCTGCCCACTGCTCTCCCATGGCTGGTGTGGCAGGGCAGGACCTGTGCCAGGGGACAGGATTTTGGGCTGGGGCATGCACCTGAGGTCACACACATTTCATCGGCTGGGGCTGTGCCGTGTTCCCTCTCCAGGCAAGTGGAGGTGCCAGGGACCAGCTGTGACCCCAGCCCTACACAGCTGTGTGTCTGTGCTGCACCCGGGCCCCCTGAAAAAACAATTGTTTCACCTTCCTACACAAGCCCGTACAGGCTTAAAACCACATTTAGTTTTGCTGCTTCTCCAGGTGTCAGCTGGGTCTGGAAATTCCCAGGAAAGAGGAGCAAAGCTCTCCCAGCCATAAGCAGAGTCCATGTCCAGGATAGCTCACAGCACCAGTGCAGGTCTCCTTATCCAGCCAGAAGCAGGGAAGCTGGCACAGCCTGGGACATCCATCCCTACCAAAAATCACCATTCCCTACACTTCAAAAACAAGTCCAGGTGCCCAGGCAGGTGTGGGAACGGCCAAGCCTGGCTACTTGGCTCCACTCCAAGGCTCCCAGCAAAATAATGAATAAGTCTGAGACAGCTAGGCTGAATACCTGGCTAATCAACTAATTTATTTACTCCTCTGATAGTTATTTCTTGTGCAAGGACACAAATGGAAATTTTAACAGCTTTTTTCCCTCTGTGCATGGAAAACTGTGTTCCCAGGGCAGGGACAAGGGACAGGATGCCAGGCACAAGGTGGGCATGGGGAGTAGACCTTTGGGAATATGGAAATGACCAACAGACTGTCTAACCCAGCACTCCCTCCTTCAGGGGGTTGCTCTAATCTTGGTTTAGGAAGCTCCAAATGGACAATTATGGAATATTTTTCCAAACAAATGCAGTTTCTGATGGTCTGTGTGCATGCAGGACTTACCGTCACTGAAAGATCCTTGCAGCTGCCCCCTGTCCCTGCTGCAGGGCTGTCCCAGCCAGCTCCAGCTGTCTCTCAAATGTGGCCCTATCTTAAATTTGGAGTCCCCCCCGGCAGACAGAGCTGCAGCATTTGCTGGTGCCCCAGGGGCAGGTAAGGTCCCTGTCACTGCTGCAGGAGCGGAGGGGACACCTGGGAGTGAGTGGGGACTCTGGGGGGAGCGAGGGGTGAGGCCACTGCTCATCTCCAAGATGAGATCACCAGGTCACACCTTCATCAGAGGCTCAGCTCCTCTCACCGCTGCTTGCTTGAGCCCCGCTTTGGGTTTATATCATCTTCCCCTGGGGCTTTACATGGATTGAGGGCAATAAGGTTCAGAAGGATTTTGCAAATCACATAGCATGAAATGCATCGCAGAGAGATGGGGGCTCAGTGCAGCAGAGATACTGCTGGTGTTCAAAGGCCAAAGCTTGACAGGATAAGGGGGAATGGCTTCCCACTGACAGGGCAGGGTTAGGTGGGATATTGGGTAGGAATTGTTCTCTGTGAGGGTGGGGAGGCCCTGGCACAGGGTGTCCAGAGAAGCTGTGGCTGTCCCTGAATCCCTGGAAGTGTCCAAGGCCAGATTGGACGGGGCTTGGAACGCCCTGGGATAGTGGAAGGTGTCCCTGCCCATGGCAGGGGTGGAATGAGATGAGTTTAATGTCCCTTCCAAGCCAAACCATTCCAAGAATCTATGTGCCTGCATCTCTGCTCTCCTGGTCTGGGTCCCAAATGTTGTGACCCAAAACTATACCCAGGCGCTCATATGCTCCCACTGAAGTTTCTCAACAGTGCTGATCCCTCCCCAGAGCTTTCTCCCCGTGTCACCAGATGCTGGCTGAGTTCAGACACCACTCCAGAGCCCTGGAAAAGGCCAGCTGTGCTCCCAGCTCGGGGTATCTCCTGCACCAGCCCAGAATTTATTAACCTTGTTTGTCACCATGACATCAGAGTACATCTTAAATGAACAGCTTATCCTTCGTACAAAGCATCATGGAACCATGTGACATCTTCTTCAGTGCCCAGGAGCAAAGCTCCGGTGACACTGGATGGCAGGTGCCCCAAATGGGGAGTAGAAACCACGTGGGCTTACCACAAGGCTGAAGAGAAAGCCTTTATATATGTTTTTGCTGGCTGCAAGGTTTTTGGAGCAGTGTCTGGAGCCTCATCCATGGGCAGTCATCCTTGGTACAAGCAGCTGCCTGAAGATCATGGAATCCCAGAATGGTTCAGGTTGGAAGGGACCTTAAAACTCATCTCATTCCAGCCCCTGCCATGGGACACCTTCCACTCAAGATGCTCATGCTGTGAAGATAACAGGGAGATATTTTCTTCCCCAGCCAGAATGGAACTGAGGCACAGAAACCCTGTGATTTGGTCCCATTTCCCACACGGAATGTTCCAAAGCTGATGCTTGAGCTCAGGTGTCTGTGAGCAGAGCAGCTGGTGCCTGTGGAGGCTCAGGGTGGCCAGGCTCAGCCGGACACCACGTGCCTTGTCCAGGCAGGGGGTGGATGTCACTGTCTCTGGACCTGTGCTGAGCTGGCGGCCAGCCCGTGCCTGAGCCGGGGCTGGCATCAGGCAGGGAGGAGCACTGAGGACTCGCCATGCTCAGCACCTGCCACGGACACAGTGGCACCGTGCCACAGCACAGAGCCCATGGGGACAATCCTCTCTGTTCTTCAGCACTGGCGCAGCCCTGGCTGCCTCCCGCCTGCGGCCCTGCCGGCGTGAGGAGCAGATGGGCTGGAGAGGCCGGTGTCACACGCCATGGCGGGGACAGGTGGCTCCTTCCGCCAGGCTATGATCCTGCTACCAGGGGAGGACGGGGAGATGGCTGTGAAACCCTCCTCGCTTCCACCTGGGAAGGAGCAGTGGGAGGCAGGGCCCGCAGCCAAGGCACAGGCTCCGAGTGCTGGGATAGAGTTAATTTTCTTCCCATAGCTGGCCCAGGGCTGTGTTTTGGATTTAGGATGAAAACAATGTTGATAACACACTGGCGGCTTGGTGGTTGCTGGGAAATGCTCTCCCTAAGTCATGGACTTTTCCATTTCCCATGCTCTGCCAGCCAGGAGGTGACACGGACTGGGAGGGATCACAGCCAGGACAGCTGATCCAAACTGGCCAGAGGGATATTTCAGACCATGGAACGTCATGCCCAGTATGGAAACTGGGGGTGTTGGCCAGGAGCCAACTGCTGGGCTGGGCATCCGTCATGGGTGGGGAGCAGCTGCATCACTTGTCTGTCTGGGGCTTTATTCCTCTCTCCCTCTCTCCCTCCTTTTCATTGCATTATCCTCACTATTAATACTTTCATTATGTTTTATTTTGTTTTAATCATTAAACTGCTCTTAACCTACAAAGTTTATCTTTTTTTTCTGGTTCTTCTCTCCCACAGAGGGAGGGGGAAGTGTGTGAGCTGGCTCTGTGTTATTTCATTGCTGGCTGGGGTTAAATCATGACCCTCCCCCATGGGCCTCTCTGCCCATTATGAAACACCCTGTTTGCATTCAAGAATGAGACCCATGGGCTCCATCATCTTTAATAATCTCTCCCATGACCTTTCTGCCTATGTCCCCATTTTTTTATTCCATTTTGGGTCTGTGTGTCAGTCACCCACCTTGTCCTGACAGCCTGTCTGACAGCCAGGGAGAAGCTGCCCATGGCTGTTCATTCCAGCAAGCAGCAATTCCATTTAAAGCCCATCTAACAAATACAGGCTGTGCTATGCCAGGGGAAATAGGAAAGTACAGCACTTCAGACATCCAGGATGCAGCTAAACCATCCATGGAATGCTAACTGCCAATCTTAAGACAAAATTCTGCTGTTTTTTTATTCAAAATGAAAATATGTTGGTACCCAGTGGGCAGTGCTGAGGAGAGAGCCTTCCCCAGCTCACTCCTACTCAGCAGGAGGAAGGACATGTTTCAATATGGGACTGAGATGCAACAGGACAAGAAACCTACATGTTCTTCACTGCCCTCCTTGGGATCAGGGAACAAGGGGCAGGACCAGAGGAAACAGCCTCAAGTTGCACCAGGAAAGGTTTAGATTGGATATTGGTATATCTTCCTCAAATGGATGGTACTCAGGCACTGGCACAGCTGCAGTGGTGGAGTCCCCATCCCTGGAAAGATTTAAAAGGCACACAAATGTGGCAGTTGGGGACATGTTTTAGTGGTGGCCTTGGCAGCGCTGGGGTAACAGTTGGATTTGATGATCTTAGAGGGCTTTTCTAACCTAAATGATTCCATGACTCTCTGCACCACGCTTGGTCTGTGTTTCCCATCTGGCAAGATACAAACCCCATTTTTCCTAAATACGTGCGCAGGGAACTTGTGGAGATGGTAGAAAATGACAGAAGGCATCATTCCTTCCCAGGTACAAGCCAGCAGGATGTCACAAAGTGTATGAAAAAGGCTGTAAATCCCATGGCATCAGCAAGGTAAAATGCCAGGGACAGTTCCAGCGTCAGGGCTTCCTGCCAGACTAAAACCAGGTCCCATTAGAGGCACAGGCAGCTGCGAGGCCTCCTCAACCCACCGCGCTCACGGAGGCTGTTCCTGCACTCCCAGCTCTGAATAGCAGTGAAATCTCACTGTCGTATTTTAAAGGAAAAGTACATTCAGCCTGGAGAAGACTGGAGAGGAGGAGGCTGAGGGCAGAGCTCACTGAGGGTTGCAGCTCCTCCCAAGGGGCAGCTCCGATTTCTGCTCTGGGACCAGGGACAGAAGCCAGGGAACGGCTGGAGCTATGTCAGGGAGGTTTAGGTTGGAGATCAGGAAAAGGTTCTTCCCCCAGAGGGTGCTGGGCACTGACCAGGCTCCCCAGGGAATGGGGACGGCCCCGAGGCTGCCAGAGCTCCAGGAGCGTTTGGACACCGCTCCCAGGGATGCACAGGGTGGGATTGTTGGGGTGTCTGTGCAGGGCCAGGAGCTAGACTGGATGATTCTGAATGAGTACCTTCCAACTCAGGTTGTTCTGTGATTCTGTGATACATGAAGTCAAAACTGTGATCCTTCTCCACTAAGCCATTGCACAGGATCAAGCACACTCTGAAATACGTTAAAAATCCAAGCAAACCCCCAGCTGTTTAATGGCAGCTTACTTGGAAACCATTAAAAGGGAGGGTTAGATGGGCAATGAGGGTGTTTCGGGTAACTCTGTAGCACCCGTTAGCCAGGAATAGGTTTGCATCCCTCTGGAAAAGGTGTCACACAGCAGGACTGTAAAGGAAGCAGCGAGATCCTCCAGGAGAGGAGGAGAAAAAAGAACAGTGAAAGCTGTTCTAGCAGGAGGCAGCACAGCAGAGGGTGGAAAACACAGGCTGTTTTCAGGCTCTGGAGAGGTGATAATAACCAGGGAGTCAGGAAAAATAATAATAGCTGGAATAAAGAGAGACAATAATGAAGTTCTGTTGAAACTGAAGTACTGTTTGCTCCCAGTGTCAGGGCTGGAGAGCCCTCACTGCAGATCTCACTGGGTGAACTCTCTCTGACTGACTGAGATCAAGGCAGCAACATTTCTTTAAAAACACTTCTTTAAAAGCACTTCTCAGATTATAGTTAGGAATTTTCTAAGTCACCATTTTCCAACATTCCACTTAGATACTCAAAAAACATTATGCCTGTGAGCCTGTCCTTCTCTGCTGAGATGCCACAGAGGCTTTTGGAGGTATCTCCCCATGGGTGCTGGTCCAGCCACACAGAGGCAATGTTCCACACCCTGCACCAGCCCTGAGCATCCCTGCATCCTCACTGCTTCCAAAACTCAGCTCCCTGCCAGTGAAACCTCTGCAGCTTTTTGCACCGGAGAAGGGAACAGAGCTGGGGAAGGGGCTGGAGCACCAGGAGTGGCAGAGGGAGCTGGGAAAGGGGCTCAGCCTGGAGAAAAGGAGGCTCAGGGGGGACCTTCTGGCTCTGCACAACTCCCTGACAGGAGCCAGAGGGGGTCGGGCTCTGCTCCCAGGGAACAGGGGACAGGATGAGAGGAAACAGCCTCAAGTAGTGCCAGGGGAGGTTTAGATTGGATATTGGGAAAATCTTTTCACAAAAAGGGTGGTCAGGCACTGGCACAGCTGCCCGGGGCGGTGGTGGAGTCACCATCCCTGGAAGTGTTCAAAAGGCACCTGTGGACTTGGGGACATGATATAGTGGTGGTTTTGGCAGTGCTGGGGGAATGGTTGGACTCAATGATCCTGGAGGTCCTTTCCAAATTTAATGATTCCATGAATCTGTGACATTTTTAGGACTTTATAATTTCCGTGTTCTGGGTTTATTCCAAGTCCTTTGTCCTGAGGATGTTTTCCTGAAGAGCTGCCGGATAGAAATCCCACAGGGCCAGCTCAGGGATTTGATTTCCCACAGGGCACTCACCAATTGAGTTGTTTTCCCTGGTTTTTCATTACACTGAGCTGTTACAATGACTGTTCCCAGGGCACCCAGCAGGCACTTTGGAGGAAGAAAAGCACAACACAGAACCCAGCAAAACTCATCTCACCAGTCCCATGGCTCCAGCTCAGGCCCTGGGGGTCAGTTTTTGCTACCTGGTTTTATTTGCAGTATCTGCCTCTGCTGGGATTAAAAACTGCCCAATAAATTTGGATTTGCAGAACTTCCAGGTGGGAGCTGATGGCCCATGGCAATGCTCCTGCCTGGTGAAGCATTCCCATGGGATTTATTTTAAGCCTGTGTTCAAGACCATATGCCGGAATGTTTTTCCAGAGCTCAGAAGGATCTGAACTGGTGAGTTTTACACATTCTTAAGTGAATTCCTGAGTCGAGTCTGAAGTGGGTTAGTTCACAGCCTGCTACAGCAGACCCAGATCCTGCTGGGATAAAGGGGACAAGAAATCATGCAGAACCTCTTCTTCCTCACAGCAAGTGTTGGCTTTGAGCTTTAAAAAGTGTTCAACATTACCAAACCTTCACACCAAGATTTTCAGTTTGACTAAAATTTTTGGGCTATATTAGGTGAACAAACACAAATAATTAGAAATTCCACAGCACATCCCATCCCTGCTGTCCCTGTGTCCAAGCCCTCCTAGAGAGCTGGGCTGTCTGGTGGCACTGGTCATGGCACGCGTGGTCCCACAGGGATGGAGCGACCATAGAGGAGAGCAGAGGAATGGGGCACCAAGGGGGTAAAGCCAAGAGGACCTGACTGGCGTTTCTAAATCCTCAATCAACATTACTGCACTTTTATGTCTTTTGGGTTTTGACAGTTCATAGAATCATAGAAAAGTGGAATGGTTTGGGTTGGAAGGGACCTTAGAGCTCATCTCATTCCACCCCCTGCCATGGGCAGGGACACCTTCCACTACTCAAGTTGCTCCAAGCCCTGCCCAGCCTCATGACAGGGGGGTTGTTACTGCATGATCTTTTAGGTCCTTTCAACCCAAACCATTCTGTGATTCTCTGATTCTGATCTATGATGGGTGGCATTTTTTCTAGGAAGGATCTGTTTGAATCCACCCATGGCTTTCTTGTGATTTAAGATATATTAAAGCTGTTCAATATAAGCATTTAATTTTTGGATGAGACCATATCAGGGTAGGACAGGATCATGAGGAGGAGTCAAGAGCTTCACCATTGTGATTAAATCCTGCAGTACCTCAGTGCAGGGCTGCCCCAAGCCGGGCTGGTTTATGTTGTCCCCAGAGTCTGCTGGGCTGAGGGGAAACCTGGATGTGTTGGCAGGAGTGGTTGGCCCTCTGCCTGGTTGGCTGGTGCTGAGCACGCCCTGTGGGGTTCTGCTGCCTGGGACATGTGCAGTGCTTGTGGAAAATATCAGGGATGGGATCCAAGGGTCCCACTTCAGCAGCTCCCTAAAGCACCATGTGTGTCTCTGCTTTCTGCCTTGGGCTCTGTGCCACACCCCAGGTGTCCCCAGGTGACTCCAGGTGTCCCCAGGTGCCAGCTTTGCTCTCTCTTAGGGTGCAGAGCCTGCTCAAGGCGCAGTGTTTAGGCAGCTCAGTCTGTGTTTGCACTCATGTTCATGCTGTTCCTGGCTCTCCCAGCAAGCACTTCGGAGCCAGCATGGAGAAGTTCTCAAGTTAAACCAACCACAAGATGCAGGAACCAAGCACAGGAGCTAAACCCCAGCCTCTGAGAGCATCTGCCAGGGGATTCTGATGCTTTAAGAGGCATTTGAATGTTTAATCCACGGAGGAAAGCTCAGATCTGGAGGCACACACAGGTTTACTCCCCTGTCAATTGCTCTCCTATGCCTCCTCCTTAGCCCGAGGCATTTTGCACTCAGAAAGAAATCAGGAAGTTGTACAATTTGCTGTTGGCAGTAGAAGTCCTGCAGCACCCTTGCACCTCCCCATGTCCAAGTCACCCTTATTTTGGGGGGGTTCTGCTGAATATGCCCTCCTGCAATAACCCTTGGCAGGGAATGGAGTGAGCGTGGCCAGGTGTCAGCAGACTGTTTTCATCACTTTTCCATTTCGTGCCTTCCAGTCTCGCTGATGTTCCTTCTGCTCCCTCATTAGAAAACAATCCTCTTGAAAACGCTCTGTTGCCTGTATCTTTGTTGTCTCCTTTTTTTGCAGATTTTCACAGCAGCAAGAACAGCCTTCAGTGGCAGAATACACAGAATGTGAATGTTTTGTCCTAAAGGCTTTTTAGAACTGACCAGTGAAGAGCTCCAAGTGCTGGGGCGTTGCACAGACTTAAATCCAATCTGTTCAGGCCAAATGTCACAGTGCCATTACAGGGAATGGGAATTTTCATATTTACTGCAAGAAGAACAGGAAAAAGTTAGTAACCTCTTGCACAGACTGAATTTAAGAGGGTTCCAAAATGAAGGCTAAACCCCTGTACAGACAGTAACCTGGGTCTGAAGTGGCATCCACAGCATGAGACACAACCTGAGTTGGAAGGGACTCACAAGGATCATCCAGTCCAACCCGTGGCCCTGCACAGACACCCCAACAATCCCACCCACAATCTCAGCCATCCCTGAGAGCATTTTCCAAATGCCCCTGGAGCTCTGGCAGCTTTGGGCCTCTGACCATTCCCTGGGGAGCCTGGTCAGTGCTCAGCACCCTCTGGGGGAAGAACCTTTTCCTGGTATCCATCCTAAATTCCCCTCCCCGACTCAGGTCCTGTTGCTGATCACCAGAACCAGTTGGATTTGTTGGGACTGGGTATGTTGGGGCATTTGTCTGGGGTTTCTGGACATACAGAGGATGTTGGAAGAGTAACTCTAGTGGGGCTGGTAGATGTCTGGAAACCTCATGGACGATACCTGGAAAACACCTTGCTTGGGCTGAGGGACAGAACCCTGCCATGTGCTGATGTGACACAGACAGTTGTCAGCTCATCCTCTAAGGATGCATTAACCTTAATATTAAGGGACAGTCTTAACTACAGAGGAAGCAGCACTGAAAAGGTCAAGAAGGCACTGAATTCTATGACCAGCCTTCCAGCAGAAAATACAGGCTAAATTAAATAAAAATGGACTAATAAATCATGAAAAGTGGGAATGAAGGACAGAGGAGCATGAAGCAATGAACAGCCTCTGGCCTGTAAACAGGAGATCAAAATAGGGCAAAGAGATGGCATCAATCTGAAGGCTATTTCCAAAACATCACATCCCAAAAGGCCTCAGACTGACATTTTGGGGAGAGCTGGCAATTTGAAGAGAGGTCCTCTCCAAGGGCACTCCCCAGCGTGCCAGGGCTGCCTGCTGTGTGGGCAGCAGGCAGTGAGCCAGGTCCCCGGAGGAGCTGGGGCATTGTGTCCCTTGGCTTGGGGACTGTGTGGGCAGCAGGCAGTGAGCCGGGTCCCTGGAGGAGCTGGGGCACCGTGTCCCTTGGCTTGGGGACTTCAGTGCTTTTCTCATTGCACATGGTGGTGGGAACTCCTATTTTTGTGTCCAGGCTGCTTCTGGACAGAGCCACCCATTCAAGGCCTCCTGGTGAGGCTCTGATGGAAATACTTTCTGGACTTTTTGTTCTCTTTTTTTTCTGGAGAATACCCCGGCACAGAGCCACAAACCGATCCCATTGTTCTTCAGTCCTTTTCCCAGCACTCGCCTTTCTTGCATCACCAACAAGCCATGGAGATGGGGACGGTTGCTCTCAGGTTGCATGTGCTGATCAGGACCAAATCCTGGCTGTGTCCTGCTCCCTCTGTCCATAGGCTGCACCTGCTGGTTAATTTGGATGGGAAGCTCTTGGGATGGGACTATCACCCTATTCTGTGGCTGCATCCTGAACATCCATGGTGTTTGAGACCCACTCCTGGGAGATACACCGGCAGCATTTCTTCATTTAAGTACAGTGACCTACACCATCTCCTGTGGGAGTATCAGCAGGAAGAGGCTGTGCAGTGTCAAAAATCTTGTTCTTATTCAGTATTCTTCAGTGGGATTCTCGCAGAGTTGGTCTGTTGGGATAGCAGCTCTCTGGAGGAGTCTCTGGGGCATTAATGCTCTATGTCCTCGCTTGCAGCCACAGGCACTGTGGAAAAGCACCACTGCAGCATTTTGGGGGTACATAGTAAAAATCCCTGGTTTGTTCTGCATCCAAAGTGGCTCTCCCCAAGGCCACATTTTCTGCTCTGCAGGGAGCCTGGCTGAGATGCCAGTGAGATCCCATCCAGAGAACACAGCATCCATGGCCAGAGAAACTGAGGCATGTGCAGGAAGGGTGCAAAATTACTGTGACATGAGGAAGAGGAGAGCTGTGAAGGAACAAGTGGTGGGAAAAAGGTATTTCCTCCCCGAAGGGGTCAGAGCAGTGTCCAGGAGAGAGAGCAGGAAAGCCCCAGCACATCCATCAGCATGTCCTTGTCTGTCTGAAGAGTGGCTCAGGAGGTGTCTCCGAGGAGAGAGAAGGAGCAAGCCAAAGCCCAAGGCAAAAATGTCAACCTTTACAGCCAGGAGCTCCAAGACAACAGGTGGAAGAGCCCACATGAACATTTTGTGAGGCTGGTGGTGCTCAGTGAAGGTGGCAGCACGTTCTCCGCTGCAAAACTTCAAGGATAGTCCAGCAGTGTGTCTCCAGTGTGCTGCTGTTCCTCACCCGGAGCAGTGCAGACCCAGCTGCAGATTCGAGCTGGGGGGGGAGGGCCGGGGCTTTCCCTTCCCCGTGCCACATTCACAGAGGCACAAACCCAGGCTCAGCAGGGTCTGGACTTGTTTTCATTTAATGGCATTTTAACCGTGCCTCGCTCTCCCTTTGGCCTTCCAGCCGTGGCCAGCTGGCAGGAGGCTCCCCACTGGCCTCGGGCGGTGTCCGCAGCCGTGTTGTGCCGCTGCTGCTCCGGGGGTGGGCGACGGCCCTGACCCTGCGCTGGGGGGGGGGGGAAACCGGCCT